>VWYP01031797.1:2725-22137 GCA_013400435.1 Pycnonotus jocosus
CCAAAATGGGCACAAAATGGACCCAAAATGGGCACAAAATGGATGATCGGTCACTTTTATTAAAAGTTTTGGTCTGTTCGCATTTTGAGGTTTAATTGTCCAATTCCAGCTTCAGGTTGTGCAGTCCCATCCTTCTTGTTCCTCCCTCCAGCCACCCTTGGTTGTGTTTTTGGGGCTGAAAGTTGTCCTTGGTGTGCAGCAGGAAAAGGATTTGTTTTGTGTCCGTGCTGTGTGCAGAGCTGAGTGAGCCTGACTGTGAGCTCAGAATGTGAAAAACACAAAAGCTCCAACTCAAAGCATCAACCCCAGGCTCCCCTGGCAGCTCCCAGGGCCAGCAGTGCCATTTTCCTGTGTGCCATCACTCAGTGATGCCCCTAATCCTGTTTTCTTTGCTGAATCATTTGCTGCTCACGTTTGATTCCTGTCAGCGCCCCGGGTTTGTTTTGGGGGCGGCTCCTCCGGGTGTAATTTCCCAACAGATGGGTTTGGATGGGCGTTTGCTGGGTGAGCACGGGGCTCTGGGAGCCGGCACAGCACCCCAGGGTGACGCTGCTGTGGGTGGGGGATGTCACGGAGGTGCTGCCCCTTCTCCGTGGGGACAGAGCCCCCAGGTCGTGCTGGGCATGGGCTGTGTGGGCAGCAGGAGGGGAGAGCTGAGAGGAGAGCAGTGATAACTGTGAATTCATAAATATCAAGATATTCTTCAATATNTTTCAGCCCTGGTGCTTTGGGAGCCTCTCAGGGAATGGCAGAATCCGTGGGGACAGAGCCCCCAGGCCGTGCTGGGCATGGGCTGTGTGGGCAGCAGGAGGGGAGAGCTGAGAGGAGAGCAGTGATAACTATGGATTCATAAATATCAATATATTCTTCAATATTTGTACATTTTTAAATCTTTAAGAAGTGCCACGGTGGCTCTGTGTCAATCTGGGTTTTTTTGGAGGGAGTGAACCGGTCGCATCTTGAAACTCAGATCATCTCCTAAGGATAAAAAAATTCCTGGAAAAAGCTCTTCTAGTACTTGGGGCATGTTAAAAACCCACAAATACTTGTTGATGGGAAATTCTCATCTCTCTGAATGCAGACAAATACGGTTGAGTTGGATTTTTTTTTGATTTTCTCTCCACTCCAGAACTTTTTGCTCCAGAACTCAGAATTTTCTTGAGGATGTTTAGAAATATCTTCACTCAGGTAGAGTTTTGAAGGGTTTTCCTTCGTGCCTGATGTAAGGGATAATTTATTTTGTGCAAAGATCCAGGTAAAAACCCTGGAGGGGACGTGGGATGTGCCAGGATCAGGTCCTGGCTGCCTGAGAGGGCTCTGCTGGTTTATTCTGCCCAAGAACTTCATCCCCAGCGCCGAGCACACGCCAGGGCTGCATCATTTGTTCCTTATCAAAGCTGAGGAATGAATCAGAACTCGTTTCAGAGGGTGCAGTGGGAGGTGTGAGGCTGATATTGATGTTAAAAAACGAAAGAAGAAGAAGAAGAAGAAGAAAAAAAAAAACCCAACAAAACTGAGTGTGCTGTACCGGGCTCGTTTCAATGTTAATTATGGTGCTGGATAAAAAGGGGTGATGCTCTTCTTGGGCAGCACAGGATCAGCAGGACCTTGTACACGAGGCTGGCCCCAAAATTTGGCCTCTGCTGGTGCCTCTGTTATGGATTTCTGATGAGGTTTTGAGCAAAACAATTTTGCTGTCTGATCACCTGATGATTCCAGAATGAGGAGCCTCGGTTGGTGCTGCTCTGAGTCTCACCAGGAGAGGTGGGGGTGGTGGGATTTGGGTGGGACAGAGCTCTGGCTGTGCCCAGGGGATTCCCCAGGGCACATTTCGGTGTCACAGCTCAGGGGATGGGGTTGGCATCAGCTGCCTGCAGCACATCCAGGCTCTCTGAGCTCTGCCCTCGGGGCTCTTCCCTGCGATATTTCCACATTCCACATCGGGCTACAAAGGAAAGGCTCAGATTGGAGAATCTGTGATCTGGAATAACAAATCTTTCCCGGTCTCATGTCAGATTTTGTTGCCTTAAGTGAGGCTCAGCTTTTCATTTCCTCCATTCTCTCTCTTGGTTGATTTAGGAGAGGAGTATGAGAACCTTTTCTGAGCATGGTTGTCCTCCAAACCCATCCACCTATTAATTTAGGTTTTGTGTTCTCAGAGGTAAATGTTTGTGTTTGCAGACCACAAAGCTTTCTGAAATATCAAACTGCTCCTTAAATATTCCCACCTCTCGTGCTGCATGGCAGGGTTGAAGTGCTAATATTGACTTGTTTAAAAACAAAGGGAAATAAACCCCACACCCCACAACAACAGCAAAACCCAACACTCAACGCTTCTGTCAACAGCATTAATCCACTTTCTGCAGAAAATCACTGATTCCCTGGAGCTGGGCTGGGAAAACAACATCAAGGAGATGAGGGAGTGAATTAAAGCTCAGATTCAGATTGGGATATTTCTGGTTTTCACTCAAAATTTTTGCAGGGCCAGACCAGAGCGACCAGGGACAGCTCTTGGTTTTAGTTCCCCTTAAGAGCAGCATCAGCTCAGAGTATAAACATGTTTTTTGCAGAGAGTTTAGCTGCAAGATCACCAAAAATCTGCTTTCTCTCCCATCACTTCACCCTGCTCTGAGGAGAAGCAGTGGCAGGAGGGATGGGGGGATGGAGAAAGGGTTTGCAGTGAAAAAAAGGGAAGGGTGGATGGTCTGCAACAATTTTGGGGCTCCAGATTTATTCATAGACCTAAAGTTTATAGTTTGTAATAATTCATTTATAAACATTTGGTTCACATTTATAAACCTGAACCATGGATTACAGAGTTTTCAGAGGAAGAAGCAAATAGGATGGGTTTGATCTTCCTCTCTGCTTTTGTCTCTTCCTTTGCACCTCATAAATAAATGGTCCTTAACTGAATTGAGTTTATAAAATGCATTAAATGAAGAAAAAATCACATTTCCATTTTGCCTGGTGTGGGGTGATGTGGCCCTTTCCATCTTAATGCACAATGGAAGTCGCTTTTCGGAGAGTGAGTCTTTGTTAAGCACACCAAAAGTTAATCTAGAAACCATGTGTAAAATATGGAAATGGATGATTATCAGCCACCAAAACTGTTTTATCTGAGGAAAAACCTGCCCCTTGGCTGCAACTTCCTCATTTTAAATGTTTATTACAATAAGGCTTTATCTGCCTGGCTTGGTGTTTTTAAAGTATCGATGCAAAGACCGCAAAAACCGGTTTAATCCTGAGTTATTTAATGTTACCCACAGCTTTTCTCTGCTCAATTAAAGCCCAGTCGAGGGCAGGATGATAAGCACATATAGATTCTTTTAATCTGACTCTGTGTATTTACTTTGGGCTGTGAAGCAATCTGCCTTCAGCTGCACCATGTACAAACCTCAGCCTGGGCTGCTGCTGCTCTGCAGAGCCCAAATGTACACAGAGGGTGCTCTGAGAGGGAAAAACCAGCCCAGAGCCCTGCCTCCAGCCTTGATTTCAGGCTCTGGCCAGCCAGGAGGAAAATAAAGTGATCTGGTGAACAGCAGAAACAATAAATGTCTGGGAATGATCAGTTCTGTTCAGTCAGATCCTGCTAAATGATGATTTCAGGCTCTGGCCAGCCAGGAGGAAAAGAAAGTGATCTGGTGAACAGCAAAAGTAATAAATGTATCTGTCTGAGAATGATCAGTTCTGTTCAGTCAGGTCCTGCTAAATGATGATTTCAGGCTCTGGCCAGCCAGCAAGAAAATAAAGTGATCTGGTGAACAGCAAAAGCAATAAATGTCTGGGAATGATCAGTTCTGTTTGGGTCAGATCCTGCTAAATGATGATTTCATTGTGCTGCCTACAGTGAATATTCCCAGGAACAGGAAATTCGAGATTGACAAACAATGGCAACGAGATCCTTCTCCCCACTCAACTCCTCAACAGGTGAGGCACAAAGGATTTCACTGGAAATGTGTAGGAAACAAGAGAAGCAAAAGGAAACGGGGACAAAGATATTCCTGCAGCTGTGGTCAGGTTCCCATCCTGGGCTTTGCTGTGGTCCAGCAGCCCTGTGCTGCCAGAATCTGCCAGAATCTGCCAGAATCTCTCAGAATGTCTCAGAATCTCTCAGAATCCAGGCGTTTCCACAAGAAAATTTCAGCAGAGAACACCCCAAACCCTCCTCTGGCGCTGTTTTTTTTTTTGCCCCAGCCAAACTCCAGAGCTTCTCCCAGTGTTCCCTGGCATTGCCCTGTCCTTCCAGCAAATCCAGATGTGAGCTCAGGCCCTGGATTTCAGGCTGAATCTGTCAGGAAGAGATTTGCTGCTGCATTATTTAGTTCTACTCTTCCAGGAGGTTTCTGGAACAGAGTTTCTTTAGTTTAGAGAGAAATACGACATGGCTATGTCACAGAGAGGAGAGTCTGCGGTTCCTTTGTGCTCTGGAGTGGCTGAAATTCCAGTGAAACCCATCCCAGAGCTTTTCCTGGCTTCACTGGCAGTCAAACCACAGCCTACCTGTCTGGTTTTGCAGTCTCAGCTGTTAGTAAGCACTTCAGCAGCAGGGAGGATGTCCCTGGTACTCAGCACTGATTCAGATATGCAAAATGTGGCTGAACAATGCCCTGGTGCCTGAGAGCAGAGGAGCTCGGGGCTATTTCGGAGGGCAGACATGCACATCCCTCAATTCTTTCCACTCCACTCGCTCTGAGGTTTGCTTCTCTTTTGGTTTTTGGACAAGTCTTTGGGGTGGAGTGAGTATAATTAAGTATTCCTGTGATTAATCTGTGTTTTCCCACTGAATGCAGTTTGGTGTTCACAGGATGGATCTGCTGCCAAGAGGTGCCTGGAACACCTGAAAGCATAAAATTCCTTCAGCAGAATTTTGGCCAAAAAAACCCCACCAGATCCTGCTTTGGCCTTTTTACAGGAAGAGAAATTTGGGAGAGCAAATTTTTGGGGCAATGCAATGATTAGAAACCAAACAACAAGATGGGAATGACGAGATCCTGACCTCACTGTGCAGCTCCAATAAATATTTCTCTGGGAATGAAGCTCCTAAGTCAGTGTTAATTGTGAAAATGCATCCCAGGGCTCTGATTTTTCGAGGGGAGAGGGTTGTGCTCATGGTGTGGTGCTGTCATTAATGCCAAGAATTGCTCCTGTGGCCTTCCTTCAGCTTTGCAGGCTCTTCTGGAAGATCTGCTTCACCCTGGCTAGGAAGTGTTGTATTTTGATAAAAACAAAACAGAAAAAAAAAAGAAAAAAGAAAAAAAAAAAAAGAAAGAAAAAAAAAGAAAAAAAAAAGAAAAAAAAAAGAAAAAAAAAAGAAAAAAAAAAGAAAAAAAAAAGAAAAAAAAAAGAAAAAAGGGAGTTTCTTTTTTAAATGAAGGACGCCCTGGCTTAATGGGGCTTGAAGTGTTTACAGGTGTTTCCTCACAAGTTCAAATTTAGTGGCCCCGGGGAGTTGAGATTCTCATAAGGCAGGAGCAAACACTCAAATTTTGGGTTTTAGAAGGGTTGCACATTTAAAGGGCCAGGCAGGCATGGCCTGGGGGCTGCTTTGGCTGTGTGAAAGACAAGAGTTGTGCCATCCAGAGCAGCAGAACTTGAGGGAAAAAAAAAAAATCCTCCTTAGAAAGATCCAAAAGAGATCCAAAACTTTCCTAAAAGTCCCTTCGCTGCTGCCCAACCTTTTGCCCCGATTTTGCAAATTTGTGGGTGCAAAATCCCAGGAGAGGCAGGTTTTGCCTTTGACTGCTCAAACCCATCTGGGTTTGTTTCTGGTGCAGAGCATCTCCCAGGGCTCGCTGCCCTCGGAGGAGCTGCTGAGCGTGGGGAAGGACGAGAAGAAGAAGAAGAAAAAGAAAAAGAAGAAGAAGAAGCAGAGAGCAAAGGGAAAATGTCGATCTGGCTGTGGTTGGAGGGGTGATGATGTCACCGGGCGCAGCGGGAACGCGTTTAAAAAGCCGAAAGAAACATCCTGACCCTCACTTGTCACATCCCCACCCCGGAGCCACACACACACACAAACACACAGAGCCAAGGCATCCTCAACCAAGAAGAAGAAAAAAAAAAAATAAATCTCCATCCCACCACAGAATGCACTGGCAAAAATGTAAGTGAGCCCTGCTTTGCTTTTCCTACCTCTGGGGGTGGTGAGGGATGAGGCAGCAGAGCGGGGCAGGGGAGGGGATGCTCGGGGATGGCTCGGGAGAGGCCGGAGCTGAGGTGTGATGCTCATTTTCCAGCAGGGATGTGAGCTCAGGGCTGCCGGCTTGGCTTTCATCACTCTGAATGGAGTGGAAGACTATGATTCATAAAAACAATAACAGGATGCAGGTATTATATCAAAGGTTACGGTGGTTACATCGCAGAAAATTTTCCTTTTGAAAAGTGAAACCTGTGAGAAATCTAATTTCTGTGCCTTTTTTTTTTTTTTTTTTTTTTTGTGATATGTACCTCTTTCAGCTAATTAAGAAAGGTAAGGAACAAAGCAGCTCAGGGCAATCCGGTTATGACTTTACAGGAAATCAGTTTTCTTGTTTTCAAGATAATTTCACTGCTCTGGGCCCACCTTTGCTGGAGTAGTTTACTGATCCTACTCCAGGTAGGTGTTTGCTTCTTGCAGAGTTTTCATTCTCACTCTTATCTCCGTGTATCTCATTTGTCATCAGTAGGTGATGCTGGTTTGTGCTGTCACCCCTTTGCCTCTCCTCTGCTGTTCCATCAGCACAGAGCAGCACAACACACCTGAGTGGAAAAATGAATTTCTTCAACCCTTGCCAGTGACTTATCTGACATTACTCATCTTTTTATCACGGCTTGTAGGTTGTTTTACTGCGTGTAATGAACCGACCCCGTGCCTTTGTCAGCTTTGAAATCCGTTTCCTCTGGGTTTTGTTGGGTTTTTTTTCCTGCTTTCTTTCTTTTCAGCTGAGCATTTTGGAAGCTCAAATGCGTATTTGAGAAGTTTCGTTTGTTTTTTCCCCCCCTTTCACCTTGAGCAGTTTTCAGGGGGAAGACGTGGAAAAAAACTGCAAGATGATTACATCCAAATCCTGATCCTAATCTCCCATCTTCAGAACTCCCTGAATGGTTAATTTGGGTTGAGTTTTTTTTAATTATTCCTGCAGTGACAAAGCAATGCTAAAAACAACACTTTGGGTAGGAGGAAAGTGGGAACTGAATTGGTGTTTTTATTTTGCTTTTTCCCTTTGACACTTTAAGGAAATTACAGGAATGACAGGTCAAGTTATGTCAGTCATTCCCTGAGGATAATTTGTGGACAACTCCTGGCCAGGTTCCCCTGAGCTCGTTAATCCTTGAATCTCCCTCTGTTTGTAGTTTTATCAGAATTCCTTTTTCCAGCGTGGAGCTGTTGGGAATCTGGTGAATTCCCCTTCTTTCCCGAGCGTGTTGGCTTTGAGGGCTTTGAGGAGGGGTGTCCTGGAGCCCCCTGTGTGACCCCTGAGCTCAGGGCAGGTCCCCAGGTGCCACATCCCGCAGCTTTCAGCGGGAGCTGGAGTTCCCAGCAGCTCTGTGAGCCTCTGTTTGGTGTCACCTCTGTGAGCCCCTCTTTGGTGTCACCTCTGTTTCCTGTCCCTGTGACCAGCTGGCTCCTCATGTCCCCTGAGCCACCTGCTCCAGGCCACCTGTGACCCCACTGGTGGCTGTTCCTGTGGCCACACGGGGCTGGTGGCCTCGCTCTGGAACAGAAATCGCTGCAGAGGCAGCTCAGGTGACCTGGGAACTTTCCAACCTGAAACCCTGAGGTTTGACTCATCTGAGGTGCTGAGAACACCCAGATTTGGGGTTCAGTCCCTTCATTGACTTCAGAGTGGATGGTCCTGGCGGGTCAGAGCATTCTGTGAATGTGTGAAAGAATATTCTGTGTGAAAGAACATTCTGTGTGAAAAAACATTCTGTGTGAATGAATATTCTGTGAATGTGCGATACAAGAACTCCCTCAGGCACCAGGTGTGACCTCACCTGAGGACATTTCTCAGGCATCTCCAGGGTGGTTTCCTGCTCCTTCAGGGGACATTTCAGGGGAGCTGGGACCCTCAGAGCTGTCCCTGCAGGCTGGGAATGTTCCCCAGGTCACGGCACGGTGACTCCTGGGCAGCACTGGGGCCCTGGGCTTCCGCTCACAACCCCCGAGGGTGGCTCAGCCCGAAAGCCTCCCCTCCCACGGCCCATCAGAAGTGACTGCTCGGGGCTCCCCAGGATTCTGCTGAATTCTGAATTTCCTCAGGGATGGGGAATTCATGGGCAGCACCGGCGATTTCCTCTGGGTTTGTTTTTATTGTTGCCTCCGTAGTGATTTTTTTTAAAAAGAACCCAAACCCACCTTCCATACAAACGGTTTGCGTTGTGAAAAGCGTGGGAGCAGCTTGGGTTTGATGACCTCAGAGGTCTTTCCCAGCCCAGTTAATTCTAATTCTGCAGGAATCTCCTGTTTAGGTGCTGGGTTTGCCCCTGTCTGTGTTTTTGGGGTGCTCAGCTGCTGTTGCAGTCACCAGCAGAGATTGAGCTGCTCAGATTCCCTTCACCATCGAGAGATGTGAACTCACACCTCTGCAAATCCCCTCCCAAAAGCTTTCAAAGCAAAGCCAAAAGCTTCTCTGCCCAGGACAGATGTGGGGCTGCACAGAGCCACCCTGAAAGTATCAGCTAATGAGACTGAGAGCTGAAACTGCAACACTCTGCACCTTGTGAGTGATAATTTGGGTAAAAACCCCACCAGGAAAGAGGGATAGCACCAAAGCTGAGCCCATCCAAGCTTTACAAAGCAGGTGTCAAACTCTACGAATGACCACAGCAGCAATTAAATGGAAAGAGTGTTAATTGCGTTACTAAAATGGAAAGAGTATTATGGGCTGGGAGGAATTAGGGCTTGAGGGTGACTTCTGGTTAAGACACTTTCTGTCTATCTCAGCTTCCCCTTTGCACCAGGGCTTCTCTTCTTGTGAAACAGAATTTTTAGTGGCCCTCACCACCACATCCAACTCTCATTTGGCAATGAGAAAGCTTTTATTTTTTTTAATTAGAATAACCAGAGCAGCAGGGATCAGCCAGCACTTTGTGTCTCCCCTTGATTTTTGTTTCTATCCGAGTGGAAAAGTCTAAAATCCGCTCCACAATTGTTCATCTGCAATACCTTCCTTGTGTGGGAACAAAATGTGGGCTCTGCACAGTGCTCTCCACTCAGTTAAATCCCTTTAGGTGTGAAGGAAATATTTTTTAAAGGACATTTATCAAAAGCATTCTTCAAGAGCACCGCAGGGCACATGGATTTGCCTGAATCCAAGGCTGGTTTGGTGCCTGGAAAATCTTCCAACACCTGAAAAAATGAACATCTTGGGCATAAATCTAAAATATCCTTCTGTCAAATTAATATTTCCCTGAATTTGGTGGTTTAATGCAGTGTAGGAGACCTGGCCAGAGATGATTCGGAGGTGTTGGTGAGCAGTGGAATATTGAGGCTGTCGAATTCTGCCCAGGACCCTCCAGAGTTCATTTCCTTGTGCTGAGCACTCAACCATCACCCAGCCCTTTCTGCCCCTGCTCTGAGCTGGGTTTGTTTCAAAGCAGATTCTCTGCCCAGACCTTTGCTGGGTGCTTTGCATTGGCAAAATCTTTCTTGAGTTACCCACCCACCGTGCATTGAACGGGATAAATGAGAATCCTCTCCAGCCCAATTTTCCTTGTGTTCTCTATAACTTCAAGGGAAAATTGGGTTGTGTCAAATGCAAAAAAAAAAAAACCCTGCATGTCCAGCCCTCCAAAAGGGCCTGGATGTGCAAACCTGGGGCTTTGGGATGTGTCCTTTGGGACTGAAAAGATAACAAAGCAAGAAATGGCCAAACAGAACTCAGAAAAGCATTTTCTGAGTCTTTTCATGATTTATTTGGCACTGATGAGGTTATTCATCCTCAGGACCAGCCAGAGAATGATCAGTCAGGTGTGTATTAATTAATTTAGATCAGGTACCAAGGACCTGGTGCCCACCAGCCACCCCAGCCTGTGGCCACCAACACCACTGGTTCAGATGGATCTTGGCAGAAATATTTGGATTTTTGTTTCCAGGGGCTGGAGTTGCAGGTGGGTCATGTCAATATTTCACCTTTAACCGTTGGTTGGATCAATTAAAATATTCATTAAAAGCAGGACATACCCTGCAGGCTGCTGAGGGGTAGGGATGGAGTTGAAATGAAGATTTCTGAGTGACTCCCTGTCACTATTTGGGATTTTGGGCAATTAAATGCATTTTGGTGCTTTGCTCCTCTACCCTGGACTGACCACAAAGCAGAGATAAAGATCACCACGTTGGGTTTTCTTTTCTTTTCTTTTTTTTGGGTTTGGTTTTTTTGTTCTGGTTTGGTTTGGTTTGGTTTTTTTGGGGGGTTTTTTTGGTTGTTTTGGGTTTTTGGTGTTTTTTTGTTTGTTTGTTTGTTTTTGTTTGTTTGGTTTTGGGGTTTTTTTGAGGGAAACTCTGTAATTATTTAGGAACTAAGGACAGGATCATGACCAAAGCTGAGTCTCCTGCAATGGGCAGGGATGTAAAAAGCTTTTGATTTGGCTCTAAGCACCCAAGCCTATGAAACGAAGCCTCTTTCTTCTTTTTATTAGCCAAAGTTCACCGTGCCTGATAAAAACCTGGTTTGATCTCCAATATCCAAGCCATTAACTCAGGGGCTTGCTAATTGAAATCTAAATTTTTCTCGTTATTTGCAGTCAGCGATTGCTTTTTGGTGCCACAGCAAACAAGAGAAACCATTGTGCTCCTTTTCAATTATTTATTACACTGGAGGGTGAAAGGAGGGGGGGGAAAAAAAAGGGAAAACCATTTGCAGCGTTAACACCGATCGATTGATAAGATTATCAGCGTTGAAAACACAAAAATCTGCGAGAGGGACTCGCAGAGGGCCAGGAGCAGGAGGGTATTTCTGAATTCTGCCTGCTGGGAAATGGCCCTGCCTTGGCTGGAAGGATGAAACCTGCAGCTCTTCTGTGTGTGAGTGTGAAGGCCAGGGCTGCTGGGGTGAATTTAGTGATCTGAAACCTTCCACACTTCGCTGCCTGCCCCCTCCAGCAGCTGTTTTTCCCCCTCTCTTCCCTCCAGTTTCAGCAAGGGTTCAGCCAAACCCGAGGGCAGGATGGGGTTTGAGTTTTTTGGCCGTGCTTTCTCTGCCTGGCCTTCTACCCAGATCAACGTTTTTGGGAATTGGGGATCTGTACCTGCATAAATTGAGGGTGGCAGATCCCACGGAACTTTTTATTTTTTTTTTGTTTGGATGCTTCCAGGCCGAGCTGCAGCGTGGTCTGCAGTCCAACATCTTCCTGCTGGTGTCACTTCATTGTTTAGAACAATTTGGTGCCTTTCCAGCAGCTCTGGTGCTCTTTTAAAGATTGCTCAGGAGTTTTTGTGGACTTTTAGCAAACAGAGCAGGTGATAACATTGATGGAGGGAGCCTGGGGCCGAGCACACACCGAGGGTTGGGGAGGCAGCCTGGCCAAAGCACTGAAATGAGCCCCAATGAAATGTGGGAACCATCCCAAAGCTTCCCAAAGGTTGGGTTTGGGTTCCTTCTCTCCTTTCTTGGCTGGAGATGTTTCAAAGTGCCCCAGCTTCACCCAGCAGGTGCAAACCAAGATGTGCCAGCTGAGGAACAGGGGACAAACCAGGACACTGCTGCTTATTCCTTTAATTTATTGAATTTAGAGAACTTGGGCTCTCTAAAACGGGCTAAAATTAAAATCCAAAGGAATCTTGGTCCAAGAGAGCTCCATAGCCTGTTAAAACCTTTAGATAAGGATGACTAAATCCAGGTTTTTCCTTTACAAAGCTATTTTAATTGTCATTATTCCTCCAAACGCTGATGTTGGCAAATGACCGTGTGCCTTTCTCTCGATGAGGAATTGCACCCTGCAGCCCCAGAGTCACTTTGCTGTGCTCTGTCTGCGATGCTCAGACCCCACACACCCCTGAGCAGTGGAAAAGCAGCTGTGCTCACATTATTTTTATTTCTGGAGGTCAGCTTGGGGGGAACCGAAATACGATCTGCAGACTTTGGTTTTTAATTTTTTTTTTTTTTCTCTTTAATTTTTTTTTTTCTTTTCTTTTGGGTTACTCTGCTGACACCGGAAACTCTGAATAGGTATATTTGTCAGCTTTTACAGTAAATTTCTTCTTTCCCATCCCCCAAACCTGGAGCCAGAAACCACCATCCTTCCCCACCCTGATTCTGCAGGGAGGCCCTTTGATGAGTTGGGCATCAGATACTCCCCAAAAAGTTCATTTCTGCCACTCAGGCAGCTCTGGCAGAGCTCACATTTGTGGAGTTGATGTTTTCACACAGCACTGAGAACACCAGAACTCTTTATTATTTGCACTCAGATGAATTAGTACCGATTAAATTTAAAAAGCAGAACGTGAATTGTATTAAAAGCCCTTGTGGATGCTTGTGTGGAGACTTAAAGAACATTTATTCTCCTTTAAAATTTCATTCTGAAAGCCACAGGATTCGTGGGAATGAAAGAAACCTGATTTAAAGAGCCACAAAAGATGTCCACAGAAAGCAAAGTTAGATCAGGCAATGGCTGGAAAATCATCTTTGCTTCAACTGCCATTTAAAAGTGAAGTATTTCCTTAATGTGCATGACAAAGGCAACAGTTCAGTGCATAAATGGAGTTCTGTCTGCTCCTAAAAGGATTTATAGTGGCCAATCAAGGTTTCATAATTAAATTATGTATAATGGGGTATAAGAGAGCCACGCTAAAGTGAAAAAAGTCCTTTTTAAAAAAGAAATTGGAGCAGAAACGTTTACTGTGTTAAGTAATTTTTGAGGTGGATTTATGATCTGGTGGATTTAGAACTCCATTTTTCTCCTGCCAGGAAGGTGCAACAGAAACACCTCGGTGTACACAGAAACATCTCAGTGTACACAGAAAGATCTCAGTGTACACAGAATTAAATGCAGCTGGGAGAGATGATCTGAGTTGAAATGATTCATTCTTGCGGGATGTGAATCTAAACAAACGCTCCCGCGGTGCAATAATGGTTTAAAATTCCGATTGGAGCTGGATACCCGCCCCGCACCTCAAAACCAAAGGCCAGCTGCAATCTTTAAAAATGGAAAACTTATCAATTTATGTATTTGCACATCAAAGTGCAGTAAAAGGGGCAGGCAGCCACCTCTGCTATCGGTGGCTTTACAAACACCGGGCTCTGATTTCCCCCGGTTTCCCTTTGCTATCAATTCCCTCCCAACACCCCGGGTAAAATATGAGTTGTTAATCCTGGCTCTGGCAGAAATGTGCTTCCCCTGCTCTCTCTGCTCACATGGCTTTGGGAGAGGTTTTTGGAGCTGGCTGTAAATTAATTCTTCAGGATGGAGCAGGATTTGTGGGTGTGAGCTGGGAGGTTTTGGGGTGTAAGGTCTGGGGTGTGTTGTCACCTCTTTATCAACATCCTGGCCAGGCTGTGAGCAAAATCATTTGGAACTGAAGCACAGCTCTGGTCTAGGGTGGGACTCCAGCACCTGAAGATGTTCAGTTGCTGAAGAGACATGAGATATTCAAGAGAAAATGAGATATTCAAGAGAAAATGAGATATTAAAAAAAAAAATGAGATATTCAAAAGAAAATGAGATATTCAAGATAAAATGAGATATTCAAGTCCAACTAATGATGTTTAAATAGTTTTCCAAGTGAGGATGTTTTCCTGATTTGGGTTGCTTTTATGCTTTCTGCCTCAACAATCAATATATTTCTTTTAAATATCTAATTTCTAATGTTTTAATGTCCCTGCCTGGCCAGCCATTCTGGTGTGTCACCTTTTGGGTGTATTTGGTCTGATTTTCCTTTTGGAGGTGTGTAAAGCTGCTCTGCAGTTCAGTGGCACTGAGGGGCACAGAGAAAAGGAAGAATAAAATAATTTTTATCCCTGCACAGCCACCAGGCTGCCGTGGGGATCTGGGGTTCCCTAAAAGGTAAAGAAATGTTACATAAAATTTTAATTTTTATTTTTTTTCCCTCAGCTTCTGCCCCAGAGCAGCAGCCACAACCTCGGCCCTACCAAGGTGTCCGAGTGAAGGAGCCGGTGAAGGAGCTGCTGAAGAGGAAAAGAGGGAATGTCCAGAATTCCAGCACAGCTGCTGCTCCAACGGTAGGGAAAACACAGCCAGGAGGAAAATTCCCCTCTCAGGAGCTCAGGGATTGCCCAGCCCCAGCAATGAAAGAAACCTTTGCCTCTCTAAAGCGTTTTGAAGGCGCTGTGGCTGGTGTCACCTGGCAGTGCCATCAATATCTCTTTAGGTGGGGTGGTTTAATTCTCTAAGCACCTTCCATCGCTGAATGGAAAGGGAAAAGTGCTTTGCTCTTGGCAGGATCTGATTTTTTGGCACTGAAAGTGGCTTGGAAGGGAGGCAGCTTGGTCAGGGGTCTAACAGAGACCACCCAGAGCCATCCCTGCCTGTTTGCTGCTTCATTTCAGCCTGCATTTGCCCTCCCAGCAGGCAGCAGCTTGGCTGGCTCCTCTCTGAAGGAGAATTCTCCCTGCTACACGAGATTTAAACACATTTTAGGGTCCCCTTGAGCTGAGGGGAAGCTGTGGGTGTTTGGGGTGGTGTGTCCTGCCTGCCAGGGTTGGTTCTTTCTGGCCCTTGGGTGGGGTGGGGGGATTCAGACCCTGACAATGACAATCTCTGGTGTGCTTTGTGCTTCTCTAAGTGATTTAATTCATTGCTGACGCGCTTCACCTCTGATTTTTTGTTTTTTTCCTCCTCTCTTCCAGGTTGTTCTGCCCCATCAGCCAGTCCCTTCCTACTCCCCCATGGGTAAGGAATCCCTGTCTCTCTGTGACTCTTTGGGGAAGACTTTGCTGAGCTGGGCTTTAACCCCGTGCTGTTTTCCAGGCCAGCCTTGCATCGACATGGACGCTGCAGCTTCCCCTGCCCTGCCTGGCCCAGAGGAAGGAGCTTTGGCCTCGGGATGGATCCCCCAGCCCTCTGCCACCCCCCTGCAGCCCCTGGCTCAGTGGAGCCCTTACCCTGACTACGTGTCCCACGAGGCTGGCAGCTGTCCCTACACTGCAGATATGTACGTGCAGCCCGTGTGTCCCAGCTACACCCTGGTGGGACCCTCCTCTGTCCTCACTTACACTTCCCAGCCTCTCATCACCAATTTTGCTGTAAGTCCAAAGCACCAAGCTGGAAATTATGGTAATTCTCACCTTCTAGCAAGGGCAGTGGGGTGTGGTCAGTGGAATTAATTGGATTTCTGTGGTGTTTTGTGTCTTTGCATCCGTGCCGTGTGGTTTCCTGGACAGTAAAATGGTTTGAGCAGGGCAAAAAGTTGGGGTTGTGCTGGAATCAGGCAAAATTCACGACCTTTTCCCCAGCTCTCTTCACCCTTTCAGACTGAGCAGGGGTTTTCACTCTTCATTTCCAAGTTTAATTTTTTTTTTAAAAAGTGTCATTGGGGTTGAAGGGAACACATCGATCAGGTGAGGCAGGAAGGATGACTTGGCAATAAATTTCTCAGAAGCTGCTGTTAAAGGGAAAAAAGAGCAAGGTCAAAAATCGTGAAGACAGCAGCACATTTGGCTCCAGGCCAGCCAAAAATCTGCTTGGCTGACACAAGATGAGGTGGTTTCCTTTAGAGGGGAAGGGCAGAGAGTTCTCTTCCAATGAACCTCAGGCAGCCGATTTTCCTTTCCTGGTGCAGTTTGGCTGCTCAGGCAGACCCAGCAAACCCCCCCAAAGCCATTTCTGTGTCCTTGTGGCCCCCAGTGCCGGGACAGGAGGTTTTTGAAACGGAATTTCTTTAATTTAGAGAGAAATACAACATGGATATGTCACAGACAGGGCTGGGTTTGGGATGGGCCCAGAGGTCACAAGGAGCTGCCTTCAGCCTTGGTGGCAGCAAAGTTGGGACTGTCCAGGGGGCAGCTGCCAGCACAGGGAGTGACAGGGTCACAGGGAGGGTGGCAGGGTCACAGGGAGGGTGGCAGGGTCACAGGGAGGGTGACAGGGTCACAGGGGGAGTGACAGGGTCACAGGGAGGGTGGCAGTGGGAACAGAGGGGTGGAGGGAGCCTGAGGTGAGCGTGACCTGGGCACCAAAAAATGTCACCGTCAGTGCAGAGAGGAAGGATGAGGGATGGTAGGGATGGGATGAGGGATGTCAGCAGTGGGATGAGGGATGGTAACAGTGGGATGAGGGATGGGAACAGTGGGATGAGGGATGGTAACAGTGGGATGAGGGATGTCAGGAGCGGGATGAAGGCTGTCAGCAGTGGGATGAGGGATGGGAACAGTGGGATGAGGGACGGTAACAGTGGGATGAGGGATGGTAGCAGTGGGATGAGGGATGTCAGCAGTGGGATGAAGGATGTCAGCAGTGGGATAAGGGATGTTAGCAGTCAGATTATCACCCCCAGCCTGTTCTGCACCCTCCCCCTGCCCCACGTGCCCAACTGTCTCACTTTCCTGTATTTCTGTGCCCTTCCCCAGCCCCGCAGCACCACCCCGGCCGTGGTGCCCCCGCTGGAGGTGACGGAGCAGCAGCCGCCCCTGCCGTACTTCCCGTGGGCACAGCCCCTGTCTGCCCTGCCAGCCTCCACCCTGCAGTACCCTGCAGCCTCCTCCTCCCTGCCGGGGCCCCAGCTGGTGCCCGTGCCCATCTCCATCCCCGAGCCGGCCCCGCAGGAGCTGGAGGATGCCCGCAGAGCCATCGGCGCCCTGCCCATCGAGAAGCTGCTCCTGGAGGATGAGGATAACGATACGTACGTGTTAAGCCACGCTCTCTCTGTGCAGGGGCTTTAGGTTGCACACCTGGTTGCTCCTCACCTGCTCCGTGCTCCATCACTGGGGCTGGAATGGGGGAGGAGAAGCAGGAGGGGTGGGGTGGGAATTTTAGCGCGCCGTGATTTGGGTGTCGGGGTGAAATTCGCTTTGTCCTGGTGCCCAGCTCACGATTGCTCTGCTGTCGCAGCTCCTGCCGCCTCTCCCAGGCAAGGCTGGATGCTGCACACTCGTGCTCAGCACCAGCACGGGGGGATTTTCACCCTCATGGCCTCAAACTGACAGATTCCAGTGCAGCCAAGGCCAGCTGCAGCGTTTGCTGAGGGTACAGTTACCTCTAAATTTTGGCCAGCCCGGGTCGGTGGGGCTGCTTTTGTGTAAATGCCCTTTTTGTGTGTCTGTGACCTGCCCATGGAAGAACTCTCATCAGATTTAGGCCACTAGAAAACATTTGGAAGCCCAAATCAGCTCTTTTTCTCTCTCCTTTGGAAATTTTAGTTTTTACTACTCCTTTGGAAATCAGGAAATCATAAAGTGTAGCTTTGTTCTGCTGGTGCAGGCAGGTGCAGGTGCCTGAAAATAAAGCTGAACTGAATGCCAGAGCAGTCAGATCCCTGTTTGCAGAGCAGGGATTCACACCAAGGTGTGCCTGGAGGCTCTCACCTTGCCTGCCCCTGCAGGTGTGGAGCAGCAGGTTGAGATTTTAGCTGCAGAGGGGTTTGGGGCTCTGGAATATCCCAGTTTGAGATCTGGGGCTGGTTTTAGCCCCAGTAACTCTGCCAGTGGACAGAGCCTGTCCCACTGCAGTCTCTGGGTGTAGTGTTCTGAGTCAGGATTGCAGTTCATGGCTCTGTTTCAGGAGATCTTGGAGAAATCAGGGATTTTCCAGAGCCTGGACTGCAGCCCAACAAGGGATCCATGGCACTGCTGTGATTTGGCAATATTTTCACTTCTCTGTAGAGGCTGGGTGTGAAGCTGGTGATGTGCTGTGTAAGGGAACTTTAGCCACCCCTCCTTGGAAAATTCCCCAGGCCCAGGGGTGCACATGATTCCTTTCTGGCTTTCTGATTTCCTCCCCTGCAGAATGAGCAGCTTCACTTTTATGAAACTGTAAATATTTTGGTCGAGGCTCAGGAGTGCCACGCCACAGGCAAACACATTTCAGGAGATGCATCCCCTTCCCCCCCCTGTTTATTGTTTTCTTGACAAACAAGAGGCTCTTGGATCTTGGTGAACACAATTTCTCTGGGTTTTTCTGCTATCTAAAGCCCAGGATTGTTCGATGATTTTATTATTTGCAAAGACGAAGTGCAAAATAATTCATTGCACTCTTTATTAGCTGGAGTCCAGTTGCCACCCAGGCAATATTTCAAGTGGCCTTACAGTTCATGCCTGGGTGGGGTTTGAAAGCTCAGGTTGAAAGTCTTAAAGGCTTTCCAAAAGTATTTTTTTTTTTAATTGAATATTGACAAATGTGGGAGACACAAGCCCTAGATCACGTAAATGATCACCAAGTTGTTGGAAAAGAGCAGCAGTTGAGGTTGGCATTGAAATTAGTGGCTTGTATTTGCAGAAAAACCCAGCAAAGAAATTAATTCGAAGGAGCTTAATTCACCACTGCTTCCTCCAGTTTGATAAAGCTCAGAGATATTCCCCAGGTAAAACAGGGACAAAGCAGTTGTGAATCAAGCCTGTGGTTGCTCTGATTGCTTTTCAATTCCTTCCACTCCAATGTATGTAAATTCTGTGTGTGAACATAAAAAAAAAAAAAGATGAAACTGTTTCATCATTTCTTTCTGGGTTGTTCTGATTAGAAAAAAAAATACTTTTAAATTTTATTTTTTTTTTCCCAATAAAGATCTACAGTAACTTTGCTCTGCCTAGAGTGTTTTATTTCCTATCCACAAGCGTTGGTTTAGAGATCAATTAGCTCAATAATAAATGCACAGGCCAGAACCAGAGATCAGCTGTCAGGCTTTGTGCTAATTTTACACACGAAGCTGACCGAGAAGGAATTCCATGATCCAGCTGTGGCCTGGAGGCATTTCCTGCAGCAGCCCTTGCTCCTGCAGCTCAGCTCCAATCCCTCCTCTCCTCTCCTGGCACCCTCGGGGATGTGTGGGTGTGAGCAGCCACAGCTGATGCTGAGCTGGGCTGAAAATTCAGATCAGCCAGAAAATTGCATTTCCACTTTCCAGGGGTGACCCTGGGGTACAAAATCACCCGAGGAGAGAAAAAACTGCACCACCGCCTTCTGCCTGAAAAAGATCAGATATTTCTGCCTGAAAAAGATCAGATATTTCTGCCTGAAAAGCATCAGATATTTCTGCCTGGAGCAGAATGAAGGCAGGGGTTGGTGTGATTCTGTGTGGGGTGGTCTCCTCCTGTTCCAGAGGGTTGGAATTTCATTCCAATAGGACCTGGGGGAATGTAAGTGGCTCCAGCCAGAGCCAGACAGCCAAAGGGAAGCAGAGAAATGTTTTCCCCATCACTAAAGGGCCACCAGCCGCTCCCATGGGCTGTGACAACTCTTTGTCTGGTGCAAAATGTAAGGACTGGGTCCCTCTCACCAGGAGTTTTGATAGAAATTAGAGTTGAACAGGTAGATATACTACAAAT
>VWYP01031799.1:3928-17353 GCA_013400435.1 Pycnonotus jocosus
TACTTTCTTATACCAAATGGACTCAGACATATCTAGTACATACAGGTGCATCCAAGAAGAGCTTCTTCACTTAAATTTTAAATATTTAAATACTACATTTACCCTGTGTAAATTCATTTCCTTGAAAAAAAAAATAAAAACAAGGGGGAAAAGGGAGAAAAATTACAGATATTATTTCTTAATGTTGAGTAAAATGCTACATCTCAGTTTTTAAATTTTCTTTTTACTGCTACATTTTTGCATGATTACCCCTGTAGTGCCACACACACCACGATTCTGTTCCTGAGAATGTCAGCAGTGTTGCACTAACAATTGGGTTGATTTCATCAACCCAATGGTCAGCATGAAAACACAAAACCTAGAATTTTTACTGTTTTGAGGGTGTTTCTGAGCAACAGTGTACTCACAGCTGTTTCATTGGATATTTTTTTACAGTCCATGCCTATACATGTATAAATCTTATCCATCTCCAAACACTAATATAGATACTCCTTGCTTAATATTATTTAAGGTGTAGCATCTTTGGACCCTTAAATATCTAGAAACATGGTGAGAGGTAGATTTCATAAAAAAATTACAGGATGTGACTTTGGCTCAGTAGAAAGTGAAATCTAGTTCACTGTTTAGAAAAGAGTGCAAAATGAAATGTGTTGCCATATGGGTGGCAAACCCCAAAAGTTGTTAAAAAGGTATAGTTACCAGCAAGGCACATAGGTGCAGGTATTGGAGCAGTATTTGTCGAAGAGAACAGTTTCCTGCTTTGACTCAAGTTTTCTTTAAATCAGGATCAAGTGAACTTGTATTACTAAAACAAGAACTGACCTGAACCTTCACCAGACATGAACTACTTTGTAAATATTTCAGAGGGGCATGAAAAATGTAAAATTCTGCAGAAATGCTTAAGCATGTATTGCTTGATTCTGCCATCACTGTTCACATCAAATAGTCTCTTACTCTTTGAGTAGTCCCACAAAACATATGTATTTACCCAGGGAATAAGATAGCTGCACAATATAATGATACAGAACAGCACTATTTTTGCCTACTCCTTGCTTTAGCAGTTAGTGAGGAAGATGTCTCACATACCAGACCTGACAGTAATGCACAATAAAATGCCTAGAGAGAGGCAGATATCACTTTGTTTAAAGCAATTTCTGAACTAGACCCTTTTCTAATCTCTGCTTTAAGTACAGTACTTAGTAACATTCTGAATACATTTTTTCTATGTTAAAATCTTCTTTTGACACTGCATCTGTCACACAGCCAGAATATCTGACCCAGATGTACAGAGTGAGCCCAACAGATTATTTGTCAAACAAAATCTGGAACCTAATATTTGGGTCTTTTAATTTAATTGGTATGCAAATCAAAAAACAACACAGCATTTGTGTTTGATACAGTTGTCACTTCTAATTCTGGTAACATTCATTATCATGCTTACAGATTTTTTTTCTTACACCCAACATCTGCCAATACTACCTAAACCACAGGAAGTTGACAAACCTGTGCAAACTTCTTCTCAGTCTCCCTCTTGCTTTTTATCTGTTCCATGCACACTAATTTTGTGCATCTGAGGCCTCTGCTCGCCAGAATTATGCCTGCTTCCTAACACCTCTGCCTCCAGAGCTTTGGATTTGAAATTGAATAGACACAGAGCCAATTTATCATAGGATGACATGTGTCATGTTCATGGTATAACCAGAGGGACCTACTGTATGCGCTGTATTTATCCTTTTGTTGTCAACATGGACAAAGACAATACCAGCAATAGACAGATTTTAAATTTTTAANATATAGAATCATATTAATAGATGTCTGTATATATATACCTGTATGTATGTGTATGTATATCTATATATATGTGTATGTATATATATCTATATATACATGCTTGTGTGTGTTTGCATACATAAATAAATATATATAACATATAGTTTGTTACAGATTAAGATGCAGACAAAATTAGTAGCCTAACTAGCATTGAGAAAAAAAAAAATCTCAAAATATTAACAGGAGATCACTACCAGAAAAGTGTGTCCAGATATTTTATTCCCAGAGAGTAAAAATGCAAAGGTTGATGAAATTTGTTTTTTATCGCCTGACTCTGAACAACCCCAGGACTGAAATATCCCAAGAACCTTTCAGCTGATTTCAGGTATGTTCTCTGATACCTTATTCACTTGCTGGGGCTTTTTTTGTTTTGTTTTGTTTTGTCTTTCTGAGAATAGTTGCAAAGAAGGGATGAGTCTACTCTTCCATTGCAAGGATAATCTTGAATATGTCTTTAGTTTAAATAGTATTATTCCTACAAAATCCTCTTAGTTAAATCTTCTGGTTGATCTACAGTAACAACAAGGTGTGTTTGTTGAACTTGTAGCAGAGAGCTATTCCAAAGACAGTTCAGAGCTTTCCACCAGGAACAGGTAGAGATCAAGTAGAGACTAAACCTCAACAACCTGAAAAAAAAGGGAATAGGACAAATTTCTATTGATATATTTCTCATTCAGGAAAATGGAACTTTTTTTTACTTTTATTCAAACATATTTCATGTTATAGCATGCATATAAGCTAGTTATTCTAAATTCATAAATGATCAGAAATAATTAAGGTTATAATCTATTGCTTTTCTATTGGATGAATGAACCTGTTTAAACAGGGGATTGCCACATAGTATGCAGCAAATAATGGCCAGAAAAAAACATATTTCACACTACAGAATTTTTGGCATACAACCACTTGAAAATTGCAAAAAAATTGGTTTTGAACATTTTCATGGAGTGCAATGATTGTGTAATAGAAAAAAGTCTGCCTTTTCATTTGCATATATGGTATGATTTGCACAATTACAGTCTCAATACAAATAAAAGAGAAGTGAAAAAGGGGGGAATTTTGCTCCATACACATTCATTATTGAGGAAAAATCTAGTACCACTCTTTTCCAACGCAGCAGGCTGTGGATTTCCTTTTTTTTTTTTATTTGCCAGTATGAGAAGCATCCAATTTTACTCATGAGGAACAGTAAAGAGTTAGTTGAAGTATTCAAAAATTTAAGGTACATTCAGATTGTCATTTAGACAAAGGATGAAGGGCTTTAATCTTATTTGATATCATTCAGTTCATCTGCTCCTGGTAATATAAAACCATATTAGAAAAAAGACAAGGTGGAGGGGTGAGAGAAAGAATGAAAGAAATAATTATTGAAAACAGAAGAACATTAACGTGAATTAAAGCAAGTAATCTCCATTCTTTGTAAAAGTCTTTCTTCTGTAGAAATAAAAAGAAATAGAAAGTTTGTCACTACATAATTGCAGCAAATTAGCATAAAAGATAACCAGAGCTAGGCATATTATACACTTTGTTTTGTTTTATTTTTAAACAATTGGAGAGAGAAAAAGCTTGGATTTAGCAAAGAATTTGCAACTGAACATTTTCTGACAGTACTGCCTCTGCCCATCTGTGCAATGATTTTTAGTAACACAAACATAGCGGTGATGAAGAGCATAACATGAAAAATCATATATTTGGCTCATTTCAAGATACCAGCCAGGGAGCATGGCTCAAAAAGCATAGAATGACTGTGCAAGTTCTTCAGTGTAAATATTTCAGTGGATAGCTACTAATTGTCAAAATTATCAAAGATCAACTCTCACAATCACATACTTAAAATTTTAAAGGAAAGTTCTATTTTCATTATAGGACAGAAACGAAGAATAATAAAAAATGAGACTAGGAAGGCTTTTCCTATTCACTCCATATAATCTTTCTCCTTAATCTTTTCCCAGCTCCACAAGTGTACTTCTCATATATAAAAAATAGCTTGGAATATCTTTGTGTTGTTTCTGTTTTATTCACAAGAAATGCTGATTTTATAGGATTAGTCACTAGAGCAATGAGAATGAGATAGAAAAGGAAAACATTATCAGGCAGAAGTAGGCCAAAATGTCTACAAAGTAGAATGTCTTTATCTGTCTTGTAAAAGCAATATAATTTGGTTCTATTTTACAGTGAATACAGAAAAACAGGGAGACATTATGGGGGTGAATTTTATGTGAATTATTTATAGCTCTAATGATTCAAAACACCTTGTGCCTGCTGTAGCTATCTCTTAGGACATTGATCATGGGTATATCCTAACCAGAGTCTGATAGGTTACTAAAGTACAAGTTTTTGCTGGTTTTGGTGTTCTCACCTATACATTTGATAAAAGAAAAACAGTAAAGCACATAATACTTTTACTTCAGTAACAAATACCCATAGACAACAGCACATTTGTTTCACTGCTCATGGATAACAAGAAATGTATTTCCCATCACAGAAGTTATACAATATTAAACAGGAGATTTTTTTTCTTTTCAAGCAGATATAGCAAACTAGGTGTAAAGTCATGTGAGGACCAAATGTGATTTAAATTTTTGAGTGATTCCAATGCTCCTGATAGGAGCACCAGGGAAAGAAACTAGAGTCTGCATAGCCTTCCAGCCTGGGCAGCAGTTATATCAGTGGGGCCTAAATGGGAATGACATTAACGTGTAAGCTAGGCACAGGCAAAGAAAAAACATTTAAAAAAAAAAAGAAGAAAGGAAGGAAAGAAAAAAAGAAAGGAAGAAAATATATATCTCTATGTGTAAAAACTGCTCCTCGCTAGATATTTATTTTGAATTTTTTTCTCAAAAATGTTATCTATAAAAAGTTATTTTATCTCAAAAATTTGCTATCTAAGATAATTTATGTGCTCTCTACAAATTTGAAAATGTCATGTTTATTAAAGAAAAAAACCCAACAAAGAAAATGTGTGACAAAAAGCAGGAAAAAACATGGTAGAATCTTTAAGAGAGTAAGGTCCAGCTTGCCCCTAAGTATAATCAAATTGCTACTGAACCACAAGTTCTCACTGTATAAGAAAACTGTATGGTCATTAATTCAGACTGATGAGAAAATACTGCTTACAGATTGTTTGGGTGTTTTGTCTTTCTCGGATTATTTTCTTTAACAGAAAAATCAGGCTACAATTATTTTATTGGGATACACAAAAAATTAGGGAGGTAAATCAAATTGATTTAAATAACAGACCTCACTATTAACACTAGAAAGAATTCTCAATCCCACGCCTCCAGCTCTGCACAGTAGGTATTTAATTATGCGTGGTACTGAGAGTAATTCAGAGTAACCTTGCTTGGAATTTTCTTCTGATTCATTTTTGAAATCTGCACACTTCCTCATACGATGAGTGAAGAAACCCATCAGGCACCCTTAATCCAAAAGAACATTGATACTTCCTTCTCCCATAAAAGCCATGAATCCCATTATTTGCAGAAGGTTGACCTATATCCAAACACTGCAAAAAACAGTCCAAAATTAAAAAATTAAATAAAAATTTCATTGCTCTATGTCGTTCAACTGAACTTTGTCTTTAAAACATCAAAGAAAATTTGAAACAGCTCATTGAATGTTTCATCTAAGCACAGAAGGAAAGTGGGGAAGAAAGGTTCTGGAAACGTTTGTCTGCAGTTAAAATAGGTCAGCTCTTCCCTCCCTTCCAGCCAGCTTAGTCCAGCTGTGAGTTCAAAACAGTGAAGAAAATAAAGACACCTCTTACGAGCTCTTGGATAAATGTTGCTCTCCATCCACATTAGGTGGTATGCAGGAGGAGTGTAATACCTGTGTTTTCAATGGCTATATTTCTGAGGACTTTTATTACAATGTCTGCTGCAGCTTAACATCTGCCCATGCTCTCAAAGTGTCTGTATTTTGAAGGAGAAGAGAAAAGACTGACAATTAGGACAGGCACTAGTGAGTGCTCACAGTATTGCACATTGAATACCCAAGCAAAAACAGGCAGTGATGCCTGGAGATATGGAAAAAAGACCATACGATTCTTTTAATACCTTCTATCTCATCTGGCAAGGTATATGAAGGAAGCACCAAGTAAGGAACAGTGGTAGAGATGTGAAGTGGTGGGTTTTCCCCTAAATTTTTATGTCTCTCTGCCTTAATGATCTGCTGATGTCTTCAGATTTAACATATATCTGTCTTCCTCAGTGGAGGGCATGGACCTCACGAAGGGAGCTCACAGGCTTAATGGGGCAGGGGAGGTTTCCTGTGTTTCTAGAAGGTCTAGAATACTCACACAGTCATATTGTATATAAACAATTGCCCCATGATCATTACAGGACGTTGAAGAATACCAAAGGTCCTCACCACTACTCTGGGGCTGAAGCAGTAAAGGGATGGTGTCAAGTCAGCAAAATGGCATGCAGCAAAAAGATTGTTCCCAGCATGTCCTAAATGCTTTGACTTTTCTTGTCCACAGAGATGGTGCAAAGATGAATTTTGGATATGATGGGATATGGAGTGAAAGGCCTCTCCAAAGCAAAACTTCCAAACATGTTATGGAAGGTGAGTACCAGGACACGCTTTGCAGTCTTCTACAACAGCTTC
This sequence comes from Pycnonotus jocosus, assembly GCA_013400435.1. Classification (NCBI taxonomy): domain Eukaryota; kingdom Metazoa; phylum Chordata; class Aves; order Passeriformes; family Pycnonotidae; genus Pycnonotus; species Pycnonotus jocosus. The sequence goes on from VWYP01031799.1 coordinate 10,367, forward strand.
TTCTATAGATCATTTCAGTTGAGCCCTGCTGTCTGTTTGGTTCACTAAAATTTATATTTTAAGGGCTACTTGTACCATGAAATGAAGTAAAAACAAATTTTAAAAAATTTGAACCTCACTTTGTCTAAAACAGAAGGAAAAAAAATGAACAAACAATAAAACAGTTGAAAGTTGTTATTCTTTTCCTGCGGGTTGAAGGTTAGCTTTGTTAACAATGATCTTGTCAGTGACACTTCAAGCTCTCTCCTCTTCATCTCCTGAGTCTTAGAGGAAATAGAGACGGAACCTGGGATGAAGATGGATAATAAGTAAATATTCATTTGTTAATGTTGGATTGAGCTATTCAAAAATGCATCTGGTACTACCTATCAGCTATATCTATTTTGTGTTGCAACAATGTTTTCACACTATTACATTGGCTAAGAAGGAGGTCTATGAATGATTTACCCATTTGTGTAGCTGGTCATTGTTGATAAACTGAGTAATCATGGGAATCCTCATATATTACTTGCCATCCAGCTCACAGAAAATCTGATAATTTATGACAAGTGTCTAATCATTGAAAGAAGACAAAAAGTAGGCATAATCAAAGAACAAGGGAGAAAAAAAGGGTGTTGAAGAAATTAAGAAGAATTTAGGTAAGAAAACCTCCAAATTTTGAGATTAAGCATTAGCAGTTTCGGGATGTCTAGTAATGAAGGTAAGAAGACAGGCTGAGAAACAACTATGTTTCTAATTACCTTATACATATTATTAATAGGTTAAAATTGAAACTAATGAGAATCTTTTCTTTCTGTGAATTATACTTAGCCTGATGCTGTTATTCACACATAGACTAGATTCATCTTTGTTTCCCCAAGTCACTGATTCAACATATTTTCCTACTTCTTTGTTTGGTATAAATCATAAAGCAGCTTGGATCAGGTGAAGGCTAACAGGTCTCGACCAGGCTTTTTGGTTTAAGCAGGATTGTTTGTGTTCAACAGGGTGTTGAGAAGTTGCCCTGAACATGGTAGTGTGAGGAAGGTTAACAAAGAAGCATACTTGCTACACACCAGGTAATGAACAAAACACTATGATTTTTATTTTGGTGTATGCGTTTTTTACTTGACAGTATAATTTATCCAGCCACTGGCATAGTTGTTTTGCTTTTCTTTATAGTGATAGTCTCACACCATTTATCTCTCTGAGTCTAAAAAAAAAAAATAAAAAATAATAATAAAAAAAAAAGGCAAGAGAAACTTGATGATCTTTGTTTGGGCTAGAATGAGTGATAGTATCCACAATGTGTGGATTGAATCCTTGCTGTGTCAGAAACACCAGTCAGCATAGTAGAGACAGTCGAGTTACCATTGACATGTTGAGTGTTAACTTTATTTTCTAAGACAGGTTTCGGCTTATTTCAGCTGGAAGTGCAGTAAAAAAATACAGAATTGTTCTATGTGTTGCCACAGATCAGGAATGGCAGCTTTTATACCTGATCCTGAATCCTGAACTTTTCCAAGCTTCTTGATGTAGCCAAATTGCTTATATGACCCTATATGTAGACAAATATACTTAAGCCCAGTCTCATCCATGGACAAATTTTGAGCTGTTATTGAGAAGGGGAAAGCAGACACTCAGAGAGTTCAGACAAAGATGTGAATTAGCTAATGCCTTGAAAACCTACATTACATGTGCAATTGTAGCTGCGATTATGCCTCTGAATAAAGTTAATAAGGAATCATGGATAAAAAAGACATTGTCTCCATCCTCAGGTAAAATACCACTAGTGTTTTTACATCTACCAGGTCTAGCCTTTCTTGTGTAATTTTGTTGTATGTTTTTAACTATCTGTTCTTCTCTTTCTACAAGGTTTGGAGTTAAAGACGAGATAGTCTTTTGCAGTTCTTGAAGACTCTCTTCTGCTTAAATTTCATGAAAAGAAACTAGTAGGTTTATTTCAGAGGCTAGTTATATCTCAACATTTATTTTTAATTGGTTTTGTGGCAATATACAATTAGAATCTTTCTGCAGCAGCAGCCAGAAGTGTAAGACCATGGTCACCTTCCACCCTGCTTGATGTTCCTGTTTGTGGCTTCTTGTCTCTTTGATTTCTGCTCCTGATATTTTATGATCTGTAACCTTTCAAGTTAACAACTGTCCCAGCATCATCTTTTTCTCTGCTCTCCTGTACGTTACTAGGTATGTAGTTCAACAGACATAGTGAAGTTCTTTATCTTAGTAACACACTTAATGATAATTTTACCACTTTATGCTCCACAACACCCACTTTACTCTTTCTGCCACTAAATATTTTCATCTTCATCTTTAAAATGTTTAACTTGAAGATTATTTGGTTTTACTTGTGTAGAAAATAGGTGTTTGTGACAGTTTTTGTTACAGAGATCATGTTATCAAACTTTTGTGACAAATATTTATTTATGCAACTAAAGGAAAGAAAAAACAAGTAATCCCTTAATGGTTTAAAAATTACTTCATTTCTTATATATTGCTAGGTTGAGCAGAATACAGTCCTGAATACCTGAATTCAAATAATCTATTACCTTGTTTTGCTTGCTAGAAATGGAATGCAAACACGCATATGCATAGCTGGTGTTGAGCCACTACCACAGAGATAGCTTCCCAGTGGTGGTTAGACCAACTAGTAAGAGGCAGCGACTATAAAGAAAAGGAGATAAAATGCAGTGCACAGCTCAGACTAGTGTAACAATATTGAAATATATTAGGAATAAAATACTGTGCTGTCAGACAATACCCAGGTCACCAGTTCCAAATCAAATCAGTTTCCTTTGATGAATAAAGTATTCATGCTGTGCTATGTATTTCTCTTCCTTTCCACCCAGATGTGTTCCACTATGTCTGCATATGAACCATTTCTTCTCCTAAGTTGCTCTGAAAGATGAGAGGTTCAACTCTTTTCATATTAACACAAACTAGTCATTAGACATGAAAGCACAGAGTGGATAAGACTGTAGGGCTAATCAAGGGGTAAATAACATTGAAATGCCTCCTTGCAGTATTTTCCCAAAGAAAATTATCATTCAAATAGATGAAATTTGTTTCTTCCTGCTGAACAGAGGAAACACAAATTAAATCATCAGNTTTGTTTCTTCCTGCTGAACAGAGGAAACACAAATTAAATCATCAGTACTCTTATCATCTCTTATGGCCTACTCTCATCTCCTCAGGAGCTATTGTACTGATGCTTTATGCATGAGGTGCTGGAAGTCAAACTTTTCTCCTTCCCATGAGTTATCTAATCATCTTGTTCTTGTTACACCCTTCCCAATGATCCTGAGCTACGATAAACAGGCTGAATGAACTGCTCCAACCAGAGCTGCTTACTTGTGTTTTCACTCTTTACAAGGGCCTCCTTTTCTTTCATTTGGTGAGTTTTCAACCAATTATGTGGTGGGATAGACATGGTAGAGCACTGAAATAAAGAGAAATGGGATGTGGATCAGTACAATTTCTCTGAAGGTGTAGCCTGACTTCCATTCAGCTTTGAGAGGCTTTGTCTGTAAAAGCATCAGATCTATTACATTTGCAGCAGAGTGCATGTAGACTTTTAATCCAGCCACATGTCATGAGTGATTCCACAGTATGGGATCCAATGAGAGCACCAATGTGTACCACTATTTTAAGTTTTCCTACATACAATAATAGTTCAATCCATTGTGTTCTACAGAACTAAAAAAATTATACACAAACCCTAAATAAAAACCAAAACACAAATCTTCTTTAAGAAAGTTAAAAAAAAAAAAAAAAAAAGTGATTCCCACCTATCCACAAACATCAAGAAGTCATGAGTGGAATACGTACAAGGGAAAAGAAAAACCAGTACAGGTTTGCCAAAACCTAAAAATGTTCTAATGTGGGACTAGTTAACTGCTATTAAAGCTAAGGAGACAAGAAACTAAAAAGAGAAGCCTGAAATAATGGAAATAATAGTTATCAAATGGCAACTACCGTAGCATTTCTTTCCCCTTAACAGTGAGGTCTTGAAAACTTACTTGTGATGACTCAGAAAGAAGACTGCAGGTAACCTATTCACTCCACAGGCCATGGCTATGTCCTGAAGTTCACTTGAACAGCCAAAATCGTGTTTATGCTGTCACATTATCTGTCACTTCACCTTTCCCATATCACTTATTTTCTTTTTTTGCTTTGTAATTAAAATCCACTTCAGCTGTTTTTCTGCAACACTTACAGCAATTCTGAAATTGAAAAGGTGGTTAAAAGCCTCCAGCTGATTCAACTGCCACATTTCTTGAAGGCATGGTAAAAATTGTATACTTCCATTGCCTTTCCAAAGGAAGATGGTTGGAGAAAAAAACCCCGTGTAAAGCCAAAACTGTATATTCTCTCCTTCTGTCTTTTTTTTTTTTTTTTCAGTTCTTTTCATTTTTTTAGATTCGTCTGCTTTGTCTCAAGGTAATGATCAGCAACCAATAACAATATAAGGAACCTCAGCCCTTCTGAATAATGTTTTACTTACCAAGGAGACCTATTCCCATCTCTAAAGGACTGCCAAGCTGGAGGTTAAAAAGAAAGCACTGGAAAAAAATCCTGCAGCTAGAAAATAAGGTTATTTACTTTCAACCTTTTAGTAATGTTTTATATACTCGATGACTGAAGTTATTTTTTTGTATCTTTAGTAAAACTTATGAACCATATTTAAGATTTCACGTATGCCAAGACATGCATATTCAATGTAATCTCATCAAGATTTTGACTCTGAGGGGCACTTACTCACAATGAAATAATACCTCATAACTCTTCATCAGTTTTACCATCTACTAACACCTTCCTCCCATTTCTGCAACCTATGAATACTTTTCCTCCTTTTCATGGTAAGCTAATCAAAACTAGCAAATCCTCTTCCTAGTGCTTTCTGACTCAATGATTCTTCACCTATCACCCTTATATCTTCTCTTCTCCTGAAGATCTTAAGACCTGAAGCTGTTTCTGGGTGCTAACAGAGAAAAAAGCAACCAAAGTAGTAACAAAATGTAATTAACAAAAGAAAGCAATTTCATAACTCTTCAATCTGACTTACTTTGCTTGTATGTTGGTGGATTTTCAAAGCAGATCTGAAGATCCATTTGGGTCTTGTAAGAAAGTGTTTTTTTCAAAGCAACCAGGAATAAACTTTGTTTAATGAAATTTATGGGAAGATTCCAGCAAACAGTGGTCAGCACTAATATTCTTGAAACATTGCTAGCTTAAAAATTTCAGTACATTTCTCTTGAGCAAGTCTGTATTCAACCTCTGAACTAGATATCAGTCAGAGATGTTCAAAAAAGAGAAAAGGACATCAAGTGCATAGAAATAGGAAGACAAGAGATACTATAATATAAAAATGAAATATCACAAAGCCAAAAACAATATCAACAGCATTCATGTTTAAAAAAAAAAATGCTGACAATAGCATGTCAGCTGCCAGTTATAAAAACAGAGCAAATTCCCATTGAGACTAGAGTCTTCACAAAAGCAACAAACCCTTTAAGAACAAAATCTTTGCATAAGTAAATTATGCACATTCAATTAAACTTTTTCTGATGTTTTACTGCATTTAAATTGGGTCTGTTCTGAAACTGGAGAAAAAATTGTAGATAATATTTCCTTGTGCATATAATCTGTTTAAAAATATTCCTTTTCTTTGGTTAGTTGGTTGATTAGGTTTTTTTCTCCTTAACAGGAAATTATCATCAGAGTCAAGTTCCACCCAGTCTTCTGGTTCCACTTTTCTGTTGAACAGACATGTAAACTTCCTCAGGCCATTGAGCTTTGAGAGTAGGAATGTGATCACAATCAGAAAAAAAAAGAAAACATGTAAGTTTTCAGAAGTGCAAGACTGCTCTTGGCAGTGAAGTGTTTAATGATTAGACAAATTCTACAAGAGGAAAAAGTTTAGAGTAAACACAAGAACTATAGAGATGAAAAAATCATCAAGGAAAAACAATGGACTTGTTATGAGCTATCTATGTGACCTTGTATAAAAAAACTGTACCTTTATTTTACTCTGTTAAGCAAGAAAATAAATTTCTATAATACGTGAAAACAGCAAACCATTTTGTGATTAATGAACACCACTGCACGAAAGGAGAGAATAGTATTCTTTGTGTTTACAACTGAGACTCCTAAAATTACTGACAGATAATAGTTTCCTGCATACTTAGCATAATATTGAAGGATGACTTGGGAAGGCAAACTATATTTTTCCTTCCCCGAGAAGATGATCTCAATATGAACATTTGGATTTTCTCTGTATTAGTTGATCAGTACAAACACAAAAATTTGGAAAACAGTGGTTCAATTTGTAGAATGTTTAAGGATACTAGACCATTTCATGTCCTCTGGCACTTACTCTGAAGCTGCACTTACACCTACACCTACACTGAAATTATCTTCTTGCTCCAATTCTGTATTTGAATTAACTAAATTTACTTACCTTTTTAAGTTGTCTGCTTATTTACCTTCAGAAAGGAAGTGGGAAGATACAACTACAGATCTTTTTCTCATCTTGTTAGTGCTCCCCTGAATCAGGTAGACCTTTTGATAGTCCTTTAAATTGTAAGTGCACTACAGCTTTGAGACTGGGAAGCTGTTGGTTCTGCACACTCAAGTGCACATAAGGTATTACAGAATCACAGAACTGGTCCAGGTGGGAAAGCACCACAGTGGGTCACCTGGTCCAAGCTGCCTGCTCAAGTAGGGTCATTCTGGAGCATATGGCACGAAATTGTGTCCAAATAATTCTGGAATATCTCCAGTGAGGGAGACTAGACACTCTCTTTGAGCAATCTGTTCCAGTGCATGTTCACCTGCAATATGAAGGTCTTCATATTCAAGTGGAACTTCCTGTGCACCAGGTTCTGCCCATGACCTCCTATCCTAGTGGTATGCACCACTCAGAAGAGCCTGGCTACATCCCGGCACCACTCCTTTAGATTTTTACACATTAAAGAGGTCCCCTCTCAG
>VWYP01031801.1:5197-22760 GCA_013400435.1 Pycnonotus jocosus
ATTTTTTTCCTTTTTTTTTTCCTTTGGCAGTAAACTTCCTTGATATTTTCCCTTGGAGGGGAGGGGGAGGGAAGATGGCATTTTCTGGCCTGCTTTCTTCTTGCCCATCATGGCACAGATTCTGTACATTTATTTAAAAGAGAGAAAAAAAATTAATAATGCAAAGAAGCAAACGAGCGCAGTTTGCTGCATGCCTGGAAACTGCAAGAGGGAAAAAAAGGGAGGGGAGGGTCTTGCTCGAATGTCTCACTCTTATCTCTCTCCCTCCCTCGCACGCACACTCCTCACCCTCACCCTCCGCGCACCCCCCGCCAGCCCAGCCCCTCCCGGGGGGCTCGGGGGCCGCGGGGGGAATCCCGGGGGCAATCCCGGGGGCAATCCCGGGGGCTGGGGGAAGCCACCCGGAGCCGAGCAGCCCCAAGGATGTCACCACGTGGCGCACACACCTAGGGGATGCTCAGTGACACTTCATCATGACGCCATGGTTTTTTGGAGGACATCCGCACTTTCCTAATAAAAGCAACATGCAAATATACAGAGGAAAAAAAAAAAGAAAAAAAAAAAGAAAAAAAAAGCTAACGGGCACCTCTCACTAACAGCTTTGTAGGAAGCACTTTTAATGTTTTCTCTCATGCACCCATACACGCACACACGCACACACACACACAAAGGTACAACAATGTGCGTATATTTATTCTGTAATTTCAAGTGAATATCAATTGTAAAGGTAATGTTTAATCATTGTACAGTGATGCGTCTGGTATAGCTTTCCTAATAAAACGTTTTGAAACAAAATGCATATATATATATATATATATATATACCCCCCAAATATATATATATATATAGGAATACAAAGCTTGAACCTGAAACTTCGGCTTCCCCCACAGAGATTTCCTTCCCCCCGGTAACCTTGAACGCTATTTTATTAATAACAGTTCGATGCACTGTGATGTTAACAGAGGAAAAAAAAAACAAAAAACAACCCTGTACAGCGTTTCTTGCCAAGATACCACCCGAGACTGTCACAAATCCGATTTGCGATCTGTATCCTTGCCGCACTGTCCTGACAGTTAAAAATATCGGGAAGATGGGGAGCGCATCCCGCTGGAGCGCTGGCTCCCGGCCTGCTGGAGGCACCGGGAGGCATCGCAGGGGGATGTTGCCTGTGCTGGCAGCGGGGTGAGCACTCCGAGAGCTCCCAGCCCTCCGGAGCGAGGATTTAAACCTCATTTCCAGTTTGGAATGAGGGGATGCGATCTGGGAAAGCAAAGCATCCCGGCGGCCGCGCCGCCCTTTGGGACCCGGAGCGAGACCAAAGACCATGGGATTTCCCTGCCCGGGCGGGTCCCGGTTGGTATCTTGTCCGCGTTGGTGTCTTGTGGCCGGCGGTGTCCTTTTGTCGCCGGCGATGTCCCTCTGTCCCCAGCGCTGTCCCTGTGTCCCCGTCGCTGTCGTGTCCCCGCGGGTCCCGGGCCGGGTGAGGAGCGTGGCCCCGTGCGGCCGCCAGGTGGCGCCCCAGCCCCAGCGCTGGATCCCGGACCCGATCCCGGGATTGATCCCGGACTCGATCCCGGACTCGATCCTGGCCTCGATCCTGGACTCGATCCTGGATTCAATCCCGGACTCCGACGCCGCTCCTGCCCCCGTCCGCCCCGCCGAATGTACCCGCGGGCGCCTTACCCCGGGGCGGGCGGGGTGTCCCAAGGGTAGCCCCCATAGCCGGGCCCCCGCGCGGCCTGGGCGCTGCCCCGAGCTCCTTCGGGGAGTGGGGTTCATCCAGAAACACCCAGTGTGTCCGTCAGCATCATTTGTCTGAACAGGGTGTTTGTGAACGTGCATTGAGGTTATTCCCCCAACAGAGCTCCAAAGATGCTGCTCGCAGTGTTCCCGAGTGTTCCTGGCACAGGGTCACATTCCCAAGGTCACCCTCCCCACCAGCTGCCCTCTTTCCTTGGGGAACAGCTCGGTTTCACCCCGCAGAATGTGTTTTAGCATTGTCCCCGCAATGTGGCTATTTACAGCTCCTGCCAGGATGCTCATGGTGAGCTTTTCCTCTTGGAGAGTCATTTCCCAGCCTTGGTAGCAGCTGTGGGTGTCTGGAGATGGAGGGACAGCTCCGAACGTCTGTAGATCTGGCATCACCCTCCATGCCATCACTAACAATATCACACATTGGAATTTCCTCTATTGAGTTGAGATTGTGTTTCCTCACTGCTGCCTCCAGCTCTGACCCGTTGGGGTTTGCTCATTTGTTTGTTTTGCTGGGTTTTCAATAGATAGTGGGAGAGCATGCACGTGCTAAGAGTATTAAACATGCAAGTGCAAAGGCCAGATCCTTCTAATCATAATCGTAATAATTACATTGATAAGCCTACATGCAAGTGATGCATGGAGCCGTATAAATCGGGTTAAAGTACAACCCCCAGTGAGAGTGGTGCTGTATACATTTGGCAACATCCTCAAAGCCCCAAGTGTTCATACTTGTATCCAAATCGAGTAAAGCCTGTTGCAAATAATGGTTATATTTTAATTAAACTGCAGAAAGGCAAGAGAATTTCATCCTTACTGTAGGCAGTAATCTTGCCTGTGGACAGTGAGCAGATCTATTTATTCAGTGGAAATAAATTTGTTCTATGAGAATGGAATTTTGTATTAAAAGAGAGAATTTTTGGCTTAAGTTGAGTTATTTTTCTTTCCTTGCGTAGGAAACTTCCTTTCCCTTGTGTACTGAGATGATTTGGGGGTGATTTGCTCTGGAAGTGTTGACAGTGTCTAAGTGTGATGTCTAAAGGGTGTTTTGATGACTTTTATTTTGCTTTTTCATCGTGTTGAGCTGAGGCTGAGTGGGTAGCAGCATTCCTTTCCACTGCAGGAAACAAAAGCGAATCCATCATCTCTGACCTGCAGTGGGTGGCACTTTGCATGCTCCAGCCCAGATTCCTCTTAATTAATAGGGAGTATTAATGATAATTCTGTCCTTATCAGCAGTAGCATTGGTACCATTAATGCTACTGGGAAGGAATCAAATAAAGTCAAGTGATCTGCAATTGCATTAGAGCTGTTTGATGGGATGCTATGTGAAATAAATAAATTTTTTTAGCTGATTTCATGGTTGTACAAGTACCTGGTGCGAGCCTGAGCAGCTCAGCCTGTGGTAGTAAAGCCTTCAGGAGGTGTTTGGTTTATTCCCTCACTGACCACTGAAATTCTCCCTACAGGTGGAAAAGAACAGCAAGGCCAGGTAAGCCCCAGTCCCAGCCAACAGCTGCTCACAGGGAAATGGAAAGGACGATCCTGGTGCTCAATTATTGGTGCTTTTTGTATTTTCTGGATGTTATCATTGATGTCACCATCACATTGTACCCTAGGTCAAAAAAATTTGTTTGGAAATGGCTTCATGGATCTCTTGAGTGTATCAACAGTGATAGAAAGATGACAAATGTTATTATATGAGTAATAATCTGAATTATGGAAAGCCTGTTGCCTACTGCTCTGGTTAGAGTGTTATTGGAGAATGAAAATCTCATTTCCTAGGAGATGTGGTGAACATGAGTTAAGCTGTGGCAGCTCCAGATTTTGTCAGGGACCTTTCCAGACAAAACCACCTTTGAGTGTGGCAGCACAGCTGATTTGGTTTTAAGCTAGAAACGTGTGGGTTTGTCCAGCTTGTGCTCTCTCTCTGAGAACTTTGAGAGCTCCCAGGAGGGAAAGGTCTCTCCAAAATGCGAGGCTGTTCTTCTGAAGCACTTGGGTGTGCCAGCAGCACTTGATGAGCTCTGTGCTGCTTCCACTTGCCTCAAGTGCCCACTTCACGGGGAAAAGATGTGACGGTTCGGGTGCAGCTTTAACAGAAGCGTTCACGTGCAGGGCAGTGTGTAGAATTTGGCCTGAAGTGTGGGAGTTCATTGCTCAGGGCGTTACTCAACCGCGGGTGCGACTCCTGGCAGCGCTCCAGTGACCCCCGGGTGAACTCGTTCCAGGATTGCCCTTCTTCCAAAGGCGCTCGCTTTTACAACGCACATTTATGGACGCTCGGAAATCAGGCTGCTGTGTGCTGCGTGTTCCTGTCTTCTGAGTTTTTCCAAGGCTTGGTTTGCAATCTGTGCCTGAGTTTCTCAGTGAGTTTGTGTATGTATGTATTTGTGTGTACACAGTTGTGTATTTCTGTTGTACACAGTACAAGGTGGTTTTTCTCCATGGAAGAAAGTCAAATTGACCCAGGATATAGCTTACAACATCTCTTCATAAAAAAATTCCTATTTTTAAATTCTGGTGTGAGTGGAAATACATTTTTTTTTACGGTTCTTGAAATGTTTCTGGTTTGATTGGGCAGTGGAAGAATTGGAATGTGCTTGGAACAAACCCTTGAGTGGGAATGGAGGCCCAATTCTGCTCCCATGGAAGCCAATGTTGAAACACCACATTATGCTCAGTTTTAGTCAACAGACTCAAATGAAGAGCAAAATCTGATCTCAGAAAATTACAACATCTGTTGAGTGGATTCAAGTATTTTGAGACAAGTGCTCCATGGGACTGTTTCAGAATAAAATGAGTGATGGTACAGAGAAAACGGGTTTGCCATCAATACAGTAGTTCTCTGATTGACCTCACTCACAAATTAACCAAACAGTCTTTAAGGCTTTTGATTTTAAAGGCAAATTAGTTTAGCTCTAATGTACTGGTGACCAACTAGCCAAGAAAATCATTGCTGTAACAATTGCAAATTATTTGGAGATACTTTATTAGTATTATCTTTTTCTTTGAGAGCAAGAATATGAAGGGCCCTTCCAACCCAGGGCATTCTGTGTTTCTATGATTGACAGGCACGGAAAAATGTGTTTCCTTCAACTTCTTTAAAATGTCTTTTCCTTGATCCTTACGGTTTCCCAGTTGTAAAATTCTGTCATTATCTCGTTTTTGTTCAGGTTATTGGGGCAGTTTGGGGGATTTCTGTGAAAGCATTGGCTTTGCTGCACGTGGAGTTCCCCAGGAGGTGACACTTGTAGCTGGGGTGACACTTTTGTTAGGTTATTTTGGATCCCTGTGGAGCTATTTGGAAACACATCACTGTGGTGGCATTTTCTCTGCTAAATTGGTCAATATTGTGATTTTTTTCAGGATGGTGTCAAATGCATAATTTTTATGGGAAAATGAGAGGAGAAGGCTCAAAGAGCAGAGCTGTAGGAATGCTCTGTCCCACATTTGTGCTGGGTGGTCTCTGTAGGGTGGCTGGTGCATCAGTCCTGATATTTTTGAATGTTAAGGATGTTGATTTGAAGTGTGGGGTCATTTTTAGGCATCATTTAGAGGTGTGGACGTGCACCACTCAGCTGTTGGGTGCCTTAAAAAGAACAGATACTAACAGAGGGCAGAGCAAATATGAAATATTCCTGACCATGTCCTATGTCCTACCCTGAATCTTTAATATCCACTTACTTTTCCTAAGTCATTATTTTTCCACTAGAATTTTCTAAACCTCTCAAGAATAATCTCTATATTCTATGAATCTTGAAGAGATTTTTCAGGTTAGCCAAAGACTGACTCTCTCTGCACTTGGGAATTCCAACAAATGCCTCTGCCTGTGGAGGAATATCCTGCCCATGGCATGTGGCACAGCAGTTTGGCTCATCCTTGGAGCACGGTGCCAGGGAGGGAGGTTCTCTGCAGTGATCAGATTTTGCAGGAGGGCTCCAATGATTCCAAGCAGGAATTCCTGAATTGTGATAAATCACTTGTGGAATGGGAAAGGCTTCGTTTGTGCTGCTGCTTCTGGTGGCACTGCCAACCCTGCTGGCGGTGGCACCTGGCACCATTCCTGAGGAGGGACTCCTGTAACACTCACTCTAAAAATCAGTCAAACAACTTAAAAAAAAAGCTGAAGAAGAGGTTGGGACTTTTATCCTACAGGGAACTTATCTGAAGTTAGTGACATTCCCCAAATGTTACAGTGGCATTAATATACTGCTTATGAGGTTTTAATGCATTTTTTTCTTGCTTTCCTTTCCTTTTCCAGAGCCAGTGGCTGCTTTACACCTTAAAGGATTATAGGAATGTATTTGTTGGTTGTTTTTTCAGGCTCTACTGGTTTAAAACTAAGTCAGTCCAAACAATAACTGTCCTAAACTGAGTTTTATGGGAAGCTACATAAACCTTTGGTTTTGTACTTGTTCTCTAAATTATTTTATGTGTTTAAATATATATATAAAATGTCCATTATCTGAATAACCCTTGAACCAAAGTCTGTCTTTGAACTTTGGAGGCTCTGGCTTTGTAAATCAAAGTTAATTAATGGTTTGGAAATTTTTTTCTCTCTTTTTTTTTTCTTTTCTTTTTTTTTTTTTTTCTGTGACTGTTCAGTTTGATTTTAACACTGGTATGACCAGAGAAAGAGAAACATTGCAGTGTGAAAATTCTCATAATAGGATTTTAATTCTTGTGCTTCCTTTCTTTGGAGAGTGAAGGAGCTCTGCTCCAAAGGGTGTAGGAATTGCCACTCAGAGCTGAAATATCTTCACTCTGCTGTGTTCTGAGAGTGCCCAGCATGGTCTGAAATTCCCATGAGTGAGATTTCAGGGTTGGGTGGGATCAGCTGAGCTGCTCCCTGAGAAATCCAGTCCTTGGGGTCCTGCACCACTGGATGTACCACCCTGCTGCACTGGGAACTCTGAGAAAACTCATCTTGTGGTGCTTTGGTGAAAAATGAGCTTTACAGAATTTGGTAATGGATGCTGGTCAGTTAAGTTTGTCTTTTTTTAGGGAACACATCCAGGTTTCCCTGATGCTGTTACACTGCCATACAAAGGCAGGACTGATCAGTCATCCCCAAAGCACTGCTGGAATAAATCTGTAGCTAAATGCATTCTTCTTAATCAGAGAGACATTTCCTGTGGCATCACTTCTGTTATGTTTTCTTGCAGTGACCCAAAAACCTGGCTGCTTTGGAAAGTGGATAGTATTGGCAAGCAAAGAAATATGGCAAGTAAAAGTCTTTTTTAGATCCAGTTGATGAAGTGTTTTCTCCAAAAACAAAAGGGCAAGTCACAGCACTGAGGGGTCCTGAGGAGGAATTAAGGCACTGATTAAGGCAGAGAGTAATTGGTCAGCCCATGCTTAATTCTCCCCTTCACTTTGAAACCAATAAAGAATTGTGGCTGGATCTTTATGTAGATAAATATATCTGTTTATCCCTCCTGTTAGCAGTGGGGGCTGTGCCACTGCAGCCAGGGAGAATGATGGAAGGGATGGCAATGGTTCAGCTCTGACAAGTGGGAATGTTGGCAAGGCTGACAGTGAGAATGGCACCTGAAAGTCAAGTGCCTCTTGCTGGCTTAGAGACAGCCAATAACTACACGAAATTCTTGTTGTAAACCCTTGTTTTAGAGCAGGTAACAAAGAGCTCCCAGACCCCATTTTCCCTGCCTTTGGCCCGAAGCTCTCTGGCATTCCCAAAATCACTTTTACCCGTCTGCATGCACAGATCCTCCTTGGGCTGAGGACACACCCTGAGCCCTCTGTTTGTGCCTGGAGTGGAGACCAGCTGAAAACACGGTTCTCTCTGTTGGGTTTTTCTGTAGAGTGGTGTATTGCACCTCGAGACTTCCCTCTGCCCCGCCGGGAGTGCCCTCAGCTCGCTGGCAGCCTCGCCAGGCTGGCCGTGGCGCTGCCACAGCCAAAAAAAAGAACCTCCGAGCCAACCAGAGTCTGTCCGAGCCTTCACAGAGCACAAAGCCCTGATAAGAAGGATCTCTAACAGGTATGCAACAGGGAGAAGGAGGAGATGTTCCTAAAATTAGCCGCTGTCAGCTCCGAGCAGGAGTGAGCACCTCGTGTGTCATGGAAACGCTGAGCACGCGCTGTATCTGCCGTGTGTGTGTCTAAGGATGTACCTGTAATCACACTTACTGAGGTGTAAAATTCAATCTTTGGGAGCTTCTGGGAGATTCAGGAATGTGGCTTGCTTTGGACTGTAATTAAAAGATGGGCACTTGGGTTAAAAATAGCTCCTTGCTGGCCTACATTCCTGATGTAGGTCAGTGGAGGCACTTCTCAGACGTATCAGCATTTTGGACACTTAATCTTCGCAGCATATTGCATCTCCTAGAATAGGTTAGGAGAGGCAAGGCAGGAGGAATTGCTGCATCTCGAGTCACCCAGAGAGGTTGCCAAGTTTCTCAGGCACCAGAGAGGCAGAATAATGAGGATTATGCTTAATTTGGGCTGGAGAGGCAACCGTGGGGTGTTGAGCAGAGGCAGCTCGGATCCTCTTGGCTCTGTGGGGGAGGGAGAATTTCTAACTCTAGCTGGCTCCAAAGCAAGCTGTGTGTGCATTTGTGTGTGTATAGATATTTATAGATATGTATATACAAATCTGGAGATGTGTATATAACACCCTGTGTACATATGTATGTATGTAGATGCCTACAGTGTACAAAATGTGTATCTATAGAAATGTATACATTTATATGAATTTCTATTTCTCTATATAAATAGTCATGCAACTAGGGGAAATCACATTCCCACGGCGTGTCCTTTTCTGTAACACACCCCCCAAAAAAAAGAAGCTGCTTCCATTAATATCATATTGGCACAGATGTCTTAAATTTTCTTTTCTGTTTAAAAAGCAGTGGTGCTTAGTGGCTGAGCACAAGCCTGGAAGGTT
Organism: Pycnonotus jocosus; assembly: GCA_013400435.1. Classification (NCBI taxonomy): domain Eukaryota; kingdom Metazoa; phylum Chordata; class Aves; order Passeriformes; family Pycnonotidae; genus Pycnonotus; species Pycnonotus jocosus. The sequence goes on from VWYP01031801.1 coordinate 13,860, forward strand.
TTTTACTCTTCCAAAGGACTTCCAGTAAATCATGAGTTGCTCCAGAGCTGTTCCACATTTGTGAAATAAAGTGGGGGCTGAAATGACTCAGGGCTGGTTTTATAGGCAAGGGAAAGGGTTGTTGACTGTGCATTGGAACGCTCTCAGAGTTTGATGGTGAAATATCTGCACTGATAATTACTCTGGTTGCTGTTAATTTCCCAGCTATTGGCTTGAACAGGGAAAAAAAAAAAAAAGAATTTCCTGCTCTAAAGTAAGTTATCTGAAGCCTGATTATGTTGCCTCAGTGATGTATGGATTTCCATTTAGGGTCAGGTTGTTGGGCTGTAAATCAAGAATCTGAGCTCAGTGAACATCTAGTTTGGGATGTGTCTTTTATGTTCTAATTGATTTTAAATTATTTTGATTCATCATCAGAACAAGCTATACCTTAATTCACGATAAGCTCAAAGAATTTCTCATGCATATCAGGGTGAATTTTGCACTTGACTTCGGTGGGGTTGAACGAGGTCAGAGCGTTTCATTCAGCACTGGCATAAAAACAATCTTGTAGTTGTGCAACTATTAATTCAAATTGTAATTTTGTAATAAAAGCAGCCTAAAAAATGACTTGCTAGTCATGTATTCTATGGTTAGAGCACCTTTCTATGGATGTGTTGGTGTTGGTTTTGATTTTGTGTTGCTGATCCTCACTCTGAGTTTGGCCCCCAGCAGAGCCAGAAGCGGCTCAGCCCCTGGAATTCCAGACCATCACAGCGTGGGTTTGAAAGGAAAAGCTGCAAAGCACTGATCCCTCAGCATTCCTGGTGCTGTGTGCCCGGAGTGCTGGCTGATTGCTGAATTGCCACATGCATTGTGCAAATATTCCAACAGATGTAGGTCATGGGAGCCTGGATTTGCCGCGGGGATTTTGGCTCCCTGTGGCAGAGCCCTGGTCTGGTGCTGCAGAGAGAGAAACCTCCTTGTGCCTCCACCCTGACCATTCCCAGCCTGTCCTGGTCCTTGGAGCAGGGTGGAGATACCCTGCTGCCTTTCTGCCATCCTTTGGGAGCTGGGATGTGATTAGGAAAGAAAAAAAAGAGAGAATGGGTTATTCCTTCCTAAACCCTTCACTTCCTTCAGGGGGTGAAGACAGACCGACAAACACGGAATCATCATGGAAACCAAACCAAACACCCAGAACGTAGGATATTGAGTGAAATGTTTCTCCTGAGCTTCTGGATTGGGCTTTGCCTTATTATTTCATCTGAGGGAAATCAGCACTTTATGGGAAAGTGCTTCCCAATCTCTTTTGCATAAATGTTACAGTGAAACTTGTGTGATGTATAGCTGCCTGTTCAAGAAAATGGGTCATTTCCATACAAATGTCATATTTCTATGCAGAAAATATGCTGAATTCATACCCTATCTCCTAGTTAAAGCAATCCCTTTGCTAGTTTTGTGATTTCAGCATATTTGCCTGACTGGAGACAACCAGAAGAGGAGAAGAAAAAAATGATTCTTTTTGGATTAACTCATGCAGGCCTAAGCACTCGAGAGCATTGTCTCTGGGGCACACACAGGAATATCACCCTCTGATGGCTGATTTTTCTTTTGAGCAGAGTGAACCACAAAGCTCAGAGAGCTCTGCTTTGCTCAGAGTCTGGAGAGACTTGGGGAAAGAAGTTTTTCTGATGTCGGTGTTAAAGAGGATGCCTGGATTGTCCGTGTCCTCAGGGGTGCAGCTGCTCACACAGGAGCCCACAGGCTGGAGCCAGCAGGGGACTGATGAGCTTTGCAGATCTCCTGGCACCCTGCAGCAACCTCCTCCTCACAGGATGGATTTCATCCCAAATGAACCTGAGCTGCTGGAAAGTAACAACAAACCCGCCCTGCCTCTGGAACGTTGAATTTTCCATTTGGGAAAGGAGCTGTGGATTGTAGGATCGGAGTTACAAACCAAGAGCACGCTGGAGATGGAGAGCAACCAAAGCAATGCTGTGCCCCAAAGGCTGCAGGTGCCTTCTGCAGATCCTCAGAGCCCCCTGCTCTGGCCCCATGCTGCTGAGATGTTTGGTACCTGCTGCTGCAGCTTTCTCAACAGCCCTTAGAATTTCTGGAAATAATTCAGGTGAATGTGCCCAGCTTCTCAGCTCGTGTGAGCTGGCCTCAGGCAGCAAAGTTCTTGCACTGCTTCGCTCTGTCAGAGGCATTTTCCTGCCTTTCACTCATGGGAGTGTAAAGAAGTCATTGCTGTGGGATGGCCTTTGGTGGCAGAAGTGTCCCCAGGCTCCTGGACAGGCTGTTCATTCACAAAGGGGTTTTCAGGCTCCTGTTCAACCTTCTGCACCCAGCTGAAAGCTGTTCCCGTCCTTGTGTGCTGGAAAAGAATATCTCTAAGGAAATCTCCCTTTACCAAAACCAAATAAAGCTATTTCCTGGTAATAATAAGGATAAAGCTCCATACAACTCCTTTTATTAATAAATAAGCAGGTATTGACCACCAAGGTCTTGTCTGGAGTGTAAGGCACGACTTCCAATTTTTCCTCTGACAAAATCTTTCCCTCCTCCTCCCTCTGTGATTCTTTGTGGTGCAGACTCATCCAACTTTGATGAGATACAATTTATTCCCCAAGCAGCAAATGGGAAAGGAGAGGGATCTGAAGGGGTTTGTGTCTCCAGGGGAGCAGAACATTCCCAGGGAGAGACCTCTCCCACCCACTAATCCCACCTGGAGCTTTGGGGGATTGTGTTGTATCTAAACACCCAGATATTTAAAATTAATTAGAGTTTGACTGGAATTAAACTTCTGTTCCCAATTTGTCTCCATAGGGAAGACAGTGGAAATTTCTTTTCTCATCAAAAATATTATGAGTGTGTTATTAAATGTCCACGTCCTCTAGTTAATGGAACTTTGCATATATACAAAAAAAAAGGGGGGAAGTTTGTTACTGGTATTTCATTCTATAGGAGGAGATTTTAGGAATTAAGTAAAAATGAAATAAGAAATTACATTCTTAATATTAAAATTTTTAATACGTCAAAATACTGCTCTATGGTAATAAATCACTGACAGATCTGGATGGAGATGTGTTAGGATTAAGTTCTGAACTCTTAAGGCCGTGATTAAGTTGCTGAAGATTTTTCATCTTCAAAAATTCTCCATTGAAAAAATGCCTGCTTTTAATTGCAAAACAAAATCCTTAGGCTGACTTTTTAATGATTATTTGGTAGCTGAAAAAATTGTGACTCCTTGCATGTAACTTCAACCAAAAATCTTTTCAACGTTGTTTTCATCTTAAGAAAAACCCCACATTTTTCATCTGAAGGAAACTCCCTTTTGAACCATGGAGAAGCTTTCTGAAAATAATACTTATTTAGAAGAAAGTGTGTTTTTAACAAGCCTTTCTACTCATAAAAGAGCAATTTTTTTAAATTTTTTTTTTTTTATTACCACACTTTTCTGTGCTTTGTTTTGTGTCAGTTTTGTCTGTAGGGGAAAAAAATGGTACCGTGGGAAAAAACCCTCTCAGGCACATGAAGGTTTTGTTTTTTGGACTCAAAAATGTTTTATTCTAGAAGATATTACACATCTTAAACTTCAGTAATTTATTGCTTTAAGGGATAAATAAATGTTGGATCCCTGGCAGTGCCCAAGGACAGGCTGGACAGGGTTTGGAGCACCCTGGGACAGTGGGAGGGGTCCCTGCCATGGCAGGGGTGACATTGGATGAGCTTTAAGGTCCCTTTCAACCCAAACCATCCTGGGATTCTCTGATATTAAGGATAAACAAAGGAATGAAGCACTGAAGGGAAAAATAATTAAAGTGTTGGTGGAAAAGGGCTTAAAATAAAAAAAAACCCCAAACCCTGGGTTTCCACTGCCAGAAATGTGGGTGTAATCAACGGGGGCTTGGCAATGCCTAATCCTTTGGAATTAATATCCAATCATTTTCTCACTTCTGGTATTACATTAATCCAAATGCAAACTATGACTGAGTTCATGATCTTTGTGGCTGCCACCTTGTCGTTTCTAGATGTAATATTTGTAGCAGAGGAATAACTGAGAATAGGAGAACCCAGAGAAAAATTCCAATAACTTCTTCTTTTCAGTGGCAGGCAACACCACACCCAAAAGCTGTTCTGTGTATAACCAAATTAATGAAGTAACTGTAAAATTGAATTATTAATTATGGAGAGAATGGGAAAGAGGCCAAATGCGTGTCTTTATTTGTGCATGGGCAGGTCCTTGACTGCTTAACACCAGAAATAAGATTTTTTTCTGAATTTGACCCTTTTACACATCCTATTCTTTTTTTCCACAGAAAAAAAAAAATGTGACTGCAACATGAGGAGAATTGTCTCAACGGCCTGATTTATATTTATTGTAGCTTTTGTGCCACAGCTCTTGTGCCCTGAACAACCCAATGGTCCTTGAAGGAGGGCAAACAAACAGGTTTTCATCGGTTTATTTGCGCGTGAAACTAAAAATGCTCGGGGAGGCTGAAACTCGGAGCGCGTCTGGGACGGGGCTGGCAGCACGATGTTGGTGGATAAAGGAATTCTGGCTGGCAGCGTCAGAATGCTCAATTAGCCCCCGGGAAAGACAAAGGCTGTGCTGTACACACCTGCAGCTGTGGGCAAACCAGAGAACAATGGCCATTGTTCGGCTGTTAACGCACCGAATTTCTGTCTTACCTTCGTTACTGGCTGACTTTCAGTCCCCTGTAATTAATTTGCCTGGAGTGGGTGGATCGCTTTACATTCGCCTGTTTCTTTTTGCACAGCTTAATCAGAGGGCAGGAGAAAAACTGAAAATTAAGGTTCTTTGTGTTTTCCGGGTGCCTTGGTGAGCTGGTTGGAGAGAGCCCAGACAGGGAGATGAACTTCTGGAGATGAATTGATGTTTGATCCTGAAATTTTCCAGTTGCATGTGTTTGGGGCTGGTGTCCGATTCTTAACTTTGCAGCACCTTGTAAAGAGGAAAGCAAACTCCAATATTCAGGAGGTCCCAAATTGTGGAGCCATGCAGCTGATGGCCAGTACATTTCCTAGGAAACTGTGCCAGGGCCTCACCACCCGCTGAATAAAGAATTTCTTTCTAAAATCAGAAAGTGCAAGGTCAGCCCTTGAGTTTCTATAGATTCAGGTGAGTGTAATTTAAAGCAGAATTTACCTACAATGCTTTCCTGAAATTAAAAAACAGCATTTTAGTTCTGCTTTGAGGGTGAAAATTGATCACAGCCAGTGATACAAGAATGGAAATAAGAAAAGCTGTTCCTACAGTGGTTTCTCCAGTTCAGAAACCTACAGTGGCTGGTGCCCACAGGATTCCATCCACAAGAGCACCCTAACAGGAAAACCAGGCTGGTTTTAGTGCTCCTGTTTGGCTCTAAGTGGACAGGGAGGATACTGAGAGCAGTCTCAGAATCTGGTGAAAAATTGCTCTGAATGGAGGGACATTGAGTTTGTATTTATCAGTGCATGAGAAACATCCACATCCCATTGGATCAATTCCTTGGATCACCTGGAGCTGCCTTAATGGGCTGAAGGCCAGATATTCTTTTATCCGGACAGAGCCCTTGGAATTTGTTGTAACAGAAGTATCAGAACACGTTTCTTGTGGTGTTTTACCTCAGCAACAAGAAGGGAGGAGTCTGCAAAGAACCTGCGGGCCCTGTCCTTGAGCAGCTCCCTCCTTTCCTTTCCAGCAATCTCAGCATCCTCAGCAGAGGCAACCTTAGCCGCTGTCATGTTTGTTATGGCTCTACATATCTCACATGAAGTGTTATTTACTGTAACTCTGCCCATAAAGGACTAACAGCATTATTGGGAGCTGTCCTGTGCATGCCTGATGTCAGCTGCAGCTGCAGATCACATTTACAACTCCAAACACATGCAAGGGAGAGTCATAAATTATACAGGGAACAACACAGGGTAATGAGAGACGTGTCAGCTCGAGTTTCTCACTGCGGAGGCAGCGCTGTGGCAGGCGAGATTTATTTACTATTCCAGCCACTGGCTTTTTTTTTGCAGTCAATAGCTCGTCACTTTTAGTCTGCAAATAGGAATAAAGATGTTTTGCAAGAAGGAAGACAAAAGACAGCAGAGCTGCTTGGCCCCTGGGGTGAGTTGCTGGACTTTTGGAGCTCCAGGTCTCACTCTGCACCAGCTGGTTGGGAAAATTCCGTAGTTTTTGCACGTCTCCCTCTCCTTATCTATTAGCACAAAAAAAGCACCAATTAACGTATGGAAAGCCTGATGTGAAAGCTGGGAATTAGTCCCATTTTCCCTAAAGGGGACACATTGGTCCCCAAGAGCCAGATCCTGGAATTCCTGAGTGCTGCCAAAGAGCAGGAACAGCAGTGGGGAGCAGAGAGAGAAACCTGAGCAGGGACTGATGACACCAGGGCTGTGGTGGCTCTGCAGAAACGCTGGGAAATGTCCCCCAGGAAAGGTGGTGAGAAAGAGGCTGGGGGTTTCTACTGACACCAGCTGGGCTGGGAAACAAACAGGGAACAGTGTTCTGGAGCTAATATTTTACCTGTTTTTAGGGGAATGGTCAGACATGAAAAATCCCCGTTTTCCAGCCTGAAATTTAATCAAGGTGAAAATATTTCCTCCCGCCTCAGGTGCAGGTTTTATTTGGGCCAATAAAATATTTCTGCATCAGCTTTCCTACCTCTTCCCATCCTATGGGGTTGATCTGTGCAGCAGCTGGGTGGTTTTCAGTTCTTAAAACCAGGGGCTGGGCCAGCACAGGCACCTGCAGAGCCAGGGCACAGGGACAAGGGGGGACATGGGAATGTCCCCAGGGCTTGGGGACAGGGATGGACATGGGAATGTGCCCCATAGTTTGGGGACAAAGCTGGACATGGGATGTGCTCCAAGGATGGACACAGGGATGTCCCCAGGGTTTGAAGACAAGGATGGACACAGGGATGTGGCCCAGGGCTTGGGGACAAGGATGGACATGAGAATGTGCCCCAGGGCTTGGGGACAAGGATGGACACAGGGATGTGGCCCAGGGTTTGGGGACAAGGATGGACACAGGGATGTGCTCCAAGAATGGACAGAGGGATGTCACCAGGGTTTGGGGGCAAGGATGGACATGGGAATGTGCCCCATAGTTTGGGGACAAGGATGGACAGAGGGATGTGCCCCATGGTTTGGGGACAAGGATGGACACAGGGATGTGCTCCAAGGATGGACAGAGGGATGTCACCAGGGTTTGGGGGCAAGGATGGACATGGGAATGTACCCCATAGTTTGGGGACAAGGATGGACACAGGGATGTCCCCATGGTTTGGGGACAAGACTGGACACAGGGATGTCCCCCAAGGCCTGGGGACAAGGCTGGACACAGGGATGCCCCCCACAGCCTGGGGGTGCTGCCATGGAGGATGTGCTTTGCCCCAGCGTGGTGGAAGCTGCTGCTCCTGTGGGATGGAGCAGATCCCGTTGCTGTGAGTCAGGGCACAGCTGTGGCTGCAGGGAGCACTGCTCAGGCTGAGTGCAACACGCACGTTTGGAGGCTAAACTTAGTGCTCAGTTCCTGGCAGTGTCAGCTTGCATCATCACTAAACTCCGAATGGAATCAGGCCAGGAGGGATTATGGATAATGTGTTTTATTTTGAATATTTTATCCAGGCAAATCTGAACTGAAAAATCACAATAGCCCTGAATGAGAGGAACAGAACTACAATGCATTGCCTCTTTTTGTGTTCATTTGGGAAAAAATAACCACCCAAGGTTGGGAAAGAATTCTTCTGGTTCCTTCCATGATTTTGTGTGGGCACATCCCTGTGGACACCCAGAGCCCAGCAAAGCGAGCTGGCTGCTGCATAGAAATTCATGGCAACAGAAAGATCCTTTCAATGAAAAGAAGTTTCTTTCCAGCCACTAAATCAGTTTGCAACACTCAGAAAAAAGAACTGAAATTATTTCCTAGTGGACTCCCTCACCATTTTATCATGTTGTGTCAGGTTGTGCATGTTGCTGATGAAAAGCAAAAAAAAAGCTCCCAAAAGTTATGTAGGCAAAAATTCCTCTGAATTCCTCGCTGCCTTTTAAAGGCTAAAAGTCCCCAAAAATTCAGTTTTCAGTTGGGTTTGTGTCTTTCGTGAGAGTATTTAGTATTATTCAATAGACTTTCCCATCTGCTGGGCTGGAAAATCTCAGTAGAGGAGGTGGGTTTGGGTGTGATCAGAAATTCCAATGAGGGTAACTCCAGTCAGAGGAAGGGCTGATGCTGCATCCATCATGATGGTTTTATTTTAGCAGCTAGAATAGAAAATATGCTGTGTTTCAAGGCTTGTGTTCAACAGAAAAAAAACCTGTATAAACATATTCAGAATAGAGAAGAAAAATAAAATTTTAGCTCATGCAAAATCCCCACCTTTGTTAATAGTTTTATTGGAGTTTAAAGAATAAATTGAGACAACTTGATTGACTTGACCTTGACTTGAAAATCCAGAATATTAAAGCTTCCAAGAAAATAATGTCAACTGTAAAATCTATGGAGTCCTTTGGAGGATTTGGATGCTCTAACTGTGTACAAGCTGTTGGATGTCACGAGTTTGTGCATTATTAATAAAAGTTGGAGCTTTGCATCTTCCCAGTTATAATTACTTCTCTAAATATCTCCAGGAAACAGAAACATAAACCAGCGAGCGTTTAAAAACCCTGGGTAAGCATCTTTCGGAGAAAGTGCCCATAAAATGACTCATGCTTCTGTTTACAGTTCGAAATTGGTTTTCAAATCATAAAATAAGTGCAAGGTTCCGAAAACGGCCAAATTGAGACTGTGGCTGGGAGGCCAAAAGTCTGAGCTGGGAGGATCTTGCTGACCTGGGGGTGAGAATGTCCTCCAGGATTGATGAGTGACTCTTGGTTATTAATGAAACTCAAAAAAAAAAAAAA
>VWYP01031802.1:1778-16054 GCA_013400435.1 Pycnonotus jocosus
ATTTGTATAACTAAGTTTCACCATGAGTTTATGACATGGACCAGAGTCTGTAAAGATCACAAATCTTCATAAAACTCTCAGCTAATGAATAAAGGCCATATTTAACCTCATGATGATTTACTGTACTATCCCTGACTTTATTTATGAGTAGTATAGAATTTTCCAGTTCTGTAGTTTTATTGTTGCAAATATTTGCATTATTGCATATTTGAAATTAATTACAATAATTTATCTGCTCAGTATCTGAAAGCACTGTGCTTTTTCTCTTCTGAACTTAGAATCTAAAGTAACAGTGACAGCTAGATGTTTTAAAATTTGCTCTGACCACAATGATTAATTGAAAATAAAAATTTTGTCCTGGGAATAGATTGACAGACTATTTTACAATGTAAATTCTCTGTGGGGTAGATTAGGCCTGTGTGGCTTAGTGGGTAGGGACTGGGCAATGTAAGCCTGTTCGGCTTCAAGAAGGACTTATGGACATAGCCAGTAAAATGAATTGTTACAGAAGTTCTGTGAAGCATAGTTTGGTGGAATTTTAAATCAGGCAGTCAATACACAATAATATTTTTTTTTTTCCTTCAGGATAAGATACCTCTATCTGTACTATCATTACTCCATCTCACAGACATAAGAAATGGGCATTTCATAGAGCTACTACATTGTGGAGATGGTTATATTTTCTGCTACGCAGGCTGAGTTCAGTCAAGTTTTTTGGACTGTCTAGGCTGGTGCTCTAGAAAACATACTATCATTTTTAATTTTAAAGAAGAAAAACTTGTAATTTCAATGCTCTTATAACTCTTCTGAAAACAAATTTTCTAAATTATGTCTGTACTACATGTGGTATTTAAGATTTTTTTGTACGTGTTCTGAATCCTAGTGGTGTTTTTCCACCCATTTATGAGACTGGAATGTAAAAGAGGACTAGAAATCTTGGCAATTTTCTTTCTAGTAACATTCTTCCAGGAGTTTTGCTTAACTATTTTCACATTAGTTTTGTTAGATGTCCTTTTGCTCTTGTCCTGCTGGTTTTCACTCAACTGTAATTTAAAATGAGGTTTATTGTTGGTAGTGGTGATCACTCTATGCAACAGAAAACTTTCCATTTCCTTTAGGGGAATTGATACCTTTGCAGTGCACCATGTTTCTATCACAGGACAGATCCATAATTGAGCAATCAATCATTTTGCTTTCCTCTTTTGTTGAAACATAACTGCTGTCTAAACTTACCAAAAGCCCAAAGTGGATGTAATGTTCTACTATTATTGCTGTTATTATTAACATTGTAAATGCTGATTAAACATGCCTAAGGATATTGTACTAGATATTACAAGAACGTATAAATTTGCAAAAAGCTGCTATTCTGTGCAATTTTAGGCCTATTATTTTAAGTGGATCTCATTCAGATTCAGTTCACTATGCCCTAATTGGACTAGTTTAATACAGCATTCTCAATAAAGTATATTGAGTGGATACTTCTAAAAATGAATACAGAGATGAGAAATGTATCATGGGTACCTAAATATATTACACTACTTGTTAATTGTTTGGGCTTTTGAAATTTAAATCATAATAGTTTCTTCAGTGTTATTTGTAAAGAGATCCTGTAAGTGAAGATGCTTAAATTCTTAAAAACTGTAGTAATTTTTAACCTTCAGGTTGTAGTAATACTTCATAATTCTAAAGCTTTTGTGGGAAAACAAACTAAATAAGTCTAATTTCTTCTGTGTTGTGTGCAGACTTCCTGTAGTGCTTTTGTTACTGGTTCTTTTCAGTGGGTCTGAAGTTCTCCTTACTAGAAGTGACCTTAAACTACTTGTGGAGGTGGGAATGCAGCTATTCAGAATTTCCTAGGACAAATTCCAAACACCCAAGACAGTATGCAGTGCTCTATGCAGAGTTAAAGTTCAGCTCAGCAGCAGTAAAACATGTTTGTGTTTTGAAGTTTGTTGCAGAGTGATTTTTTATATGCTTCCTTTTCACTGTACTTTTGCATATGGTGTGTCTGCTTTTTACCTATGTATCTCATACAGTTACTGTGCATGATAAAAGTTCCAAACACAGCAACAAACAGGATATTAAAACAGCCAACAAGCTTTTAGGTCTTAACCAATCGTTCAGTATTTTGTTTATTAAAAACAAAAAAGGAATTATGAAGAATTGCAGTTGATCTGTCTTACTTGCAGAGGAAAGTAAGAAGATGCTTACTAAACCAAAAACTGAGCAAAAAAGTTACACTGATTTTTGCAGTGGCTGAAGCAGCAGAATTGTGACCTCTGAGGCTTTTTTAAAGATTCTTCTGTTTCACACCTCTTGATTTTTGCTGGAGAGTTAAATTTTTCCTCAGAAATCACAATCCTGCAAAGTATAGTTGTTCCTTTTGTAATCCTGCTACTTAAAGTTACTTGCATATGTGGACACTTTTAAATTTTGCTTTGTACTATTGTCCATAACTTTTTCTGACACCTATGTGATTTCATTCATGTACCTACCTAGGAGGCTAAACTTGTAAATATGTGATTTTCATTGACCTGTTCCTCAATTTAAAAATGTTTAGTGACAATCAGGACTAGAATTTGAGAATACTGATTCTGTTTTGTCCTTATTACAACACAGATATTTTAAAAAATTGTATGTTTCTGTGCTAGTCCATGTAGCATCATTACAATGTTGTCAAAAGAAATATAAGTTAAACTAATTTTCATACAAATGTGAGAGAGACTGTCTTCTGTGGATGAAAGACTGGCTGGCCATGTACATGTAAACCAGTGTTTTTATGTGATTGATCTCTTCTGATATTTGCAGATATCGGAAACAGACCTATTGAAAAATTCTGGAACATTTTTTCATTCTGTTTCATTTTTTTCATCTTTAAAATGGAGATTCAATTCAAATAGAGGTGCTTTTGAAGAACGTGGGACCTGCAGATACAAGCTGTTGCTTGAGAACAGTACAATGTATTATGAATTCTTTTATTTTAATAAAAGATGCAGGAGTTCTACGAAGTATCTGAGCTTTTGTATTCTAAGATTGAAGGACACTCCCAGAAAAGTTATTTTTTTTCTAAGCCATGTTATAAAATTACCTGGATATTTTGTATGCAAAAGGAAATTAAACAAAGGCAAAAAGAAGAAAAAAGAAGGGTTCAAAGTCACTTCTAGATTAGCTTCTAGATACTTTTGTTACCTTTCCTTTCAGTCTTGTTCTGAGTCAATAGCATTCTGTGCAGGAATAAATTCGTAAATAGTTATAATATACGAAGGCTGCATAGAGTCAATTAAATATGTGCAAAACATGCCAATGTAAGTCTAAATAAAAATAGTTTTGTAAAGTTTGTGTAAATATACTGAACCTCTTACAAAATGTATTTCAAGAAGGCTTAGAACTACCTGGTTGGGCTTGTAGTCTTGATCTAATATGCAAGTCTCAATATTAGTCCCAATATAATACTATCACATGTCTAATAGTGTGTAACATGATCTTCTTGAGATTGGTATGGGTGATATCCTTGTTTTTTGAAAGCTGGAAATTTGTCTCCTGTTTTCTAGAAATTTATTTGACTTAGCTTGTATAAAATACTTGCTAATAAAATTCTCATCTGATTCCTATCTGAAGTATCAAGGAACTATAATTTTAGTAAATTTCACAGTGTAGTTGGCAGTAGTAGGAGGTCAATGGCAAAGCAGGTTTTGTGTTTCCATATATAAATATTCAATACTTAAAATTTTCTTGGACTTAGATTAGAGAGAATGCTCATGGACAAAGGGCACATGAGTTGTTCCAAGTTATTACCTAGGCAGTAAGTGTCATCTACAGAAGGGTCACCATGTGATATCCATGCAGCAGAATATTGTGGAATCATATGACAGGTTAAATTTACTGTGGGCCTTTGACCAGATGACCTCACAATTAGTCTTTCCCTCCAAAAAGTTAGTCTAGCATTTGTCTATGCTACTGAGCAGCCTTCAACAACTGACATTTCAGGTAACCATAAAAGCATATGGTGAAGTACTAGACAGGGCTGTGGGCATTATAGATTATTTGAATTGTTTGCCAGATGTATGTAAACTAATTTGATTGAGATTAGAATGTGTTGCTAAGATGAAAGACAAGATTGAGGTAGATACGTAGTGAGGCAGACTGGAGTTGCATAGAAATTTCTCAGCCTTTGTATCTTCTAATATAATTTGAAACAAGAGGGCTGTTTTGTTGTGTTTGAGTTTTTTAATTCTTCATTCCAAAGGAGACCTGTTGGTTTTTGTTGCCTGGTATTCAGTGGCAATCTCTGTAGTAGCTATGGGAGGATTTATGGGTGCATTTTCGGCTTTTCCAGACTCATACTATATCCCTGACATCTGCTGTAGCTGGCTGAATTTTAAGGGGGAAAAAAAATGTCTTCCTTTACTGTCTCCCCTGCAGCTGTAAATATGTGTGTATAAGTATATGCAGATTATCATTCACTCCTTTAATTATTATTTAAGATACTGTAGTTATATAACACAGTATGTGGCTAGAAATGAATAAATATGCCTGTACCTTTCTAGCAGTGGGGAAATACATTTTTATACATTACAATAATTTAGGTGTGGTATAGATATTGAGGTTTCTTATGCTAGTAAGCTAGTGAGCTTATGCTCTAAGTTATTTTTTCCTCCACTGTGTTACTTTAATAATGTGGTGTAATAAGACATCCTTCAGTATTAAATGTTGACTGTGTGAGTCAGTTTTAGGCTTCTGAGTAAGACTTGAAGAAGTTTTTTAAGACTTCATAATGTGATTAGCAGACCCTTTTTATTTATAATTAATTGTACTTTTATCACAGTAATTGTATTTTGTTGGTGTTTAACATTAATTATATCTTAATATCATGACAAGACACAGCATTTAAGATGTGGATTTATTTCCTGAAGAATATACATGCACAAGAAAATGACCAACTGTGTCAAGAAAGCACAGATATCTTATAACAGAGAACATAAAATATGGATGCTTTTTCCAATGACAGAGTTGTGATAACAATGTGATTATTCTCAGGAATGAGATTTTGATCTCTTACATTATTACTCGAGAGGATAAATATGGAGCTCAGTTCTCTCCTGTGCTGTTTATCAGAGACTCAGGGAATGTCTTCATTTTTCACATTCTTCAAGATTCCGCTTATACATGAACTGCTCTCTGCACTACTGTCTGAAAAGTTTTGGCTCCTAATCTTTTGTATTAAAGTTTAACTTAATTTATGGGATGCAGCTTCACCGCATTCTGAAAAAGGTGATAGATCACTATGCCGAATTACTGCAGTAAAGATATGTTTTATACAAGAGTGCTTTAGGATTTGTTTTGAAACAACAGCATTATACTAAACCTTACAGGGATCAAGGTATTGTAAGTTATTTAGGAAGTGTGCACTGATTTTTTATGTTTTTATTAAGTTCAAATTGGAAATACATCGTTTTTGTAAAAAAAACCCTAAATGGAATATTTGCAGCAGATTATTCATATTGGATATGTAATAACAAATTGATAGTCATGATTGAAGAGTTTTTTAATATATATATGTGTTTGTTTTAAAAAATATCTGGATTTGTAGTTCTGGTAAGAGAGTTCAACTGCTGTCAGCATTCATTCATACGGATGTGGCGCAAGATTCCACAGAGTAACGATGTGAGAGCAGTAGAAATAGACATACTCTCTTTGGTTTTCTCTGAGCAAATAGATAGTTTGAACTCAAAGCATTAAATTACGTTTTTCAGTTTTCATACCTCCTCTTGTTTATAGCTTGTTTCCAGAAGTTACATTTTCTTGTATTATGAGGCAAAAAAAATACTAAACTTTTTATTCTAACACATAAGTATTAAGCTAGGGGTTTTTTTTAATAGTGAATTAAAAAACCCCAATCTCTTAAAAAATGAATGTTACTTGACATCAAAAACCTTCATTAAGAAGTAAATAATTTTTCATCAGTTTCCTGTGCTATTATGCATACAGTCCCAATTTAACACATGAATCTAGGCAAGAGGTGTGTTGCCTTCTTAGATATGTCTTTCTTTTTAGTTCTGCAAGGATTCTTTTTCAAGACTTAAAAATAATAATCTGTAACAACTCTGATGACTATAAATTAAAGGTAAAAATTCAGAATGCTTTGTGTTAGGCAAAGTTCCATGTTGGAACTGGCTTATAGGCCAGTTGGGATTTAAGGTGAATGGCATTTTGGCCTGCATCAAGAAGAGCATAGCCAGCAGGACTGGGGGCTGTGGAAGTGATTGTCCCTCTGTACTCAGCATTGGTGAGGCTGAACCCTGAGTACTGCCTTCAACCTTGAGCACTGCGTTCACTTTTAGAAATGACACTGAGGTGCTGGAACATGTCCAGCAAAGGGCAGCCAGGATTGTGAAAGGTTTAAAAACATATCTTTTGAGGAGTGGCTGAAGGGAACTAGGCTTGTTTATTCTCAATGAGAGGAGGCTGAAGGGGACCTAATTATTTACAAAAATACCTGAAATGTGGTTGTGGTTAGGTAGTGGCTGGTTTCGTCTACCACACATGCAGTGAGAGGACAGGATGAAACGACCTGTATTCTATACCCTCTACATCATGGCCAGATCCTACACTTTCCAACAATATACATATTATATGTATATACGCATATATACAAGCCAAGAAATAATTTACATAGTCAATGCTTGTCCCTCCAAGGTGTCTATTGAGGTAATTTAGGCCATGGCTGTGAGTTCTGTCCATCCTAGATATCTTCCGGGGCAGGAGGGCTGGTTTGGGGTTGGGTGGTTGAGAGCTGCATCAGGTGCTCGTGACTGGTGTACCTGGAGCAATCCATCCTCATTGTCCATGGACTAATCCAGTCTTGCCTAACACATTTCTCATGTGGACCAGAGGGGCTTTTTCCCCCCTACAGTACATAGAGGTTTTCTCTGGGCATGGACAGCTCAGCTGGTACAGCCTCTACTGTTAAATGTAGATCTCAGTGTTTGAAAGTTTCCCCACCCATTGCTTTCATTGTGGTTTTTAACAGACCATTGTTAAGCCTGACCACTGCTCAGCTTTCTCAGATGCTGCTACATGGCAGGGAATGTGATACACCCACTGTGTTGGTTTTGCATGGCCTGGTTTTTGGTAGCAGGGGAGGTCCATGGAGGTGGCTTCTGTGAGAAGCTGCTGAAGCTTCCACCATGTCCAGCAGAGCCGATCCCTGATGGCTCTGAACATGGACATGCTGCTGGCCAAAGGTGGGACAGTTAGAGAGGCTGGTAAAACCTCTGTGGTAATGTATGTAGGAAGGAAATTAAAACCAAGTAGGGCACTGTTAATTTCAGTTAGAGAGAAGGAGATGGTGAGAACATGGCAACACCAAGGTCAGTGGAGAAGGAGAGGGAGGAGGTGCTGCAGGCACCAGAGATGAGATTCCTCTGTTGTAGGCTGTGGTGATGACCATGGTGAAGCAGCTGTGCCCCTGCAGCCCTTGGGGATCCACAGGGGTTGCAGAGATTCAGCTGCAGCCCATGCTAGAGCACATGGATGTCTGGGGGAGGCTGTGATCCAGTGGGAGACCTGATGGAGAGAGAGAGGGGGGCCCTGCTTCAAGGCTGGAGCAGCCTGTCCCTGAAAGACTGCACCCTGTGGAAGAGTGACCCACACCACAGCAGTTTTGGGAGGACTGTGTCCCCATGGGAGGGACTCATGTTGCAGCAGTTTTGGCAGGACTGCCGCTCCTGAGATTGGAACCATGCTGGAGAAGTTCACAGAGAACTGTCTCCCATGNCTTATGAAGCCTTCACAATTTTTTTCCCCGTCTGTCCACCTGTAGCAGAGAAGGGTGAGTGAGCAACTTTCATGGGTGCCTGGTGTTAGACCAGTGTCAAACCACAAGACCCACTCAATACTGTGCACTCTGTCTGTGACGTTGTTTTTGAAATGAATCCTGTTGTCATTATAAATTCTTTCTGGGCTGCCGTGTGCCAACAGGACTTGTTTTTCAAGGCCCAAGATGGTGTTCCAAGTGGTGGCATGAGACACAGGGTATATCTCCAGCCATTCAGTGGTGGTCTCCACCACTGTAAGCCTGTAGTGCTTGGCTTGGCAGGTTTGTGGGAGTGTGATTTGATCATTCTGTCAGGTCCCCCCATATTTATATTCTGAACGTTGTTACCCATACACAGGGGTTTTACCCTCTTAATTGTACCTGTTTAATTACCCTGTTTAATTGTAGTGCATGTTTCACAGGTATGGAAAACCTGGCAGGCAGTGGCTGTGGTTAAGTCCACCCCTCAGTCACAAGCCTGTCTGTATGTTGCATCTCTTCCCTGATTACCTGAGGCATCATGGGCCCAGCAAGGCAGAAATAATTCACCTTAGTGTTGCCAATCCAGATCTAACTTAGTTTGATCTTGGCACATTGATGCACCTGTCCATTGTTGCAATGCTCTTTAGTAGTGCCACTCCTAGGTGCATACGCATCTACATGATCTACTTTTGCAGCCAATTTTTCTATCTTGTCTCATCACAATTCAGCTGCCCAGATGGTTTTACCTCTGCCCTGACAATTTTTCCATCATTTTTAGCCACCTCCACAGAGCATCCACGAGTCAGTGTGGAGGTGGAATGTTGGCTATTTTTCTTGTTCAGGAATACCTAAATCTGTCTGGACAGCTTTCAGCTGTGACCTGAGTTCATCTGCCTTGTCCCTTAATAGTTTCTGCAACTCATTGCATAGGAATCCATACAGCAGCTTTCACATTTTCAGTTTATTCCTACAATATAGACTGAATGAGTCAGTGACGACAGCGTGTTACATTTCATTTTCAGGTGGCTGATAATATGGTGGGGCCTCCTCAGCATCATCCTTTTTACTCATCATCCACCTCCTTTGATGATAGTCTGAAATTTTCGCCTTCAGGCCAGATTGTAATAATTTCCAAGATCCCCTGGAAATTGTGATTTCCTGTTCAGGTCAAGTGTGTGATCAGTGCAGCCCACTTGGTAACATGAATGGTGTGATGTGTGCAAGGAACTTTCCCTTTGAACAACCAGCCCAGCACTGACAGTCAGAGTGCCAGAAGAAGCTGTGCTTCAGTGCAAATCACTTCTGAAGCAACTTACACCTTTTCATAAGCTGCCAGCATCTCTTTTTCAGTTGGGGTGTAGAAGGCCAGAGATCCTTTGTGTCTCCAACTCCAGGACCCCAGCAATTGTTTTTGACTCTCTTTTTTGCCAGAGACTCCAGGAAGGATCATCTCCGTGGCTGCCATATAGAGAGCGTTTTTCACACCTTGTCCTTTTCTGAGTGGCTCAAGAGCTACTGCATGAACAATCTCCTGTTTAATTTGTTCAAAAGCTTCTTGTCTCCACTTGAAATCATTCTTCTTCCATGACGTATGATAGAGAGAGGGCTTACAATCTTAACTGTAGTATGTGATACACTTCCTCCAAAAACCCCCATCACCTAAGAAAGCCGTGTTTCCTTCTTGCTGGTTGGTGGTGACATAGCTGCTATTTTGTGGACCGTGTCCGTTGAAATGTGAAGATGTCCATCTTTTACTCCTTAAACTGAATATCCTGGGCAGGACCCTCAGCTGGCCTTTAGGAGGAGTTGGATGGTCTTCTCCCACTTCTGAAAAGCTTTCTTGCAGTGTTGCCCCACATGATGATGTCATCGATGTAATGCAGCTGTGCTGGAGTCTCACCCTGTTCCAGTGCAGTTTGTATCCACCATGGCAAAGAGTGGTGCTGTGTTTCTATCCCTGGGACACTTGGTTCCAAGTGTGCTGGACATCCTCCAGTTACTGCTTTCCTGCCCTTACCTCCAGCACTGCCTCTGGAAGTCCATTCTTAATTGCACCCAGTCTGG
Source organism: Pycnonotus jocosus (assembly GCA_013400435.1). NCBI lineage: Eukaryota > Metazoa > Chordata > Aves > Passeriformes > Pycnonotidae > Pycnonotus > Pycnonotus jocosus. Next base: position 11,641 of record VWYP01031802.1, read on the forward strand.
AAGGGGAACAGGGGAGGGTGATTTTCCCCAGCTTTTCACACATTTTTCCTTTTTCAGGCCTGTTGTAACAGCTTTTGAGGATTTTTAATTTCTTGTGTATATGAAGAAAAGAATGTTCTTATTGCTACATCTGCCAGATCTCCTCAGTGCCATCCACATGAAGTTTAGAGTTAAAAATCAAAAAATTTACAGACTGGAAAATGACCTTAAGTGATACAGAATAAACTCAAGGCCCTAGCCATGCCCCACCATGGCTACTGAAAAAAATAACTGTTATCATCCTGGCCAGAAACAGGACACAGTCCTGTATTAAAACATAGTACATTTTAATAATACAGTAGATCTGTAATAAATATAGCATTTGCTCAAGTGGAAAGGAGTAGGTTAGCCTTTCCTCCATGTTATAAATAAATGTGTAGAAAAGTTTGGGAACTAAGTAGTATTCATTTGTCCAGCTTGGTAAACTTTAAACTTTTCACAAAGACTATAAGTATTACATACTAATCAGTAGAAAATTGGTGACTTTTGAAACCCATGTCCATTTAGTTATCTAAATTGTGATATGTTGTGAACAATATGTGTTTCTGTAAAGCTCCTAGACATTCACAGATGGCAAATTATTGTGCTAATGAGTTGAAATAAGGTGTTAGGCATCTTTGTTTTAAACAAGATGGAAGATGGCAAGCATATCTTAACTTCTTTTTTCTGTAAATTGCTAAAAAGTTAGTAAAGTAGCCTATCTTGATGGAGGACTGATCAGCTTCCCAGCCATGTTTTAGAAACTTAAGAGTTTAGGAGTGAAAATCAGGAAGAAAATGCCCTGTGACCATATGTTATTGAGATGAAAAGCAAAACAAAACACCATCTTTTTATCAAGAAGACAAATGCATTTTAATACATCATGTAGTAGATAGAAGTTTAAAGATTCAAGACCTGGTGATAAAATATTTGAGCTATCTTTTCTGAAAAAGAACAGGATGAGTTTGAAAAATGTCAAGTGCAGTGTTTACCTGCATTGTTTTAAAAGTTCATCAGAAAAAGATAAATTAATGCAAACATTAATGAAACATTAATGAAACTCTTACATTCATGTAAGAGTTCTGTGGTCAAAACTTGAAAATGATCTCATTTTCAGAGAGATCAAATGGGCCTGTGTGGAGGAACAACAATTTTCTGGCAAAGCTCAAGTATAAGCAAGGAGTGTGCAAAAAGCAGAAACCAGGAAGACAGGTAAACTGGAAAAAACATAGAAACACTGTCTAAGCATGCAGACCTAGTCGGAAAACTAAAACCCATAAGAAATCGAATCTGGTAAGCGATGTCAAACAACAAATCATAGAATCATATAGTAGTTTGGGTTGGAAGGGACCTTAAAGATCAGCTAGTTCTACCACAGACAGGTACAATAGACAGTAGATTAGAAAGTAGAAAGCTTGCACTAGAAAGACTTCTAATAAGCACACAGGAAATAAAAGGAAAGCTAGAGGCAATGTGAGCTTGCTTCTGAATGTTGAAGGGGCCCTGGTGAGAGAGATAGAAAACATTAAGGTAGTATATGCCTTCTTTACTTCAGTATTTACTAGCGAGAGTCGATTTCAGCAGTCCTCAGAGATCAGATGGACAGTCTTGGGTGAGGAAGACATTCCCACCATGGAAGACAGTTGTGTTAGAAAATAGTTAAGCAAATTGGAGAGCCCTGGCATAGGCGCAAGTGCAGAGGGAGCTAGCTGAGGTCACTGACAGGCTACTCCTAATAGTTTCTCAGTGATTATGGTAAGTGGGAAAAATGTCTTAAGATTGCAGCCCTGTGGTCAGGAAGGGCAGAAAGGAGGAGTAGGAAGAGGCTGTTCAGATCTCAAGTCAGTCCTTAGGAACGTGATAGATCAACTACTCTGGGGTACCATTTCCAGGCATGTGTGAAAAAAAACGTGCGGAGAAGCAGTCAGCATGGGTTCACCAAAAGCAAGTCTGGCTTGAGCAACTGATCATTTTCTAGCAGCAAGTGACAGGCTTGGTAGATAAGAGGAAACCAGTGTTTCCTCTTAGGCTCAAGGCTATTGTCTGCCTTGACAGTGAGAAGGCTATTTGCATTGTCTCCCAAAAGATCCTCATAGAGAAGCTGAACAACTCCTAGAGAAGCTGAAGAAGTATGAGCTGGATGAGCAGACACGGAGGTGGATTAAAAACAGCTTAAATGACTGGCACCAAAGGGTAATAAGTGGTGGCAAAAATTCCTTAGTGGTGTACCTTAGGCACAATATAAGTTCCAGTCCCATTTACCATCTTCAGTAATAATTAGCATGTTGGGTCACTGTGACCTCAGCATGTTTCCTGGTAGTACAAAACTGAGGAGTGACTTGTAAACCAGTAGGTTTTGCTGCCATTCAGCATGTGGCAGGAAAGGGCCAACAACAGCCTGGTGTAGTTCAAAGATTGGAATTCCAGAGTCTGATACTTGAGAAAGTGTAACCCCTTGTACCATAACATGCTGGAGGCTGACTGGCTGGAAAACAGCTTTCCTGAGGCTCAGGCTCAGTGGACACCAAGCTGAACAAAAGTCAGCAATTTTCCCTTAGCTGCAAAGGTGGCTAATGATGTTCTGAGCTGCATTAGGAGAAATGTTGTCAGCAGGTCAACAGAAGTGATGCTTGCCATCTTTGCAGCACTGATGAGGCCACATATAGAGTATTCTACTTGATTCTGGGCTCCCTAGCACAAGCGAGACATGGACGTACTGGGGAGGATCCAACAAAGGGCCACTAAGGTAATAAAGGAGCTTGAGCATCCCTTGCGTGAGAAAACGCTGAGAGAGCTGAGACTATTTTGCCTGGAGAAGAGAAGGCTCAGGAGGATCAACGCATATGAATACCTGCAGGAATGGTGTGTTAGAGTAGAAAGTCAGGCTCTTTTTAGTGGTCCCCAGTGACAGGACCAAAACCTGAAATATATTTGTTGGCTATTAGTTGGTGACATAATTCTTTCCATTTTTGGAATCACAGACGAATAAGGAAGGCTTTTCTTTTTACATTTTAAATAATTAAATAATATATTTCATAGTTTCTTTAGCAATCTGATTGCATTCAGCAGCATTAATTCTGGAGAATTGGCCTTATACTGTGTTCTTTTTCATTAAAAAAAAACCTGTTTCATGTCTATCACTGTTTAAAGAGTTTTGATTTTTACAAGGAGCTGTAGAAATCACATTCAGGTATTCTGTTGTTCTGTAGTAATTTCATTATTTTCTTACTTTCTTTTCTAATGTTACTTATCTCATATTTTCTGGTTATTCATTGAAGTATTCATACTTCTGTGCAGCTCATGACAAGCATGTATATGGCATTTTCTGTCAACTCTTCACAGTGAAATCAGCTTGAATTATTAACTATTTTTCAACATATTTGGAATGCTTTTCCCTGTTCTTTGTTCTGTAGTCCAACACCTAAGAAATTGGGAAGATTATCTCTGGAATGTTTTGTTTTCTTTGGTCTGGTTTTTTGCAGAAACTTACAGTCTTCTCTCAAGTGTTTCAGTTACTTGGAAGTCTGGTTTCCAGTTTGCAAACAGTATGATCTTTGGTTTTAGATTAATTTGAGCATCAAACTATCTGTCATCTAGGTGAGCTTTGAAAGTAATTTGTAGACACTGCATCTTGTCATATATGTAATTCCATAGTAAACATGGCATTGCATGAAGTGCTTGGAAATATGCAAGTAAAGCATGTACTCAAATGTATTAGCTCTTAGTTCAGAGCATCCACTCAGCAAACAGTTTTCAGAAATGAAATAAATTATTTGCTTTGAAAAAGAGTATAACTGTTCCTGGAAGCTGATTTATGATGTGTAGAAATGATAATGTGTATTTATAATCAAGGTAGTTTCTTTTTTTTCTCAGCCCTATTTTTTTATTCAGTGGAGAATTCACAGGTGGTGTTTAATGCCTCCATATCACATATAGTAGTAGTTGCAATTTCTACTAAATCTTTGCTTTCATTTGCTTTCATATTTTGTGTATGTAAGGACTTCAGGTACAGAAATTTTCTTTTTGTTCCTTGGAATCAACAGTGCTTTTACTGAAGTGTCCATCCTCACAATTCACTCACACAGTCTCACAATCAGTAACAAAGTCTAGCTGTGTTCATGAAATGCAACATTGTGGATAATTTTGCTGCAGCTTTTTAAATTTTGTCTCATTGAAGAATAGTAGACATAAACAGAATTTGCATTATGAACCAATTGTATACTTTTCTTGATGAAATTTTCTGCGATACTGGAAAGCAGATTCACTAAGGGTCTTCATTACTAGCAAAGTTAACTTACTGCAACACTGATCACACATGTTCTGGTATCTGCTTTGGCGTGTTCAGCTACGTGGGGTTTAGATGATGTCCAAAATTTTAAGTTCACCAAATTTTCTA
>VWYP01031803.1:6222-24429 GCA_013400435.1 Pycnonotus jocosus
AACAGCCTGACTTCTTTCACCTATACTTGGTTTACTGGGCTCTTGACCCTGCAGTTCACCACTGTATCCTGCAGCACAGCAACTCGTGCTTTGCACATTTAGGCTTCACACTGCAGAGTGTTTTAGCCTCGTTTCTCCACTGGGTGGAATAAATAAGGAGCAAGAGTAAATTAGTAATTATGAAAAAAAGGTTACAGGTAAAACGAAGCCTTATGGAATGAGCACATTGATGTGTGTTCTTTAACAAGTTGCAGGAAAAAAAGCAGCACTGAAGGTTTGGGTGGAGATGGGAGAAGCACACACAGAGCAGGGAGGAAATGTCTGGTGCTCTGAAGGGACCGAGGAAAGTTTNGGCTGCCAGGATTCCCTGAAAGAAGTGGCAATGGAAAGATTCTATGCAAAAGATTTGAAGAGGGAGAAATGCAGAGGGAGTGCATTGGTGTGTACAGACAACCTGGCAAAAGGAAGTAAAAAGCCTGTACCTCTCAATAGGTCATTCATGTTTATCAAAAGGCTGTGACCCTCAATCACTTTCTATGTGAATATGCCAGGGACATAATTGGTTTACTTTTTCTAAATGGATATATAATTATGCATGGAGTTTAGGGCTCTATATGCCTGAGAAGTGGGTTTCTTTTGATTCTAAAGTGTAATTAGATCCCTCCAATATTCAGGTATAAATCCATTTTCCCTTTTTAATATTTGTACATTCATTTGTGGAATCAGTGGATGCAGCAGGCTTTTATCCAAAGGCAAAGTAACATTATTAAAAAGACTAAGCTGCCATAGCCTGGAAGGACTGTTTGAAACCACAGAAAACTAAATAAGCCTCACTGTTTATTCATTGGGGTCAAACCTGCAGGCGTGAAAACTGTATTCGATTGCATCCTTAATTTTTAATTTCTCTACTATCTTCCAATACATTAAAAATCACAGTATCTTTTTCTGGAACAGCAATCACATACAGATATAGTAAAAAAAAAATACATTTAAATGTTAGAATATATAAAACTTTCAAAAATTTGGCCAGGGAACAATTGAAAAAATATAAACATAAAAACTTTAACAAACAAACAGGCTTTCTGAGACAAAACAGAATCTGTGCAGACCAGTTTTGGTTCACATCTTGTGAAGGGATTTTTATGCCTTAAAGTGCAAAAATATGAATAAAGCAATAAAGTTCAGTTCTGAAAATGTCCTTCCTTTTGTGACTTGCTCCAACAGTAAAAGAAATATCTTTTTTAAATCTTTTAAGCTAGTCCTTGTCACCTGCACTCCATCTTGCATCAAGAAAAGAAAATGACTAGAGTGCAGCAGGCAGAAAAGCAAATGCTTTTTGTGTTTTCACTGCACTTTACTGTACAAAATTTCTGGGGTCTCTTTCATTGCTAAAGGATTTGACTTGGAGATTGTGACAACACTACAGCCTTTTTTCTCTCATCAGGGACATTGGAGTTATCAAACAAAAGATTTGAGATTATAACTGCCTGAAGGAGTAAATGAAACCCTCACAGAGAAGCAGATGCTCCAGCATTATCTATTCCAAGTGTAGCCTGTGCTGTGCATGGCCAGCTGTAACAGGAAAGATGCTTATTTTATCGTTACACACTGGTCTTTGGTGCAGTGTCATCGCATAACAACATCTGCCTTTCCTCCCCTCTCTGCACTGTTTGCTACAGCCACCCCATATGCCTACTTACTGACATCCTCTGCTCTCTGTAAGTAGCTTTTGCTGAGGGAAAATGCAGAGTTTTCTGTTTGTTTACATGCACTAAACACTTCACAGGCACAGTTGCCCCTGAGCACAATTCAATTTTCTCAAACAACCTTAGTACTTGAGCTACTAGCTACTGTAGAGATCATTTTCACTGTTTATTGGGGAAAAAAACCAAACAAACAACAACAAATAAAAAATAACAATTTATATTAAACCATAATATTTTGAGTAAGTGTTACAATGGGGAAAACTATGTATGAAAGCATGTGGGAGGGAGAGAGTTTACTCATTGTTTTCCATAGTCAAAAGGAAATGATTCTGCTATCTTTTCTCTGCTGTAGTGGTACACAGCAAAGAACATTATTCATAACCCAGAACAGCCTTGAAACAACTGATATTTATAAATTCTAATTTCATCCATGCCTGGATCAGTGCACCAGAAATTTTCTGCCATATTATGATCTTAAATAGGAGTCTGAGCCAAGCCTTACTTAAATAAGATGAAGAATACCACATATTAATTTTGTCTCAAAAATTCACATCATGATCACACTTTTTAAAAAAAAATTATCACGTGTAGATACTGTAACCTGGGAAATGAATATTGCAGAAAGCTTCACTATCAAAAAATGGGATTATTAGCCCTGCACATTTAAAAAAAAATACACTTTTCATTAAATTTGCACCACGCACCAGGCTGGATTATGATTATAATGTTTGAAAAATTAATCTTTGGAACTTCTTCTGTCAAATGCAAACCTGTTAAAGGTTGTTAGAGTAACCTTGGCCAAGGATTTCCTCCTTTGCCCAGGCTCTGGAGGCCAGTGCAGGGCAGTCTCAGGCTGTGGCACACAGCAGCTGCTGATTGCCACTTGCAGGTTCAACCCATGGCAAAGCTGAGCATGGACCCAGCAGCTCAGACCCATTCATAGGCACTCCCCTCCATGGATGGCCCCAAGGGCTTGCAGTGCTCACAGGTGGAAAGGCAGTGAGATTATGCAGAGGCCTGGCTAGGAAAGGATTAATGAAAGATGGGACACACTGTGGTGACCAAGCACCGGGCTTAGTCCATAGGCACAGTGACTGGCCCTCTCCATGTGGGACCAGCCCTTTCACCCCACTTTTCTCCTTTGTTTCTCCCCATTCCTTTCCCTTGCCTTTTCCCTCATCAGTTTGCTTTGTCCTGCTGAGCTCCTCTCCTCCCCATTTCCAACCTCCCAAGGTTTCCATCCTTGCTGGCTGCAATGCCCCACATGCAGTTTCCTGATAGTGATGCTTTAAGTTTNAGATCTCGTGACCAGTCATCCATTTTGTGACCACTCTTAGTCCATCCTGGGTGCAGCCCTGGTCAGGCTCTTGTCCTGCCCAAGGTGGATCCTGGAGGCCTTTCAATAAATATCTACTTTATTCTCTGGCTCAGCCAGTCTCTGTTTCAGGTCAGGCTTCCTAGGCATCAAGCGCCCACCAATTAGTGTGACTGAGGCTTGTTTCTTGGCTTTGTCTCTGCATTAGTCCATCAGGTTTGAGTCACTTTGCCTATGGCTCAACTCTTTTTCCTTATTATCCCATTTGACAAAAACCTCAATAAGATGATTTTAGTGAAATAAACATTTCCACATACACAAGTAGCAAAGGAGCAAAAGGTCTGTCATGTTCTTGAGCTGACACTGTCTGCTAGAATCTAAATATCACAATGGAAGATTTTGTTCACCTCAACTGTAAAGAATCAAAAATATGATCCTGGAAAGGAACACAAAGATAAATGTCATGTATGTGAAGAAATGTTGTGAAAGAGAAAAGAAAGGAGCAGGGAACTAATGGGTGAGAACTGAGGTAGTCTGCAGGGGAGGAAAGATGACATTCAGACTAAGGAGAAGCAAGGAGATTATGAAGTCAGTATGAAATAAGCTGTAACCTTCTCATTACAGTGAGAATCCCTCCAGATTCCCAAGTGAATCCTGTTACTCCAATGTCCTCCATCAGCAGGGGGGATATGTGAATTCATCCAGAATCCATAGTTTATGGCTGCCAAAGTATGGATGCACTCAGAGGATGAAGCTGGCAGCTCGACATCTGCTCTGACAGTTCAAACATCAGAGGTCTGGTTTAGGGATTTAAAGACTCCAGTAGTTTGGATGAGATGGTTTGGAGATATGAAGGAATATTTTTATGTTCCTTGTTTGAATATATGTCCAAAATGTATATATTACACAGTTACTTGATATTAATATAGCCAAAAGACATAAATATAATGAAGTGTTCCTTCCCAATCATATATAAAAACTTACTCAAAATCTGCAGAAAATTAATTTTAAGGTGACAGTAAAACTGAGATAATGTCCCCAACTAAAATTTAATCTCATTGCCTATATCTGTTATTAAGCTACTTGCTGTTGTCAGCTGACATCTCACTCTCACTTAAGAGAATCACTCTTATTCCCACTGTCTTATTCCACTTTGCATATTCATACATATCTTTGTATCATCTATGTACTTTTTGTTGAATATATTGGAAAGGGAAGAAGGAGCTTCAAGAGTAAAAACAATGCAGTTGTATCTGCACTGTAGACTTGGATTAGGTGTTAGCCTTCTCCTTGGCAGCCCTGAGAAAAAATTTTATTACAAAATTTGTAATACAAAAGTCATAGACTTTTTAAAGGCTGGTTTTCAATATTTGTTTTGGAGGTTTTTCCCCTACAGATCTCAAGTCAGATCCATAACTATTTAGAAAAAATAGAGAATTGAGCAGGGTCCATATCCTGAGTTTGTTCTGAATTACACCATGCCAAGCACACTGAAGCATAAGAGATTACAGACATCCCAAACTGGACACCCAAATATACTTAACTTAATTTCTCTGCACGGCCATTACCCATCTGTAAAATGAAGATAATAAAATCCCTTAACCTTATGAGGATTTTGAGAATATAAAGTAATGTCTGACATTATATTAATGACTTCCATTTAGAAAATAGCACAGAAAAAAAATCAATAATTTCTGCTTAAAGAGTGTGGTCTGCATAGTCTGAAGCCAATAAGGAACATCCACACACTGAACAAGGACAAGAGAACAAAATACTGAATGCTTCTGATTAAGGAAGTACCATCTCTGACTGATGGAGCCAAGGATCCCATATTAAAAAAAATGTTCTGTGTGATGTAATTAAAGACCATTATAATGCATATGTCCAAGCAAGCCAAATGAAGGCTGCACAGGGAATTTTAGTTTTAACGTTTTCAAATTTGAATGCTTGACTTTGTGACCTTGGGGTTTTTTTTAATACAATTTTCTGGACATAATAATAATAATTAATTGAGTAGGAAGGGAGATATTAAAGAGTTATGCAAGATTTTCATTTGTGACCTGAAAGGCAAGGGGCCCTAGAAAAGAAAAAAGAGAGCCTTGAAGCTGGCTGACATTTCAGAAACATTATGAGGCAGTACTATTTTTGTGAGAAGACATGCAAAGGGACAAGTGTAACACAAAGAGCTTTCCAGTTTTCTGGTTTTTAAGTGCCAATGACATATGATTGAGATATATATATATATATATGTACACACTTTTTTTTTCTTCCCAATCACATCACATTTGATCAGACTACTGATGTTTCATTTGAAAGTAAACAAAGTTAACTCACATCCCACAGCTTCTTATAAACAATACGTTTTTTAACAAGGATTTTCCTCAGCAGGAATTATTGTAGTTCATCATCAGTTTTTGTTACCTTTTTAATAATGGCACACAGCTTTTTTGCTTGTGTCTTCGAGTGCTCCTCTACAGTTGATGACTGGATCTTACAGAGGAGCTTTCAAGAATTCATGATTACTATCAGAACTTCTAATATATTGTAGACTTTTTGTAACACCACAAAAATGTGATCTCATTGCAAAAAAGAGAACTAAAAAGGGGATCAGCTCACTTTTTTTTGGTGGTTGTTTTATTTCCAGTAACATAGAAAGTGAAAACATCTTAGTTTAAAATTTTCTTATACTTTTCAAGGATAACAAATTATTATTTTGTGAAACAAAAGAAAATGAAAGCCACAGTTGCTCTACTCTGTGATGTTTAAAATTCAGATGGAGCTTTAAACAGAAGCAGATATTTAACAAAGGAGTCTCAAAGCTATTTCTCAAATGTGCCTGGTATTTACAATACTTTCTATATTCCTAGCACCTTCAAATGCCAACAGCATATTGTTTTTTCCACTTGTTTCGGAACAGTACCTCATATATTAACTAAGGATCAAGCCTAATGCTGGCTCCTGGCACAGCACTGCCAGCTCCAGACCAACTGAGGAGATCATATAGCTCAGAAAATTTAAAAAAAAAAAAAAAAAAAAAAAAAGGCTGTGGCATATCTGTTCTCCAAGCACAGCCAGCACATGATGGACTGTGTGAAGAGTTGTGTCAAGAATAACCCAATGGTGCTGTACACCACATGAAAAGAAGCCTGTAGTGCTTTCTGAGGTACAAAATATATTAAAAACCCCTCTATTCCCTGCCCTGCATCCTCCATCCACCTGTTCCAATAACCAGCCTGTTTCATCCTTTATGAATTCTCCACGCTAAAATACACGCAGATTCTTGTGCAGTGAATTCACCCTCAGCAGCAAGACAGAAGGGTTAGGACAGAAGGGTTTAGACAAGGACTAGTCTAAAAGGTAAAAAGAAAGGTATTTCTTTCACTGTTGGAGCAAGTCACAAAAGAAAGGACATTTTCAGAGCTGAACTTTATTGCCTTGTTCATATTTCACAGAATGAAAGCTCCCTACCTGTTTGATTTGGCAGGAGGAGAACCCAGATGTGAACTGGGGTGAACTCAGTCTAGCCAGGAACAAATCCAGCTCCAGGAAGCACCTAAAACAGAATGTCCACACCTGAACTGACTTCATTTCACAGCATGTGTCCCCCAAAAGTCCTGTACCCCAAGATTAGTACTTACATTAACAGACACTGCTGAGGTCAGAGAATTCCCTAAAGGATCTGGCAGCATATGCTGAAGAGAATATTATATTTGAACATCCACATCTCTCCTGTTTCTAGAGGCTGGAAAAGAGGAATGGAGAAATATACTAAATATTACAGAAATTATACAGGGGACATAAAGACCCCTATGTAACTATACTCCTACCTGTGTCAATGTAGACATAAATTTAAGTCTTGAGGTTTTGGTCAAAATTAATATCCAAAAGACATCTTGAATGTCCTCCAAGTAGTTAAATATTACTAAGATTTTTAAAGTTTCTCTTCCAGGAAAAAAACACAAAAACAAAAACAAGCAAACAAACAAAAAAAAAAACAAACCCAAAAACCCACAAAACCAAACAGATGCATCTTTCAAACTTCAACAGTCATGAGCAGTTTAGAAAGTTCCTGTAAAATACAACAATTATCACAGTGAAATCCTTAACAGTTATGTCCTCCAGTAAAACCACCAAACCCTGAAAAACCAAAACTCTTGTTATTTTGACTCCTGCTAAACAAATTCCATGCTGACTCGCATGAGATACACAGAGAAGAGGAAAATGTAGGAATTGCTAAGGATAGCTGAACTGCAATTAGATTCAGCATGATTCACTAGATCATATTGAGTGATTTTGGTTTTACATTGCATGGAAGAAAATAACAGAAGACTTAAGGTGCTGTTAATTAATCTCTTAACCTAATCTGATTCTGCTCATGAGTAGTGTGAACAAGGTGGAAAAAGGTTGGACTAAAAGCCAGAGCATTTAGAGAGATAATCCTGGTTTTGTTAATAATTCCTGAACAGCCTTAAGCCCTTCTCTTAATCTTTTTACAGCTCAGCTGTACCATCACTTAAAAGATACCAAAATACTTAACTCACCTGCTTTTTATGCCCACAATATGGCTTTGAAAACTCAATGTTACAACACAAGAACTACATATTTCCTTTCAGATTTCTGTACTGTTGCCTCTTCAGGAATAACTTTTTTTTTTTGTTTCCATAATGATAAAAATCATGTGACAACAGAAGTTGTACTCTATGAATAACTGAAGACTCTAGAACACCTGGTTTTATTTAAGTGAAATCAAGAAGCAGTTCATGTCAAAGTCGTGTCATACAGTTTGTAAGTTAAATATTAATCCAATTAAAACTATCAAGAAAGTGAGTGGAGTACAGTGTTCAGAGGTTTTTGAAGCCAAAAGCACACAATATGCTGCAGGCAGTTTTAAATCTTGGGGTGACTATCAGAACGGCAGTGTGAAATGCTGTCCAGTCTTCAAACACAAACTTTGCATCTGCACATTTATTTCTTGCAGTCTGCTTTTTAAGAGGAAGATTTCTTTATAATGATACGATGCAGAAATTTCGCAATGACTTATGATTAATTCAAATGCGATTAATTAGGAACACAACCATGTAGTTTGAAAACCAGCTAAAAGGACGTAGTGCTAAAACCTGAAAAGAGGAAAAAGGTCTTGCCATTTGTGTGAGGATTTCAGAATTTGTTTTAATATTTAAAGTCCTGTAATAAGAAATGAAAAGCATATTTGTGATATTTATAATTGATACGAGGCTGCAAAGCTCTGTAATCATTACTAGTCACACTGGACACCTGGGCAGATAGAGAAATGAAAATTTCTTGTGAGAGGTTTCCCAATTCTAGGAAAAGACTTTTAAAACCAGAAATTTATTAAATGTCAGATGTGATTTGAATAAGATTGAATCCAAAGAGCACTAGTTGCTTCAATTTGCCTTTTCTCACATTTATCACTTGGACTCATTCACAAAGGTTTATTTTAGCAGAAACCAATAGATAAAGCTATCCTTAAAAAAAACCAAAAAACCCCAAAACAAAACAACATAAAATATAAAACAAACCAAACCAATAATCTCCACAAAATGTCCTTCATTATGATTCCAGCATTCAAATTTGATTATTGAAGTTGACTAGATCAAGGTAGCAAAATCACCTTAATTATGCCTTTCATATCTATGGTCATCATCTTCTCCAGGAATGATACATGTCTAACTCTCACTGCTTACACAATCCACTCAATTATACTGATGTCAAGATTCATCAACAAACATGATGAAATTATTATATTCTTAGAATTTAATTTTGCACTTATTGGCCACAATTTATTATAGCAACAAAAATACAAACTACCTTATCAAAAGTATAATTCCTCATTTTCCATCTTCTAATAAATAAAGGTACAATAGATATTTTTAAATTGTATGTATTATTCAATTAATTTGTTTGTAGACAACTATTTGGATATCTATTTCTTTTACTAAAAATAAATTTTTGCAGGGTCACTAGGCAAATTAATAGTCATCTCTGAAAACAACTGGGATCCAAATTAGAAATGTAAATGATCAAAACTAACTAGATGAAGGCTGTATATTTTCTAGGGTCTTATGTGCACAATAAAATCAGATTGTGCATATTGAGCTCATAAGTCCAAATGGAGTTGTTCAGAGTCTTGCTCTAAATGTGTCTTTTCCATCCTGTGAGAATCTACAGCTTAAATAATGGTATATAACACTGGTAACAGCATAGTACAGTGTGTCATGTTGGCCTTTCCACTCAATTGTGTGCTTTAATTCTGGTTCCCATTTTGAAGACCTTTCAAAGATCATTTCATTATCAAAACACTAGCTGAGCAACAATCAATTACATATTTTGTGTTTACTTTTGACCAGAGTTTTGGACTTTATTGACAGAACTTTGTTTTCTCTTTAGCAAAGCAGGTAATCAATTAAAGCATTTGTTGCTTAACAGCAGCAAACCCGATTGTTCTCCAGCTTAATTTCTAAAATGCCAGAGAAACATTTGAAAGAAATTATCTGAACTGCAATTTTATACAGGGTGCTGGGAGATTAATGCAATGTCAAGGCAAGGCAATAAGCTACATGCTGTTGATTGGTTTTCGTAGGGAGAAAACCAATTTTTTTTTTTCTTAGGAAAGTTTTCTTAGGTACCTTAGGAGAATTTTCACTTTTCTAAGCCTAATGCTTAGAAGAATTATTGCATTGTTTTCCTCAATTTATTAAAGCAAAAACTCCCCTTTTTATCAGGTATGCTTAACTTTGATACAATGAACATCAAAGAAGTGAAGAACAAATTACTTCATTGTCATTAAACTTTTATTTCACAATCTGCATCATATTTCATTAAGATCTTTTCACATTATACACCCATAAGATGGTTTCAAAGGAGTTTTTCCTTCAGTATTTTTTAGTTTTTAACAGAAAGCCTTTTCCTTATTTATCCTTCTTCCAGTGACATAAATATATCCTCAAATTATTATTTCATTCATTTTTACTGCTGTAAAATATCCCTTCACCTACTGTTTCATCAGATGTTACTTATCTCAAGATAGATAATTTGTTAGGAAAGAATAATCACAAACAGAATACTGCTAGCACAGCACTGTTATATGTCCCCACCTGAGGAGCTGTGAAATTTATTATAAAAGCAGGTAGACTACAAAGAGCAATCTTCAGTTTTTCCCCCAACATCTTTAATTTATATGCAGAATATTTGCAACTTTTCATAGTTATAATGCTCTCTCATGGTAACTACCAGAAATATCAGCATTTGGATGAATAAGGGATTGCACCTGGTTGGACATGCTGGACTCATCAGAAATTGCTTTCAGAAATTAACCTTTTCAATGAATTGATATATATATTCTATATCTGATACATACCATTGTTATCCACAATTGTCAAATCAATTGCTAGTAAGTCTGCTTCATTTATTCTGAGCTTCAGATTTGATTTTTTTTTCTATAAAATCAAATGTAAATTGCTGAATACATCGATTCAGTAGTGAAATAATACTATTTACTTAGGTTTTAAAATGCAAATTTAGTGTCTGGGTTTTACTGGATTCAAGGACATTGTATGAATTTTTTTTCATCTGAATGGACACAACAACAATAAGAATGCCACTCACAGGAATATTTCCTAAAACAATTATGAAATATTTCTTGGAAATTTATTTTGTGAAATATTATTTTGTGTACAGTTAAATCAAAATATATATGGATCCATCAAAGGTGTATCTTAAATAAACAAGGGTTGTTTATTACTTTTCACTAGATTAGGAAAATTACATTGAGGAAAAAGTCCCCATCTTCTGCAGTATTTCAGTGGCTGTTTTAAAGAATTTTTGACAGCTGATCTACCAAGGATAACTCATTAAAAAAAAACAAGCCTAATAGTTCTCCTGTTTGAACTCTTTCCAACATCATTTCAGCCTTTTACAGACCCAAATAATCCAAAACTGGATAAATCTCAGTATCACAAACAGGATGGGAGTGCAATACCTGCCTTCAAGACTGTAACACAAACTCTCATTTCATAGGGAGACCATTTTATCTCATTAACAAGACATCCATTACCCACACCACCAGCATTTAAATGGGCTTAAGGCTTTTATATCCAAGGTGGCTGGTTAAAAACAGTCCCTACACATGACATTAACTAAAAAATGCAGTTTAGTCTTCTGTTCATCTTGGAATAGAAAAGGGGACTGTGATTTATAGGATTAAGGACTGAACACAGGTTAACTCAAAATCTTGGTTCTGAGGTTTTTCATGAGAAATTGTGCTACATTCTTTTGAATATTTTCCATGTGATTATAATTTTACCAAGAGTACACTTTTGAATAAGCAGAACTATGAATTGAATTTTAGCTCTGGCTTCCTGAAAAAAATTGCTATGAACTTCTGGAAAAATTTCAAGTAGATACCGTGTAATGATACCTTTACAACATCACTCTTCTACATTTACAACACTACTTCCTCCTCAATATTTAAGCCTGGTAACTGAAACCTTGATGTTCATCAAGTTCTGTGGTAAAGACCTTTGTGTTAGTCCAACTACATCAAAACTCACATATCATTAAGCAACTAGAGAAACTACTGAAAACACTTTGATCATGAACACCAAGGGGGTTTTTCTGAAGCCTTGGCTGTTAGAATAAGGATGTCTGTCTTGAAAAAGCTTTTAGTATTCACACTTCTGCAGAAATATCTCAAAATATTGGACAATTTTATGTATTCCTGCACAATCTCATGTATTTCCTGCACACCATTATAAAGCAAGTTAATAACCTTGGATGCCCAAAATAATGATTAATCTTTAATATCTGATTTCAACAATACTCTGTATTGATCATCTATTATTACCAAAGGCACAGCCAAAAACCCCCCACAAAAGCAAAAGGATGTTTGTTGAAGGAAGTAATGTGATTGTTTTAAACAGAGATTACACAGATTCTTTTCTACACTTTGTCTAGAAATCCATGGCATGTCATTTCTTGAACAGCCAAAAAAGGAGACATGGTTAAAAACAATCACATAAATCACTTATAAAGCATCTACTTATTTTATCTAACAGTATAACATGAGAAGTTACCTTTGCTTATAATACAATAAGTTTAACTTGATTTCTTCTAGATATTCCTCTCTAGCTCTTAGTCATAACAGGTTTTTTTGTTCCTAGGTGCTGATAAGGAGTTTAATTATTCTCATAAATTATATTATCTTGACAGCACTGCAATTTCCTAGTGGTTCCTTTAAGCGAAAGATTTTTTTTTTCCTTTTTCTGGAACCTCTCCTGTTATTTTTTTCGAGATAATCAGTCAGCCTCTGACACTGTTTCAACCATACTTTAGAAACCTTTGAATCAATTTTATCTTATTTAGCCCATTCAAACCACAATCTGTTCAAGTGTCCAAATCCATCTTTCTTTAGTCTGATAGAAAACATTTGAGGTTAATAATAATTGTGTTACTTATATTGACAATGTCCAGTGGCATACACTGGACAAGACTTGAATGAAAACATTTATTTTTGCTGTCATAATTTTTCAGAGAGCCTTTCTAGACCACTTAGCAGCAGACAGCAGTTCCCTGAATTTTCTTTTTCCTGCTAATGCACTCATAGTATTATTTATTATCTTTTGTGTGCCCCAGTCGTTTATTTAATTTTGTGCTTTGGCCTTTCTCTGACTTACTCTGTGCATGCTCTCAAAGAGAATTCCACTGTCAAGAAGAGTTTTATTATTTCTATAGACTCTCCTTGAATTCAGGCATTAGTTGAGGAAATAGTTGTAGATGAGGAATGTTGGTGTCATATGGAAGAAGGAAGATTTTCTCAAACCCTTTGTGTTTTGTCTGTCAGTGCCCCAGGAAAGCCAAAACCTTTGTGCCCAACCAGTCAGTCAGCATCCCAATGTGGGTACCCCTCACTGAATATTCCAGAGGGTTAAGGGGCAGTTGGACTGGCTGGTTGAGTGACACAAGGCAAGAGCATAAGGGAGATGCCCTCCCGGTTCTCCATGGCTGAGCATGTTCCTGCTGATGGCAAGGGCCAGCACCCTTGAAGGACTCATATTAACTTGGTTTTATATTACATTTTATGTTCAGGTGGAGCTTGAGTGACACCAGTCATTGATCATGGTCAGTGGGGGTACCTCAGAGGTGGGTAATGTCAATATTACACCTGAGGTAGCCTTGGAGATGAGGGTGTGCACAGTGTCACAGCTGTGATCACTCCATGGTTGCTGGTTCAGGAGCAAGACATCTTTTTTTCCTCTTGGTTGGCTGCTGCTGTCAGGCTCATCAGCTTCAGGGTACCACCGAGTTCCCCTTCTTGCAAGGATTTCAACAGAGCATGGCTGTGGTGTCTCCCCTCTGCTCCATGCTCCTTTTAGCTCCCCTCAGCATGTGCTGTGTGTGGGAAGTGGGACATGCTGACCAAATCCCAACCAGGGAGCAGCAACTGCATCTCACCCAGGGAGTTTCACCCTATAACTTCCTTAACCATTAGTTTGCACATAATGTCCTGGTTAATGTGAACATAATTTCCTGTTTTTCTCCAATTTTACCCCTAATCATTTTACCTCTAATCATTTTCCCACGCTATATTTGCTCTATACGTCACAAAAAAAAAAAAAAAATCTCTTACCTTCTGAAACAAGAGAGTTGTATTGGAGCTGCTTATTGGAAATGGTCCTTGGTCCATGCCAAACACAAATCTCTGCATGGCCACTGTGTCAATGGCCACTGGCACAGAGTGTTACTCTGGCAGGAATAGCAATTCAGCAGATCTGGGTTTGCTCAGATCACCCCACACAAGTGTTCTGGACTGTTTATTAGTGTAGAAATAGGAATGTTATTATTGCAGTGTTTAATGTGAAGAAAATCAGAACTGAGATTCCAAAAGCCTGTCTTATTTTTAACTTATCAGGCATTACACCTTGAAAAAAAGCCAAAGGACCACTCTGAAGGTCTCTGCATATTAACAAATCTGCACTATAAAATTATGGGATTTCTGAGGCTTTTTCTTTAAAACCAAGGCTGAATGGCCAATCTATCATTTCTAGGTTCAATTTACAAAAACAATTTTTTTATAAATTGAGAACAGAGAAACTGTTTACCTTTGCTATCTTAAACTCCACATCCTAAAGAACATTTTAAGATAAAGAAAAAAAACCACACATCTAAATTCAAACAATTTCTTAATACTGAGAAATGTAGCGCCTTTCTTTGTTTGCTTCCTTTGTCTTTTCTATATCCATAGAACAGCAAATTCATAATCATCATTAGACTTCCAGCAGAACAGTATAAAAGCAGATTGAGTTCTATATATACCGGATATATATGGTATATACACCATAATGCAGTTCATAAAAACTTTGGTTTTCATCATTATTTAACCCACAGACAAATAGAAACGAGTCCTGGACTTCAGCTTTAGCAGGGAAAAAACATACAAAGAAAAACCAGGGGGAAAAAAAATGAAAATCCAACTCCCAAAAGCTAATTTAAAAGTTACATTGAAATGGGTAGACATAGATCAGCCTCCATGGTGCCCATTCCATGATGCCCACGGTCTCCACTGTCACTGAATAGATCATTATAGCCCTGCTTTGACTTTAGAATGGACTGCTATAGCTGGGAGGGACCTACAGGGATCATCTGGTCCAGCTACCAGAAACTGAGACACCCATGTTCCTTTAGATGCTCTAAAAATTCACCTGCTGTCAAAGTTTCCTCCCACATGATTCACATTTCCACCACTGCTCATATGGATAATGTGGCTTTATCTGCTGATACTGCTGAGCAGCCTGATATCCATGTCATGGCTAAGGCTCAAGAAAGCTTCAAAACCAAGGTAACTACAGTGAAGAGAGTATATTTAATGTTTTTTCATCCCCATCTCCTTCTCCACTCCCACGTTCTCGCTAACGGTTAGAATTTGAATGCTTTTTCAAAATCAACCTCCAAGGAATGCTCAAACCGAGCAACCAGGGAGATTTAATTTGTTTTGTTATTTCTAAGTAGAAAATAAAGAGAAACAATTCCTTGCCTTAAACAAAAGAATTTTGCTGGGGTGATTGCTAGAGTGGGATAAGCACCTTTTGCATGCTCAAGAATGAACTTTGTGTTTGTCTCCTCCTTACAACTATCCTCAAAGGCTCTCCAGTGAGCTGCTTGACTTGAATTCTGCTCGAGTTTCCTGTGGAGTGGATTAGGAGAGTATGGGCTCCAAACATACATTTTAGGAAATTGTTGGGCATCCAAATTTAAATTTTGCAGTGCAGCGTTTGATCGTCATTGTCCTTTGTATGGAACTAGTCCACAGCATCTAAATACTTGATTTGCACAGATACAGGTTTATAAATAGGAAAAAAAGTGCACTCTGTACCTTTATCTGTAAAATTGCTCTACATCAATGGAAGTAAGACTCAGAGAAAGAAAGTCACTATAGAAAAGAAAAGGCAATTGAAGCATGTGCTCCAAGTGCTTTAAGAAAATCAGACATAAACTTGCTAAAGGAAAAGAACTTACATTAAAAAAAAAAGTTCCCACAACTGAGGGGAAAGAAGAAAGAAAAGGATGCAAATGAGGTTGAAAACAGTGTTAATTATGCTTAGCATCATAAATGGCAATTTAAAAAAGCAGAAACATTAGATGCAATATAGTTGGTTTAAGTTGTTAGTGTAGCAGAAACTGCAGCACATCCCATCATCCAGGAACAATTACCAGCTGCTGCCATCAGGGAAATCATCCTTTCTTCACTGTGCTACTGTACAAAACCTATGTCTAAAACAACCAGCTGTGATTCTGAGGGTGACTGGGGATCAGAATACATAATTCCATGTTATTGTTCTTTCTCAGTGTTCTACAGTCAGAATCCAAGCCTGTCTTTTCCTTTCCCTGGTACCTTCCCCACACATTTCTTCCCTAAACCCATGGTTCATCCCATCTGCCTTACTGTTATACACATTTTATTCCGTGTGTAATGTTTTGGACTGATTTCTAAGAATTACACATAGGGGAAATTAAAACAAACAGACATATTTTTGAAATTTTTCTGAGTTTGGTTTTTTTTGTGATTTTGTTTTGTTGTTGTTTGGGGGGTTTTGTTGTTGTTGTTTATTTTGTTTGGTTGGAGTTTTTTGTTGTTTTGTTTTGGTTTAGGGTTTTTTTGCCAGGAAGAATATATATCCAGTGACTGGAAAGATGATAAACGAAGAGGGCAGAGAGTGGAAGAGGATAATCCACTTCCTGGAGCTGACATGGACCTTGATAAGAATAAAAACTGCATTTTCACTTAGTTTTAATGAGCAAAAATCCTTTTGAGTGTTATAATCTATGATGGTATTTTAACCATTACTCAGCAAGATATAGAAGAGCATAACAACACAGGGCAGGATCCCACTGATATAATCAGCAACATTAATACCGTATTGATTTGACTCGAACACAATTAAGAGGGGAGATTTTCATGAGGCTGCTTTTTTCTTTCTTATTATTTGCTTAATAATCTCATCTTTGATAGGAATCTTTACTCTACAGATTTTGTGTCTCTCTGCTGCTGAATGGCAATCTGACTTTCAGACACACATCCAGCTGCTTCCATTTTGATTTAATGCAGACAAACCTAATACAGTTAAGGAGTAGGTTGCCAGCAGCCCATTCAGATCAATTTATGATCTCATATGACATTATCTGGAAGAAGATAAATTTGTATTCTTTCATGAAAACTACTTTCTAAGACTAGTGGTTTTTTTGTTTTGTTTTGTTTTTGTTTTTTTTGGGTTTTTTTAATGTATCTCTCTATATAAAAACATATAGTAGGCCAGCTGAGAATGGTTGCCAAAGAGTTTTTACATTGGGGGGACTTCATTTGAAGATTCATTCAAAATGTGAGATATTGCATCAGATAGGCATAAATACAAAAAGGAAAAAAAATCAATAAAGAATTTCCCCCCCAAAAAAAGTCACTCAAAAGAATAAGCTTGAGAAGAATACTGTTTAACACAGGCATGCATATTTTTGGATTAATATAATTAAACCTGGATCAGGAATTATACTTGCTTCTTGTTTACATTTCATTAGTTATAAAGGTTAAGGATGTTTATGTGTAATAATGCTATAACAAGTAACAGCCACAACATGCAGATGAAATGAAAAAAAAATATAAATAAATGCAAAGAGTCTAAAAAGTGAAGTAAATAGGAAATTATGCAAAGTTCTTAGAAATAAAGAGATTTGTGAGAGAGAAGTAGTAGGTTGACTATCCAGGGACCTTTAAGTACAATGAAACTGGCAAGATATTAAACTCTGAATCTCAGACTAGCAAGACTCAGTCTGCTCCTGAAAAGCAATTTAGAGTATTCTGATTGCTCTGAAAGAATTTAGTCAGACAGCCTGGGATTTTCAGAGCGTGTCTGTGGGCTTGGGCAGTGATGTAAAGCTGGCTATATTGTGTCTGCAGACCCTTCACAGTCCCTCCTGCCAAAGAATTTCTCACCCAGCTACAAACTGTTCACCTGAAAAAACTTACAACCCATTTCCATTTCTATCACAGATCTCCTTGTGACTGTGGAATGCTTGGTGTACAGGGTGAGAGCTGATGGCAGAAAATGGGAACATTTCACAGCTGCCAGCTTCAGGAGCATCCTGGGAGGAAGGTGGGATAGTACTGACTTATTGACCCTCTACCCTTCTCATTCTGCCTGGCTCTCAGAAAGAAACCATCTTGGAGGCCAGGGGTCACTATGAGGTGAGGAAACCTTGAGTGTGCTGGCCCTGCAGCCTTTCCCTACAACCTCAAGGCCACATTTCAATGCATACTTTATGGAGCAATTCCCAGCTATTTGTTGGCCTAAGCCACTTCTTTTTCACAGTGCATCATATCTTCATTGCACTGACAGAGGGACAATATAGATGGGATATGTTGACTGAAAAAGAAAAGGAAAATCAGTTTGATAGAAAAAACCCAAAAGATTTTCTCCAATTTGTTTTAAACTTAGAGCATGTCCATGTTCAACCACACTAGACAATATGCCAGCTCACTCAGGGTTTGAATGGGTTGTTTACAAGGCAGAATTGAAAAAAAATAGCAAACCTAAGAGATCTTAATCTATCCAAAGACCTACTGCCACAATAAAAAAAAAAAAAAAAAAAAAAAAAACCCGAGGGATATTACCAGGCCCT
>VWYP01031804.1:0-15794 GCA_013400435.1 Pycnonotus jocosus
TTTTGTTTGTTTGTTTGCTTTGTGGAGGAGAGAGCTAAAATACATCAGTGCTTATGAAAGAAAGCATCATATATGCTAAATTATCACTGTGCAGTAAATAACCAAAGAGGAAGAGACCTACAAGACTTCACCCAGCATTTTATTGGCCTTTATATTTTTCTTTCTTTCTTCCCAGAAGAAGTTGAATCTGGTTGGGAACTGTACTGGGACACCTATGTGGGGGGGTAACCCCTGGTGAGAGCCCAGTAGACGCACCAGTCACAAGGGAAGGAGAATCCAGCTGTGTGGCTGAGGACATTACCCAAAGAGACTTTGGGAAAGAAAAGTCATCAAACTGTGACACTAAAAGGCACTGTAGTAAGAGTTTAAGAGCAGGTGTAGAGCAGAAGGAGTGTGAGTGCAACTGAGTATCTGCTCACATAATTATGTTCCTCTTTCCCCTTCAGATTCAGTAGCACAAAGCACTCACCTTATCCTGGACTAAAATGCTCTGTGAAGAGCTTCTGTGCTTTGCTAAGCATTTGTGACAGGTTGTCATAGAGGCTGAGCACATTTCAGTGGTCCCTGTATACATTGGCCATGTCTCAGCTGAAGTTTGTAAACCACTTTGGAATCCACTAGGCCATAAGTCCACGTAATGTAAGGCCATTATCATGTTTGCTATGAAAGCTGGATTTGTTGCCAAAAACGACAAAGTCTCCTTTAAACTTTGAAAGACTGTAGCTAGACTCTCCATTAAAGGAGGGCAACAACAAAGTAAAATCGGACTAACCGGTAAATTTGTGTTGCCTTGGCACTGCCTCTTCTCCCTGTAGGCAATGTTGATCCTACTCCTTTTCACCTTCTTCCTCTGGGTTCTCCCAAGTCCGTGGCTATAATCATGGGGTGGACTTGGCAGCAGTGTGCAGGACCTGGAATGTGTTTTTCCAGCAGCCGTGTCTGGCTTTGTGGCTGAGTTCTTTGGCTGACGCCGTGGCTGGCTCTGCTGGCAGACACATCTTTGGGGGCTGTTTTGGGTTCAC
The DNA here is from genome assembly GCA_013400435.1 of Pycnonotus jocosus. NCBI lineage: Eukaryota > Metazoa > Chordata > Aves > Passeriformes > Pycnonotidae > Pycnonotus > Pycnonotus jocosus. The sequence continues at coordinate 1,023 of VWYP01031804.1, forward strand.
AGGGCTGTCAGCTCACTTTCTGTTCTGCCCTGGATGCTTTTTTCCTGGAGTCACATTTCCTTTATAGTTTCTAATTTTTTTGGGAGGGGGAGAGGGCTATGTTTATGGACAAACTTTCTATTATGAAAACACCTGATACAGCAAGAATCTTTCCATATTTCAGTGTTCTTGTAATTGTTTCCCTGGGAACCAAGTGTAAATGTGCACATTTGCTCAGAAAAGTAGCTGCTGCTGTACACATGGTCATTTCCAAATAAAACTGCTCAGCTTGGGACCATCTTTAGCAATTTCTGTCACTGGTAATGCAGCAAATCTCAATTTCCATGACAAATAGTGTCCTATAGTACCCTTTCCTGAAATAAAACCTGGATCTGCAAAGATGTTTAGGTGACTAACCATTATGTAGGTGCTTCATTTCCACTGACCCCTGTTAAGTGCACTAACTGCTTTAGAGGGTGTGGGCATTAAACCTTGCAGAGAGCTGGAGCCAGCAGGTCATGGCTGTCATGCCAGCTTGGCAGGATGGATTCTCTTTCTCAGTCATGGATTTCCACCTGTTTGCTCCTTTGTTGACTAAATGCTCTGCTGAAATTTTTTGGTAGATTTCTGTGAATAGTTTCACCAGGAGATGAGATAGTAAACTGAAAGACCCTCTTGATGAGACTTCTCCATAATTTTTTTTAGCTTTTTCTGATATTTTGAAATATATTTTCCATTATCAATTTTCGTTTTCTCTCTCACATCTTTCTTCCTCCTTTTCTTCTCACTTTTCCTGCTTTTACTTCCTAGATTCATTCCTTCTGGGATGGCCTGGAAAGTAAGGAAAAAAAAAAGCTAAAAAATTAGATCACTGTGAATTACACAAAATACGTCAATTTGAAAAAGCTGTCTCTGCTTTTTAGAAATGCTTTGAGTGGAGAATATTGGTAACCATAATCTTAGTAAGTGGATTAAGGCAACAGTTCTCAACCTATGTTCAGATTGTTTTTTGGAAGAAGGGGTTTCCCTTTTTGTATTAGATACTCTTACAAGCATTTTGCATTTTGGTGTCTGTACCCCTGAGCTGAAGATGTGAGCATGTACTCCAGGCTGTATCAGCGTGTCAACAAGGTCCTTTGCCTTGTACTCTCTTTTGGCTGTGGACCCTGGTTCCTAGCTGTAGAGGCATTTGTTTACAATTGAACTTTTTTTTTCTTTTTTTCTTTAAAAGAAACAGCTCTTTGTATAATCTTTCCAGCATTGTTGAATGGCTGATTGACTAGCATGGAAGCCAATCCCCCTAAGGACTTCTGTAAGACCTTTGACCTCTCCTCCCTCTGGGGAGACCTTATAGCCCCTTCCAGTACCTAAAGGGTGCATAAAAGAGAGCTGGAGAGGGACTTTTTACAAGGGTCTGTGTTAATAGCACAAGGGGGAATTGCTTTAAATTGAATGAGAGACAATTTAGACTAGATATAAGGAAGATATTTTTTACAGTGAGAGTAGTGATGTACTGGAACAAGTTGCCCAGAGCTGGTACCTGCCCTATCCCTGAAAATATTTGAGGCCAGGCTGGAAGGGGCTCTGAGCAACCTGGTTCTAGTAAAAGATGTCCCAGCTTATTGAAGGGGGGTTGGAACTTGATGACCTTCAAAAGTCCCTTCCAACCCAAACTGTTTCTTCCAACCCATTCTGTTTCTTATGTCCTTTTTTTGGCAGAGCTTGAGTCCAATTATTTCTAAAGCAGATTTTTTTTGAAGGCAAATTTTCCCTGGAGTTCACCTAGAGTACATTTTTATCTTTTACACCTTCTAATCCATCTTTAAAACACAGAATCAGGACTAAGAGGGAATTAGTAAATAAGGATATGGCTTTGTGTAAGAGGAGTGGGAATATCAAGTTCCTCTTTTGCAAATAAATGGGAATTCCAGCCTTTTGACAAGGAACAAACTTTTCTTTTTACAACAGCGGGGCTGAGTAGCAAAGGAGAAGTGCAAAACAACATTTCTGAAGCTGCAGAGGACAAGAAGACTCCCTGAATTCTGGATTACAAATGCAGAAGATGCTGGCTTTCTGTTAGTAGTTCCAACTTTGTGTCCTAAACAATTGTGTAGGAACAGTTTTGTTTGTTGGTTTGTTTTAAATGTGCAGTGCTATTGGTTTCATTATTTTGAAAAATATCTGTCAGAAAATATCTTCAGGAAAAGTTTATATGTATAGTTTGTGTAAGGGTGTTATTTTGTTTGCACTAATATTTTAGAAAAGTAGGGTTGAAGTAAATGGCTATTTCAATTCATTAAATGACCATTTGTCTATTGCATTTTAATTTATAAATACCACAAAGGAAGATATCAAACAATAATAGCTCTCAAGCTCTCCTGACAGCCAGTCCAAAATAGATATTTAATTTTTTTCAGTGATTTGTCCAGTTTACTCTCTAATTGACAAGGAAAAATGAGACTCCTGCTGCTTTTCTTCAGATACTTATCTGTAATTAACAATGGTCATTGTTAAGAATTTCCCCTAATATATTTATTTTCTGTATTTTTAGTTACACCTTTTTGTTCTAGCCTAGTTAATTATTCCCTTGCTTGCTGTTTACCCTCTTCAGATACTTGAAGTGTTTAACATATGGCTTTTGGACATTGTGCAGGCAATCAAACATCATTCCTTTAATGTCTCTTCATAAATCAAACCTCCCAGCTCTTCAATTAATTTTATGGCTTTTTTTCCCCCCACATGCCCATCTTTCTTCTGCTTTTTTCTTGTATTAAAATATCCAGAATTGTGCAGTGATTCCTGCATATAATCCCCCCAGAGGGAACCTGAATCATTCACCATTCACTGGTGCAGTATCTGTGACCTCATACACAGCTAGCTATGAACTTCAATTTGGGTTGCTCTCTGACATCTGATAACTTGGTGCTTTGTAGCATGTCTTTAATTTCGGTTAAATGAGAAAAAAACATTTTGGACAGGTTGAAAGCCTGAATTAATAGATTTATGATATTTAGAAATTTCAGAAGAGATGCTGTAAACTAATGATCACAGATTTGCACAACAACCAACTGCAAATAAGGACTAAATGTGATACAGCAATGTCAGAGAAGGAGATTAAATGGAACAAACTCTTTGACATGGCATGTAGGAAAGAGATGTAGTATTCACATACACTGAAGGATAATTGGTATTAATGAATTAGGAAAATAAGTCTGGAAGGATCTAAGATTTCACCTCATCCATTATCCTGTCTAGAGGTAGGATGCAGTATAGCTCTGTTGCTCCTGAGTAGTTTATCTTTCCTATTATTATGCATGTCTACTAAAGAGGCTGTAATTCCTACAGCAAATCTATTCCAGTATTTACAGAGTAATCCTACTAGAAGGATTTTCCTATTTTCCAACCTGCATAATACTGATGTTTGATTAAAAGTTGCATTTTTTCTATTTGAAGTGACAAAGTTGATGAAATGTGGGGCTGGGACATGGGTCCACCTGTTCCTTGCAACAAGAAAAAGAAAGACATGAAAGAAATATTACTGTGTGGCCTACCATTATTAAACTATTTCTCTAGTCACAAAATATTTGAGCAGCCACAATCAGTGCTCTTGAGAATGACTGTCTGGGAGGGAGATGCTGACAAGGAGAAATGCTATTAATTCAACAAGAAAGGCTTTACCCATGCCAGAGACCCAGCTGCTGATAAAGCTGATTGCAGTAGTGCTGTGCTGATTTGCTGCATACAAAGGTCTGTGATTTATGTAGACTGAGTTTGAAAAATAAAAAAAACCCTGTGGTGTAATTTTTGTGTCAATTCCTTACATGTGTACCCCAAGTTTCCTCTGAAATAACTAAACTTGCAAAATATTTTCAATTAAAAATTGCTCTAACAGATAAAAATAGCAGGGTAAGATGCAAAGCTTGCAAAACTACCCTGGAAGTACTGTAAGAAGCTCTTTCTATTTAAATTAAAATTAGAATACTAAATTATTTGGGGGAAAGGAGGGGTAACTACATTGCAAGTGATTCGTAGCTTTATTGATACTGCAATTCCACATTCTAGCTGGTGTCAGGAAATGCAGGGAGACATCGTGGAGAAAATGCTACCCAAATCTAGAAAGTGTTTAGTGGTCTGGGAAATGGGCCAAATTAGATATTCAAAGCAAAATATAGCCCATCTTTTGAAAGTCTCAGAAGTATTCCAGTTTCCATGTAAGTATTACCATTTACAGGAAATGTAGTACAGACATACACATGGGTCATCTTTATCCAAAACCAGACTCATTTGACAAATAAGTAAACACAGTTTTAAAGTAGGCACTCAATTTCTCAGTTTTGAGGTGTGGTTATTGTAAAAATCAAATGTTCAGATGATTACATGCCATACCCTGCTGCCCTTTGCTGTTCATAAATGAAATAGTATTAATATCCTCTCTGTGGATGAGCCTGGGAATTTTTTTCTAGATTTTGTTCTCCGAAAATGTACAAGAAATGCTTCATGCCTCAGAGAAGGGTGCAATAGGTAAGAGTACTTCTTTGGAATTTGCCTCTATCGAGAAGGAATAAGGTTATCAAATATGTCAAGAGTGTGAGCCAACATCCTCTCTGATGCTCCTTTTAAAAATAACAACAAAGGAAATCCAATAAAATGGCCCCATTGCATGACTGCATACGAGAAAATCACAATCAAAATGCCACATAACCTTTTAGAGCTTGGTTTACACTACCTCACTGTAAGCATTTAGCTGAAATGCCTAAATAATGAGAAAAGTTCTTCAGGAAGTTATCTACAGTCAATGGAAAGTGATGGACACCAGTAGAAGACAATATAGGTCTTCAAGTCTAAACTGTAGTGCTGGTAGGGAAAACCTCTACTTCCTTCCCCAAATCAAACCTGAATATGTATTTAAATGAGAAAAAGTAATTAAATTTACCAAGTAAACTAAAATGCACACCTTAGTAGTCTGCTTTAATCACCCAGACTGAAACTTTCCCACAGCCCTTTCCCAGTCAGCCTCACTGTGGGATATTTTGGAGAAAGGGATACTGATGTACAACAGACCTAAAAAGCAGTAAAATTAGACTCTGGGGAAAAAGTGAGGAAAGAAAACTTCAGAATCAAGATTTTCTTACTTAAAGTGTTCTGTATCTAATATGATCCTTTCTTATTTAAATTGGGACTCAGTCATGTTAGTGATGGAATTCCTGCTTTTTAAGGATGACACTTAGAACTGCATAGAAAATTGTTTTGTACTACTCAAAATGTTTGAAACCCACAACTAAGAATATGTTTCTCTATATTTTGGATTTCATACGTACATATAAAGTATATAATAATCTATTATATTTTTCAAATACATTTCTGGTTTTGTAAAACCCTGCCACTATTGAATTCCCCTATCTTGAGTGTAACTGCGAATTAAAGCCTGGAAGGCTTCAACTAGGAACTTTTTCAAGGCTAGCTGTATCTAGCAGTATGTACTTTACTAAACAATAATGCTCTACAGTGTCTCTATTTTACTGAAGTTTTCTGTTCTAAAAGTGATATTTCTTTCTTGTAACTAACCCCATCTAAATGTAGTTAGGATACACCTAACCTAGTCAGATTCATCTCCATTTATATTCAATGGAAAAAATGGGCATCCCCAGGGAGCAAATGCATCTGTGCCTTTCTTTCCCTAAAACAGAACCACAGAGCGGTGCAGGTTAGAAGCAAACTCTAGAGTTTATCTAATCCAGTTCTTGGCTCAAAACCAGGCCAGTTGCTCAGGGCTTGTCCAGCCTGGTTTTTGAAAATCTCCTGGGAAACCTATTCCAGTGTTTGATCAGCATGTGGTAAAAAGTTTTCTCCTTTTATGTGATGAGAATTTCTGATTCAACTGAGTTCCAAGTGGTTTTTCTCACATCTCATTTTGTGCCTGTACAGCCCTGAGGAGAAGCTCCCTCTGTCCTTCTTATTCCCTTTCTTGAGCTAGTTACAGGCGACAGTAAGGTCCACCCAAGCCTTCTGTTCTGAAAACTGAACAAGCTCAGTTCAGGCAGCCTCTTCTTGTGCATCCTGGGCACTGGTGTCCTGCTCATCCTTCTGGCCCTCCACTGGGCTCACCCCAGCCTGTCCATGTCTTTGTGGTACTGAGCAGCCCAAAACTGGGGACCCTACACCAAGTGCAGTCTCACAAGGGCAAATGGAGGCAAACATTCTGGTTTGCAGAAACAGAATTAATTCTTGCCCACACAGTTCAGTTGGCCTTCTTTGCTGCAAAGGGACACTGCAGCAAAATTTTCATTCAGCACATTGTCCATCAGGATGCCCCAGTCCTTTTCTGCCAAGCTATTCCACATGCTTGAGCCCCAGCCCTTATTGCTGCCTGGAGCTATTCTCTCACAGACAGAGGATTTTTTATTTGCCTTAGTCCTCATGAGGTTCCCATCAGTTAATTTCTTCAGCTTGTCCAGGTCCCTCTGAACTGCAGCCTGTGCTCCTGCATATTGTCTGGCATTACTTGCAAAGAGTCTGAGTGTCTTCAGTTATTAGTAAAGACTGGACAGTATCAGCCTTGCTGAAGTCAAGATGTACAACACCTTTTGTTCTTCCATTGTCCACGGGGCTCGTCAGTTCATCATGGAAATCAGTGGCATTGGTTGGGCATGATTTTCCCTTGCTGATTCCTTTCCCCTTCTTGCTTTTCATGTGACCAGCAATGGCTTCCCAGAGGATTTGCTCCATAATATGCCCAAGGGTTGAGGTGAGGCTATTTGACTTGAATGACTCTGCTTGCCCCTTCTGAACATGGGTGTGATGGTGACATTTTTTTCCTGTCATCAGGAACTTGTCCTGAGTGCAATGACCTTTCAAAGATGACATCTCTTTCTGGAATGATGTCAGACAGTTCCCTCAGCACCCTTCAATGCAGCTGATCTGCTCCCATGGGTTGCATGTGCTCAGTGTGCTGAAGTTGTCCCTGACCCTGCCTTCCTCTACTGCAGATTCTATGTCATTCCCATAGACTCGCTGGTAGCCTTTGGGGCTGCAATGCCTGGACATGTCTGCCTAACGAAAAATGAGAAAAAAAAGAGATGGAGAACCTTTTTCATGCATGTTGTCACTCAGTCCCTTAGTCCATTGAGCAGCCTGCCCACATTCACATTAATCTTTTCCCAACTGGACATACTTCTTTTCAACGAATATAAAGACAGAGTAGTCTGATTAGCTTAGTCTTCATTAATTTTCAAAAGCCTAGAAAGTGACATCAGTCATATCTCAGCTCCAAATAAACCTTTGTTTTGTGACTGACTGTTACCATTACCAACCTGCACTGGGCTGTTGGCATATTTGCAGTGGTTGATAAGTGCCCTCAGCAGCCCGGCAGGCTAGTGCCACCACGTTGCACAAGAAGAAAGGGCTTTGATCAAGCATCAAAACCAGGGGTTCCAGGCTTTTATTCTTTGTTGTGTACTGACTTGAATAATGGTTTTAATTATTTGGAGAGTGATTCATGGCAGGGGAACACAGCTCCATCATCAGAGCAGTCTCAAGCAGTTACTGAGCCTGTGATGATGTGGATCACCAGAAGTCTTCCAGCTCTTTGGAGGTTCCTGATGGTGTGCAGAGTGACATGTTCTTGGCTTACTTGTCACATACAGGAGTTTTGTAAGTTTAACTTTTGACATGAAATGGTATTAAGTCAAATAAAGATGTCAAAAATGAAATTTCTCTTATGAACTAGCACTACAGTAAGGTGACACAGAAGGTGCCTCTAACATATTTAGAAGCACTTAAAAGAAGTAATTATTTTGCTGCTGTTCTGCAATGTTGCTCCTTTGGGGGCAGTTTTACTCCCAGGAGTAAAGGCAGATGTCATCTTTATTGGTTCTTCCAATGCTCAGTGCCTCTTGAGTGTTGGGTGTGCTTTTGGATGCCTGATTTAGATCATGTTTTAGACATCAATTTAGTGGTAAAAATCAAAACATGTGACTTAATCTGAACAGAGAAAAAGGCAGTTTCTACCTTCAAGCTCCTGAGGAGAATGTTCTAAATAATATTTGCAGGGGTACAGTGAGGGGTGTCATGACAATAGTGTGTGGGAAAAGAAGGTTTATGAGAACGCAAAAATAAATTGGTGAAAAAGAAGAGAGGTTATCTCATTAACCTCTCTGCTAGTGCAGTCCTTCCATAATATCTCTTGTAATAACTATTCCAGGAGATGCTTGCCTGCCAAAAGAGCAGTGTTTCCATGGAGCACACAACACGCTGAGGGTCTGCACAGCTTCCAGTGAGGTTGAGGAACGAATTCCAGGTGACTTTAATGCCTTTTCAATCCAGGTCTAAAGCCTACAACCAGCCCAAGACAACAGTTAATTAAGACCTTAGTGTGCTTAAAGGCCTAGATCCTCCATAGTAGGCAGTGCCAGATTAGCAAGGCAAAAATTACTTTATAGATCTTTAGGCTGCTGTAAAGCTATTATAAATTAATCTTGGCTACTTATGGCCCTGAAGAGTACATCTGGCAGCAAGAGAGGAATGTGGTATTGATACTGCACCCTCCAGCTGAAGAAGAGAAGGTGGCATGCAGCCACTATTCCTGCTTTGAATTATCCAGCATTTCCCCTGGGGAAAGACCATCAGGAGAGCAAGACTGTCTCTGGCTCTTTTGCACTGTTGAAGTGGCAAAAAGCAGCTGAGACAGACCTGAGAATTGAAACTGCACAGCTCATTTTGTTTAGCATGCTTCCTGTTTCTGAGCTATATGGAAAATGGCAAAACTTTTGATTGGCTTTAATTGTACAATATGTTAAATTATAACTAAGCTCTTTTCTTACATTAATTGCCCGCAGATTTCTGAAGACACTTAATGACATGGAATAATTACACAGGAGATGTGCATCTCTCACAAAACGGTTAATCTTCAATAAGTTTATTTCTTGCAATAATTCTGTAATTATTTTACATTAACTATATTTAAATTTAGTAGCATAAAGCACAAAATACTAAATTATTATTTAAAATAATATTTTAAAAATCCAAACTGTGTAAGTTAATCCTACAGAAATATGTCTTCAATAATCAACTAGTTTTGAAAAAATGCAATTAGAATCTTATTAAATCTAAATTAAAAGCTTACATGCAAAGCAATTTAAAAATAGATATTGAAACTTAAGAATTCACACTCTTTAGTGTTTGTTCCTATTATAATGCAGACTTAAGAATTTAATAATTTTTTCCAGGTGGACAAAAACAAGAAGGGTTTAAATTTGCAGCTAGTTTCAGATTTTAAAGTAAACAGGCTATTTAAATGGAAGGACATGATTTGCTGTGTTGTACCCATATGGGAACATTTAATATTAAACACATCATAAAAATAAGGGAGATTAACATTTTTAAGCAGCTTTGTGCCATTTGAAGGGAGGTTTTGTTTTTATTTCAGGAACTGAACTGAGCTTATTTTTTCCAACATGTGAATTCTGAGTCAAGGATAGACATGGTGAAGCAAAAGTGAGGATGCAGTCAGCAAGGTGAATCAAAGTTAAAATATCTGTAGAGAGCACAGGCTAGGAGGACATAAAGTACAACAGATGTGCTCAGTCACTGGAATGGTGCTAAGCTCAATACAACTGGTTAAGCAAAAAGCCATGGTTTACTGTCCTTGCTTCTGTAGAAGAGTTAAAATCCCAGCTATTCATTATCAAGAAGCAACTTTTTGGTAAATACTTCCAAACTGGGATATTAGGAGGTACTTCTCTTACCACACCACACCACATAATATGTTTATGCATTGAAATCTGTGCTTGGCATTTCTTGTGTCATATCCACAGGGCAAAAGCAGATTTAGACATAGAAGCAGAGGGATCCCTGCAGAGACAGCAGCAATGGCAGAGTGTGAATTCTTCCTGGTATTGCACAGAGATGTGTAATATATGATCTGTAGCTGGACAGCAGATCTGCAGGCTGCACTTTTGAGCTCAGATGTTCTACAGCTGATAGCTTCACATGCTGAGAGCTATCAGGATAACATAATAGCTATTTGACAGCCATGATTTTACTGACTTTCCATCACTGCTAAATATTTTTCAGGCTTTATGGGAACTTTTCCCATCTTTACTATACAGTTAATAGGCACAGAAGTCTATTAAATGTCCATTGTTCTCAAAGGATTGCCTTTGGGAACTCAAGGGAGATGCTTGCTTGCTTTTTTTGTGGAAGGAAGATAATTAACTTATTGGAAGAAAAAGAGGCACATTGGAGCCGAGTGTACTTACAGTGTTTCCAACAGTTTGTGGTGGGTTTTCTGAAACATAAATTTTCTTCTCAGCCGCAGGACTGGGTCAATGACTCCTGATGAAAATAGTGAAGTGACTAGAACATGGTTTTCTTTCTCTAGAAGGTTGTAATAACAAGACTGTATCATCATCTCTATGTCTTGTCTGTCTCACTTGATGTCTGAGGAAAGGGATGGTCTTGCAGCAATAAAACAGAGGCATTATCAACAAATGCAGTATGTTGTTTGATCTTTCACATCCATCACATAACAGCATATCCTCTGCACCTCTCCATGTTGCCCTATGTGTAAAGGCCTATAAATGTATGTAAATAATTAGATGTCAATCATCGTGGGGAGTTGTTTTTCGATTTAGTGGTAGAAGAAATGCTGAGCTACCAAAGTAAATGGGAAGCAGCAAGTAGAAATGCCTAGGAAGAGCAAGGTCTCCATGATGTGGGAATTCACAGTCCTGCTAGGAAAGAGTGTAGGCTGGCCAAGAGTGGATGTCTGGCAGATGTGAAGACCATGTTCTGTGAAAAAGACCTCTCAGTATTTTGAAATATTGCCATACCCACATGAGTTTCTATGCAGAACTGCACGGGAAAGGCACTCTGAAGGTCTGAACAAAGAGCTTCTCCTTTGCTGGAGGAACACTTGCTTTCCATTCCGGTCCCATTGAAGAGTTCTGTAGAAGCTGCTGATGTGATTTAAGTATTCATTAGCTTAGAAAAGACTTGTGTAACATAGTCCCTCTTGCTTTCATTGCCTTTTTGAGCTGCTACAATGGATGGCCTTGATACCCAAATCCTTCTTTTGTCTAGAGGAACACTTTTGTTCTGCTTTACAGGGGACTTACTTTCTAAGAAAGGATTTGTAAAAAGTGATTTTCAGTCTTCTTTCTGGCCTCAGAAGGCCGTTTCCATCACTAATACAGATGTCTCAAGTGAAATATCTGCCTGCCTAGCAGCAGCTGATTAGGTTTAAGGACCTACTTGATCTTCCTTTCTACCTTTGTGAGCCTTTGATATATGCTCCAGATAGAGATTTAAATCCCTACTGTTGTGCTCCTGCAGAGGTCAGGAAAGAGTCTTGGCATCTAAAGTGTTTGTGAGATGACATGAAGGTCCAGTTCCTATCCCTCAATCTATGGAAACTCAAAGCCCCGCATATTGGATCATCCCTGTGGCAGGGCAACCTTTGAAGAGTCTGCTTAAGGACCTCACAATTGAGTTTACTTTCCCTCTTTTCCAGATGTTTATAATCTGAAGTGACTACAAAAGAGTCTGGACAACCACCTTAGCCAGAGATGTCTCTTCTGTTTAGTGCTGGATAAGCAAAGTCCTGCTGCAGAACCTCCTTGCTCCTCAAAATCTGAGCCTGAGTATGCCTTGAGGTGTTTAGCTCTATTTAATCCCTTTGCCCCTCAGCTCACTCTCCTGAGTTACTCTAAACTCTATGATGGAGAATTTAGGAAGTTTCCAGCTTCCTAGCTGGAAATAAATCTTTTCTGAAAGCATCCTCTGGCTTTCTCTCTAAAGGATTAGTCACAAAATATGTGTTTACAAGGGATTGAAGCCCAAATACTACAGCCAGGCAAATGGTGGATAACTCTCATTCTTGAATATTTTATGCCAGGAATCCTAGCAGAAATCTCAAATATTTATTTTTAAGAAGACAAGGTTTCTTAAGTTCATTAACTTACATTTTTCTGTAGTGTCCACCTAAATGACTTGTGACCCAAAATATTGACCAGAACTGAAAAGAGGTGAAAGAGAAGAAGGTATATATAGTTCATTATCATTATGATACTGAAAGATTTTAATTTTAGTTAGATGGATGAGGGAAATGCATATTATTTATAGGAGACATAAAAGTTCTAAGTACTCCTTTATAGAAAGAAATATGCGTTTGTATATTTCTCAGGCTCACTCTCAGTTTGGCAAATCTTGATTTCTTTTAAAATTGTTTTTGTATGATGAATATTTTCTGAATTTCTTAAACCTTTCCCATGCCTTATGATTAGAGCCCAGGTAAATCAAAGGAGTGGATTTTCTTGGGCTGCAGGTCAGGTGTTGTAGTTTTAACACTGTGTTCATAATGCTCCTGCTTGCCTTTTCTCATAATCTTGCTGGTACAGATTACTGGTGAACGTGAGCTGCTTTTTCTCTTTTTGTGACCCTCTGATCTGCAGAGTTTTGTTGTTCATAAACTGTAATATGGGAGGGTTGTGAGAGAATCGGATAGTCACTTCATTCTCTGTCCAGAGTCTTACCCAGGGTGGGTGGATCAGTATGACAGAGGCTATACAATGCCAGAACTTCTGAATTATTCAGAAATTTTCAAAGGCTTTATTTTACTGTCTGAATTATGAATCTTGTTCATTTATGTCTTTAAAAAAGATGAAATTAAAAATTGAATATGAAAGCAGTGACATTTTTTTCATATTTTTCCAACTGCAGATTTGATTCTGCTTCCTGATAGCTGTAAGTGTATATTTGTACCTCATCCTCAGAATTTCCTGTGGTTTGAAATTCTTTTGCTGACATGAAAACAGTTGTGATTTGAAAAACAGAACAGTGTTGAAACTGGTAATACATAAAGCAGTTGAACCTATTAATATGACTCAGAAACAGGATATAAGTAAAAGGTGCCATTTCCTATGTGTAAATGGAAAACCAATGAAACAGGTCTAGGAATCTCTTGTGATTGCATTGACAGACTGAAAATAGCAGGATCCACTTATAGAGACTGACTTGAAGGACCTGAAGACAGATCCAGTGTCATTCCAGCAGCAAATCTATGTGAAGCTATTTTGTACAAGGAATTGCTATTGATGTAATGAAACAGCTAAATGCTCCTTCAGAAACTCTCTCTTTGGGAACATGTTGTTACCTCTAAAGGGATGGACAGCAGGAGAAGGGATGTTCCCTTGCTTTTTAGTGAAAGAGTCCTAGAAATAAGAAGCCTGTATTGAGTGTGCATGGCAAGGTTTTGATGGCAGGAGGCTACAGGGGTGTTTTCTGTGAGAAAGTGCCAGAAGTTCCCCCATGTCTGACACAGCCAGTGCCAGCTGGCTCCAGGATGGACCCAGAGCTGCTCAAGGCTGAGCCCATCAGTGGTGGTGGTTGTGCCTCTGGGATTACAGACTCAAGAAGGGAGAAAAAAACCTGCTCAACAATCTGGGAGAGAGGAGTGGGCATTTGTGGGAGGAACAGCTCTGCAGATACCAAAGCCAATGAAGGAGGAGGGGATGAGGTGTTTAGGTGCTGCAGAGACTCTCCTGCAGCCTGAAGGGAAGGGCATAGTGAGGTGGCTCTTTGACTGCAGCCCATGGAGGGCCATGGGGGAGCAGAGATCCACCTGCAGCCTGTGGAGGATCCCACACCAGGGAAGGTGGATGCCCAAAGGCGACTGTGACTCCAGGGGAAGTCTGTACTGGAGAAATGTCCTGGCAGGACCTGTGGATGGAGNACCTGCAGCCTGTGGAGGATCCCACACCAGGGAAGGTGGATGCCCAAAGGCGACTGTGACTCCAGGGGAAGTCTGTACTGGAGAAATGTCCTGGCAGGACCTGTGGATGGAGGATGCCACACTGGAGCAGGTTTGCTGGCAGGGCTTGTCACCCCATGGAAGACCCACACTGGACCAAGCCTGTTCCTGAAGGACTGCACCCCATGGAAGGGACCCACACTGGAGCAGTTCATGAAGAGCTGCAGCCTGTGGGAAGGGCCCATGTTGGATAAGATTGTGGAGGGATGTTTTCCATGGAGGGATGTTTCCATGCCCCACACTGGAGCAGTGGAAGAGCATGGGGGGGGGTCTTCCCTCTGAGTAGGAGGGAACAGCAGATGTAATGTGATAAAGCGATCACAACCCTCAGTCCTTGCTCCCCTGCAGCACAATGAGGGAGTAGGTAGAAAAAATCATGCTTGAAATTAAGCCCAGGAAGAAGGGAGAGGTGGGGAGAAGGTGTTTGAAAAGTAGTTTCATTTCTCATTACCCTACTCTGATTTGATTGGTGATAAATTAAACTAATTTCCCCTAGCTGAGTCTGTTTTGCCCATGATGGTAACGGTGAGTAATCTCTCCTTGGCCCTATCTCAGCCCAGGAGCTTTTCATTACATTTTCCCTATCCTGTCCAGCTCAGATGGGGAAATGGTAGGGTGACTTTTGTGGGCACGTGGCAGCCATTCAGGCTCACCTATATGACAATTATATTATCTTGAATTTGAACTCTGCAAAGACTTGAAGTTTTCTCTGAGCACTGGTAAGTATCTCACCCCTTGGAAACCTGTTTCCTGTTGCAGACAGAGAAGAGATTGGACTGGAGACAGCTGAGGCCATGAGAAGCATCACAATTCAAAGCTCCTCCAGGAGGAGCTACTTCTTCTGCACTTGGGTCATGGTGTGCAGACTCTTAATGCTGATCTCCCTAGGGTTTATTTTAGTAGGAAAGAGGATATTTGTTCTCCTGTGTCCCCAAGCTGGATAGGAGTGCTGATCTGCTAAGTGCAGGAAGGCTCTGCAGAGAGAT
>VWYP01031807.1:0-23967 GCA_013400435.1 Pycnonotus jocosus
AAGAAACAAACAAACAAACATGGTTTTGTCTACATAAAAATGTTTTCTCTAGTTACAGGATAAGTTACAGCTTTCTCAACAGACATTCAAGAGACAGAAATTAAATTAGAATTGATTCCTTACATATCACTTTGACATACCTTCCATTTCCAAAAAGTATTAAAGATAGAGGCTTGGATTAACACTTGAAATATTTAGTAATTAACTTAATGCTTGCCTTTTTTTTTCCAATCAAACTTTTAACTCTTACATTATTTTCTTCATTAAAATAACAACAACAACAACAAAACACAAAAAAAATAACAACTTATAAACACAGAAAAAATAAAACATCAATACAGGGTATGTCTATTAAGATCACTAAAGATTTTTTACAGACTAACTCACTCAGGAAAATACCTACTCTGATATGCATTATAACACTGTTAACAGTATCCACCATACATGGATATAGCATTTGTTTATACATTTTCCTGACAGTGCATTGATGGGAGGAGGGGTTGGGACTCTGCACAATTGAGGATAGTTGTTTTGATTTGTGTAGGAAGACACACAGATCATTATTTGGATATGTTACAAAAGACAAAAGACTCAGTTTGGGGTCATTATATTTATTGCCAAATAATTAAAATTAAAGAAAAAAAAAAAAAAAGCAGGAAATAACTCCTCTCCCTCATTGAGGAAAAATGGGTAAACAAAAATTTAGGCAAAACACCTCTCTTTCCCCCTTCACAAGCTTAGCTTCACTCCTGATACTTTGCATCTCCCTTCCTGCTATCTACTCTGCTTGTTAGCACACAGGCTGTTCTCAGTCCCTTTGGTGAGGTGATGGGTGGTGCAGGATGCTAGGGTCAGGATACAAGAGTTTCTATCTGCCATGCTTTGTTTTCATTCCTTTGTCTCCTGCTGCTCCTCCCTTCTTCTTCCCGTGCATTAGTATGAGTCGTCTGTGGGCTGCAGTCCCTCTGGAGAAGTATCAGGTGTGGACTAACCATGGGCCACAGGCTCTTTCTGGGTCTTACCTGCACTGTCACAGAGCACCACCCACTGCTTTGGCTTTTTTGTTACTTTTTCTTTTCTCGTGATTCTGCCCTTTTTTTATCTTTGTGCTACCAGCTTTGCAGCCAGGCTCAGCTACAGCCAGTGATGGGTCTGTTGCAGGGTTGGAACCATTTGAAACTGGCTGCATCTATCACAGGGCAGCTGCTGGCCTTGTCTCATAAAGCTACCCCTGCAGTGCCCTTCCTACTGCCCAAACCTTGCCATTTATACCAAATACAGGGTACTGCTATCTTACAATGGTTTTTGAGACCAAGCATCCCACACCAAAATGGAAAATATTTAATTAGGAAGTTGTTTGCTCTAGGATCTTAAATACTGATGAAACAAGCTAGCAAATTAGTACAGAATGAAGACAGCCTTAAAGGGGGGATGTATTAAATGGCAGCAAACATCAGTACAGAACTTACAAAGGTTAAAACTAATGTTTCTAGAGCCTTTGAAGAACAGCAGTGCCTGTTGAATGTGCCATCTGGAGTTCAGCCAATGTCAAATGGGTTCATTATAGCAACATGGTGGATCAAAGCACTGAGAGCTTACCCGCTCACAGGGAGCAAATCACAAGTGAACAGGCTGTCATACAGGTACACTGACACTGGAGGGATGGAAACACTTAACCCTTCTAGTTACTGGGTCACGAACTACTCTTGCAAAGTTGCCAAGAGGGAACATTTTGGATCAATTTTTAAGACATAATTTATTTTTTCTCCTGAAATCACAGTCTGGCTTGATGCTTCTCTGCAATTAAAAAGACTGTTTGTAGCCTTTCAATGTTTCACCTCTTTGCAAACCAGCCTCAGTCATTCTCAAAGCAGTGGCTTGCTCTTATCAAAGTTAAATGAGAAAAGCTTATGAACTTCCATTGTATCAGAAACATGCAATTTGCTTTCTGACAGCTAGAATGCATCTTTCTGTCTTGAAATTTATTTGGAATATTTTTTTTCAGGTGTGCTGCCAGTCTCATATACATCTGTTGCAGTTTTAAAATATTCTTTAGAGTATATAAAAGATTTTGGTTTTTCCTCCAAAAAAAAGAGTGCAGAAATTCAGGCAGGATACTTGGTTGGTTCAGTCTATCAATTCTACTTTGAAATTTGACCTATACTGTACTTTCCTCTGTAGTTCCCAGCTAGGTTTCTCAGGAGTTATGTACCCAAAAAGACAGAACTTGTACTGCTCAGATTTTAGCTTGTCTTTATATAAAATAATAGTCACTCAAAGAAAGCTCTGTTCTGCATTTGAACACAGAACCTTTTGTGAGGATCCTCCCTTTCCCTTAGAACATGGCAGGTACAAGTAAGCTTCAAAGAGGACATTGCCTCTTGCTAGAAACAATCAAAAACTGGCAATCTAAGCAAGAAGAGCTCAGGGTTAAACAAGAAATCCTATTGATGGGAAAAACATTATTTAAGCCTTATCCTTCTCCAAGTTCCCTGGGAAAACATACACACATTTGAACAGTGATGTAGAAGTTGAAACATTTAATTTGGGGCATAGACAGCCATCTGTATTTCTTGACTCAGGTCTGAAAAATTAGCACCCTAATTTCATTCTGAATGGGCTGAATGGGCAAGATTAAGCCAGCTGAAAGTGGCACTGGAACACAACTTTTTAGCTCTCAAAGTTTATGTTGTAATTGTCTTAACACCAGTTACTTATGGTCAGTACATATTTTAGATAACAGAGGCACTTAATGGTAGTAGTCAAAATGACTTAATAGGCCCTTTTAGGGTGAAATTAATTTCATCCTAAATTCAATGTCTCCAGATCAGTGAGATTATTCAGGGCTTAAAAAAATTGAGCCCATTTTTAATAAAAGGAGACTTCCAAGATATTTTAAGTTTAGTTTTCTATGTTTAAGTGGGATTAATTGCACCTGATGTGCATCTGAACAAATTAGATGTTGATAGCTATTAACTTAAGGTTAATATTAGGCTAAAATGAACACCTTCAATCAGAAAAGGAAAATGAAGTTCCTATAGAATCATGTGTTGTTTGAATGAATGCAATAAGAAAACATCTTCCTTCTTCCCTTGTGTTTTATTTGTATTATCCTTTCTTCTGTATCCTAAGGATCTGGTCTCTGAAAATCAGATAGTAAAAACACACCAGATTTGATTTAGTCATTACCATAGTTGTCTCATTGGTCAGTCAAAGTTGCAGTTTGTTTAAAAAAAGAGAAAAGAAAAAAACCAAAACAACAACAACAACAACAAAAAACAAAACCAAAACCAACCAACCAAACAAACTACAAAAAAAAAACCTACAAAAAACAAAAAAGCCCCACCCCAACCCCCCCAGAAAAAAAAAAAACACCCCAAAAACTACCTAGAGATCACAGTAAAAGAAGAAAAAAATCAGTTTAACCAAGATAACCAAGAAAAAGTATTCTAGTTCCTAAACATAAAAAAAACCCCAAAACAAACCCACCCCAACCCACACAAATTAAAAACAAACCAAACCAAAAAAACCCCCAGCCTCTAAATTCTCTGTACGTGTAACTTTGTGCAGTGTACAGGCACTTCAGAGACATGCCCAGATTTTTTTATTTCCCAAAAACAAGAGAGTAGACCTTCACCATAACGTTTTTCCTATAAGGCAATCCCGTTAGGGAAGTCTCATGGGAAACCACTTCCCATAATTACCTACAAGGTGCTTCCCTGTCTATGTCATGGAGTGGACACCCTGCTGCCCTATTTGGCAGTCTCTGAGGTCTTTCTTTTCCATATCTCTCTGCATCCTATATATGTTTGTTATTCCTCCCTGCACCTTTGTATCTGTTTGTTGTTGGAAATAAAAACAACATGTCTAGAAAGAGGTCAGCAAACAATATATATATAATTTTGTACTTTGTCTGTTTTCAGTAAAGGAAAAAAAAAATGTAACTTAAATGTCTGTATGAATGCTGTTCATGAGTTAAAAAGAAAAAAAAAAGTCATATTCTGTAAAAGAATCATGGGAGGGGACAGCAGGATCCGGAAAAGCCAATGAGTGTAGAAAAATTTTGTGATATATAATTTGATTCTTCCCTTAAAAAAAAAAAGAAAAAAATTCAAGTCCAGATCAGAATTTGATTCTACTGATTTTAGTCAGCTTCATACAGAAGCATGTAAACCATAGTAGCATTGGAAGTTGTGTTTTGTTACAGGATAGTTAGAGCTAACTCATAAAATAACAAGTAGTATTATCTTATACATACAACTGATAACAAATACATGAGCTTTCATATATAGCTAAGAAATCATATATAGCTAAAAATGCAATTTAATTTTACCATCAAGTTATATTACAGGGTTGTTAATGATTATTAGTTGTAAAGTATCATATAAATATTTAACCAGAAAGAACTATGTGAGTGTTTCAGATATTTTTCTGAAACCATGCCATGAAACTGGGCTTTCATGACATAGACAAGACTATTGCAAAACTATAAAACCAGCAAATGTACACGTGTATTATACCTTGATAATAACTCATCAATGCTTGTAAGGCATCCAGGGAATAATGGAAATATTTGCCCCAACTGTCAATGAAAAATGATGGCAGAATAAAACTGATGATAAAGTTAGCAAAATATTTAGAAAGCTCACTAAAAATATACATTTGAAAAGGACTTTTTTTTTTTTTCTTGAATTAATATCTTGTGCCCAATCCAGGTTATACTGATTGGAGAAAGGTAACAGCATCAAAAGATAAACTATACCTACTATAAGCAGACATGTATATTTTTATACTTTATATATGATTTGTTTACTGTCTTATATGGGATGGGCTGTACTCCAATAAATTTAAGCCATTATTCAGTGAGTTCAATTTATGCTACTGGGGGTAATTCTTCTCAGATTTTGCAGTTTTATCACTTATTGTGCCTACAAAGTCAATTCTGGTAATATATTGCTAATGCATTACAGTTAATCAGCTAGCCAATGTTGCCTAAATGAGACTCATCCCATTAATTTCAAGATTATTATAGTGGTTTATGCTGGCCATAGACATTAAGCCTTATATGAGCAATTCCCAAATCACTAGTCTTTTCATGTATTTTCCCTAGGCAGACCTCCTACCATTAAAGGTACTTGGGACTATGATGCTTGTCTATAAATTATAATCCTTTATAAAACTGTCTGTGCCTTCCCTTAAACCTATCATGCAACACATGAATATATTTAATGACTGACTGCACAAAGAGTAAGAATCTGTCATTAACATATTTGTAAAAAATATAATCATGAAAATGTTAAAGGAATATGATTTAAAAGACAATTTACATTTACAAGAACTTGCATTAAGAAAAAAAATCAAATTATATTAGAAATCAGGAAGAAAAAGAACGCAAATAAACTTGAAAAGTAGGAATGAAAACATGTGAGTGACACATGTGTAAAAAAGGGGCTTTGTTATAGTATGGAAATAGAGATCCATTCTTTTGGTTTCACCTCAAGGCTTTTCTTATTTTTCATACAAATGAAAGGCAGTTTTTAGACTTGGAAACTTGCCATTCCATATATATTAAAAAAAAAAAAAAAAAGAAAAAAGAAAAAAAGAGAGCTTCTTTGCTGTGAAGTAGAAAAAATTCATAATAAATCAAATTCACAAGTACTTGCTAAGCAAAAACTGGTTGTTTTTCGCAGCCAAAAAGGGCTGAATTGATTTTGTGGTATCAAAACAACCTATCTACACTTCCATACCTCAGCAAAGGAATAAGCTAAAATTACATTTCTACTGCTATAAGCTTGTAGTTTATATTTTTCATGTATGTTCCCTGGCTTAAGTTATAAGAGAGTAGTTGTTGAAGGAGTACTTCTGTATATAATAAGTGCTCACAGAGGCAGGAATGATAAGTAGCTAATTTGCTTTTCATAAATTTACACGTAGGGGTCCTAGTTTTACAGATTTTTCAGCTTTATTAATTTATCAACCAAAATTGACTGTGACGGATGAAACAACTTTTATAATTCATGTAGCTACATATTTCACTAATATTAGTACTTTTTCTGTGGATCATCTGCACACCAGCAATCTGACCATGAACAACTGAAATCAGCAGGAAATGTGCTGTTGAATTCTGTGAAAATAAAACATAACAGGACACTGAAGCTGCCTTCCTGTTGCTGAAGTATCTTTGTCACAATGTCTTTTCTAGCCCCTTCTCTGTAAAGATACATTTATATGACACAGTACAGTGTCATGTAGGAAGAACCATATTGATGCAGAATAATTGATGAATAGGTATATTAGCCTGGAATTGTGCCATACCTCGTATCAGTAGCATTTCTGGAACCTCCTCTACATTGCTCTGCTGCAGAACACCAGGCAGACGTGCAGTCTGTGAGCCAGTCCTCTCCACCTACCAAACATTTTCCTGGTGTTCAGAGTCCTATTGAATAATCATGCTTTGCTTTATTAGTCCCAAACCATATTATCACACTGTTCTGTTAATTCTCAGCAGTCATTGCTGTTGCTCAACTCCAACACTGTCACATTAACTACTTATGTGATTTTCATTTGTGGCTTGAATACTTTTCCAGATGATGAGTTGAACTGATGAACAAGGCTACAAGTACTAATTTATTCCTTAAAACAATTCCTCTAATATGTAGTTTGGAAACTATACTTTCCTTTCATGAAGAATAAAATATGTAAACCAATAACCATAGTTCCTTTCTCAATTTTTTTATTTGCTCAATTTTCTGTACTCAAGACAATTGTTTTATGTAAAACAGTGTGAAATAAGTTTTTAAACTTATAAGGCTTAGTATCAGACACAAATCCACCTTATTTTTCTTTTCAATGCAGTGGCTCAGAACTAAATCCAGCAAGGTTTTGGGGGTCCAGACTGATCCTTCCTCTTTCAGTAGGATGAGGCAGCAGCATTAACTTCTCTGACTAGTTTTATTCTGCTTTCTGAAGACAGCTGCACTCTGGAATAATGAAAATGTAAGCTTCATGTAACTTAACTCCTAAACTGTCCCTAACCTGTAAATCACGTTTATATGTCAAGTTATTCAGATGACAATAAACTTCCTCTATGTATTCTAGAGACAAATAAGAACTTCCATTGATTATGTAAGGACATGTGGATCTTTCCTTCTAACCTAAATGTTTATCTGAATTGCCTAAAGGTAGGTAGCTTCCCAAAGTTAAGTATGAGGATAAAACATTTCAGTATTTTCATTTAATATGGAAGGCCAGCAGAAATTTCATACAGTGGAATTTCCCTGAAAAGAGGTGGCAAATCCTGCACCTAGGGAGGTTTAACACCAATATTTGGGTTCATATTTGGGTAGAAAGGAGATGAGGCAAAGGCTCTTCTCACTGACACCCCATGACAGAACCAGTGGCATAGACTGTAACACAGAATGTTCCCCTTGAACATCAGGTAATGTGAGAGCAGCTGATCACTGGCACAAATTGCTCAGGGAGGTTGTGGACTCTCCATTTCTACACATATACAGTCCTGGACAGTCTGCTGTAGGTGGCTCTGTTGGAGCAGGAGGGCTGGACCAGATGATCTCAAAAGAAGTCCCTTCCAACACAAACATTCTGTGGTTCTGTGCATATTGAAATATCAATTAGCTCTTCTAAATTCCTACTAAGCTGGCTATCTAGGCCTGCAGACACCTAAAGCTCCTTCCTGTTCACTTTTGTACAACACCTTCAGTCTCAACAGTCCTACTTAAAGCCTTAACACTGGCATGATTTCAAACCCAAATTTTCTCTGAATTGAAATGGCCTAGAGCCAAAGGAAGTGAGACATCTTATATGTACCATGTAGTTCAGTGGTTATAGAATTATAGAATCCTTTTGGTTAGAAAACAACTCTGAGATCATAGAGTGCAAGTGTTCACCTGTCACTGCCAAGTCTACCACTGCCAAGTCTACCTCTAAAACACTAAACCGTGCGCCTAAGTGTAAATACTCCCAGAGATGGTGTCTCAAACTCTCCCCAGACAGCCTGTTCCAAGGCTTGACAATCCTTTTGGTGAAGAAATTTATCCTACTATCCTACCTCTCCACAACTTCCTTTCAGGTAGTTTTGGAGTGACAATATTCTCCAGGTTAAACAACTCTGGGTTTAACAATCCTGGTTAAGCAGCTCCCTCAGCTGCTCCTCATAAGGCTTGTACTCTTAGAACCTTCAGCATCTTCAGCATCTGGACATACTCAAGCATCTTGATGTCCCTGTAATGAGGGGCCCAGAACTGAGCACAGCCCTCAAAGCACAGCCTCACCAGTGCCGAGTACAGGAGAATAATTCCTGCCGGGGTCCTGCTGGCCACACTATTGCTGATATAGGCCAGGATGCCATTGACCTTCTCAGCCACCTGGGCACACTGGCTCATGTTCAGCTGGGTGTCAACCAATCTCCCAGGTCCTTTTCTGCTGGCCCACTTTCCAGCCACTCTGCCCCCAGCCCATAACATTACAGGGGGTTGTTGTGACCCAGCACTTGGCCTTGTTGGGCTACACCCAACTGACCTCAGCCCATCAATCCAGCTTGTCCAAATACTTCTTCAGAGCCTTCCTGCCCTCCAGCAGATCAACACTCCCACCCAACTCGGTGTCACCTGCAAACTAACAGATTTGATCCCTTTGTCCAAATAATTGCTAAAGGTATTAAACAGAACTCACATTAAGCCATTAAACAGAACATGTAGCTCAAAGGCCACAGTACTACTCTCATATCTACTATTTTTTTATGATGTTTAAGCTCTGCCTTAAGTCCCCAGCTTCCCTAAAACTGTACTTGGAGGCACTGTCAACACTTCTATGTTCAAATCCATGTCCATGGATAAAACCCACTGTGAATCTACCATCAGAGAAAAACACATCATTCAGTATCATTGCTGGATTTGGATGCTGATTTTTTAAAATATTTAATTTTAGAATTTCTGACTCCATGGTAGCTTCATATTAGTTCAATTTCGTGTGTTTGGTGTTGAAGCCATAAAGCTACTCCCCACACTCTAAAGATGACACTAACATAATGTGCACATATCCACCAGTTCATGGATCACCAATCTTCAAAGTCCTGAAACAGAAAACTATGTTGTTGATATAATAATTATTTTAATTAAAGCAAAAGTGGGACAAGGAGAAAATAATTTACCAACCCCCCATCCCCCCAAAAAAGCCAACCTATAAAAATACCAAACCAAACCCAAAAACACCAATATGCTTTGCTGCTCAATATTTCCCCTATGCCTCTTTGACCAGCTTCCTTCCTTTAATATTGCAGCTGATGTCTGTCAAACAAATTAATAGACATGGCAAAGTATGTGCAAGGTAAGTCATTCAGTTTCAGATAATAAGCTTAGGTACCACACACCTAATTTTTTTTTTTTTTTATCTTTTAGATATATTCCTTTAGATTCTTTTAGTTTGGATAATTCAGGAACAATCTGTCTTTAATAACAATATTCCCCGTAGTATACATTCCTTATATACTTAAGTAATATTAAAGGTACAGCACAAGCTGACAGAAGCAAGGCAATTTAAAGTTATGATGGATACTGCCTTTCACTTACCCTATTGTGCACTGTTACAGGTATTGCAGAACAAATCATTCAGTGACCTGAGAGCTTCTCTGTAATGACTAAGTATAATGGAACAAGTCAAGCCTGGAGTATTATCCTTCACACTGATTTTTCCCTTGCTTTTGTCAGTGTCTGTGATAATTTGGCTTTTAGCCCGTTAATTTCCTCCATTTATGAAATGCTCCCCATGGAAGTAGTTGCCTGCCATAGGGATATGCAATATGAGAATTCTTAAAATACGTATTGTTTAATTATATATCAAGGTACCAGTAGAGCAGCAATTATTATATTATATTTCTATGACTGTTACACTCTTCACAATTTTCTACTATGACTTTCTCTCCTGGATAACCACATTGTAGAGAAATCAGAAATGAGATTTTCCATATGTTTGAAGTTACCCAGTTAGTAATCCTACAGTATCACTTGTCATAATCAATAATGTTAACCAGAATGTAAGTTAATTTTGTGAAATAAACGTCCAGTTACATTGATGAGATTGGCTGTTGACACTGATTGGCAGACAGAAGTGAGTCTTTGTGACAGAATAGAAATGTAATAGTTATTGAAAAATGTGAGCAATAAAAAGCTACTGTTCTTCTTTAAAATCTAATAAATAGAAAGAAATCTATGTCTTAAATTGTTCTATCTTGTTTAGGTACCAAGGGGCTTCGAATGGAAACAAAATAGAAAAAGTGTTTTCCTCACTTAGAAGAGGAAAAAAAAAAGGACAAAAAAAACCCACAATTTTTTTCTCCTCTAATATATACACTTTTTCCTCCATCCATCTGCTATGACACCAGTTGCACTTGGTGTGTATTGTATATGGAGTGTACATGAATATTAAGAAGGAACAGGTAAGAGAATGTCTGAAGTGTTGTCAGTTAGTTATGGTAAGAGACAATCAGTTAACAGATTTGCAGAGACAGGCAGATCTTCTCAGGAGAATCAAGGAGTTTAAGAGGAGCTGGGATGACACATGGTTGCTGTTAGTCTCAGCAGGAGTGACAGCAGAGGGGGCGGAGGGCTGGCTATGAGTACAGCAGGTAGAGCTTGGGGCAGCATGCCTGTTGTTTTCCTGTGCAAGACGTTGATAGCCAGACTAAGAGGGGAAAAAAAAAAAAAAGACATCATTGCATAAAGTAGTTTTGTTTTTTAATTACATTCAAATGGCTGTGTAGCACCATTAACGTGTAAAATAAAAATAAATAGGGGAAACACTGAGAGATATTTGTTTGCAGTGATCTAAAAGCAAAGATCTTTTTCCATACCTCATAATTAACAGATCTTTTTGTAAGGTCTGTTAATTATAAGTAAGACCCTTGCACCTTTCCTTTCCCTGGCTACATGCCTTGAGACCAGACCTACTTAATTTGTATGAGTTAATTGAAATTATTTGTTTATTGGGTCCCTTTATAGCCTGCTCTACCTAATTATTCTGTTTCTTTTTTTGATCTATGTAAAATAGAAGCACTTTCATGATGTGTGGACACTTGCCTGTAGTCCTTGCTTTGCAAAAAGTAAGCCAGAAGTTATCTCATTTGCTTGATGGTCCAGTCCTTCTTCACCCCTTGAAGAGAAAAAAACAAAACAAGAAAACATGAACACTTACACAGTATTGGTAGGACAATGTAGTTCTTTTTCGTGACCATTACTTAGCAACTTCAATAAAGTTTGAAAGCTTTTAACAACTGTCTTTCACTGTTGGAAACAGTACAACTCTCCAGAACAAGATTTTAAAATCCAGTTTGTCTCATTTAAATGTCCCTGCCCCAGGGATTGTTGTTCCAGTTGTGATAACTTCTTTAATATGTGAATGGAGTCTTGCAGCTTCATTCCCTGCAGTGCAGATTCCTATTCAGATTCTGTTGCTGGTTGAATTAACTCAGATATACTTCCATCTTTTTTATAAGGCTTCTATGTTAGAACAGTCAAAAACTATTGCCAGTGGAGAGGAACAGAAACTCTTGGAAGTATTTCAACATATAGATGCCCTGAATTGTATTGCCAGAGACCATTGCTCTGTTCAAATAGTTTAAGCTAAATTAAGATCAAAGCAGTTTAGTGATTTATTAATGACAGGTAATTATCCAGAAATCAGTGAGCTATATATTCAGAATCGATATCAGTAATACAACAGTTAAACCACAATGCTAGACACTTTAAGATTGCTAATAAGCTCCTACAAGTTTCTAAACATCCTTCAGTAACTAAACCTTCCAAAATTTTTGTGTCACAGCTCCCCTGAACTGCAGCCAGAGGTCAATGCCGTCCCTCTCTGGCAGTACAGGTATTCCAATTGCTCACCTCCTGTGAGAGGTGTGAGCCCTCCAGCTCTGTGTCACAAAGCCCCCCACAAGGTCCCCTGTATGTAGAAGTGAGGTGGCACTGAGTGCTGGTCACACGTGACATCTCACTGTGGGTATTGGCCTTTCCCCAGCACCCCTTTGTGAGGTTGGGCTGCCCTGTCTGGGCTGCAGTTGGGTCCTTAATGTGACCGTTTTGAGTGCAAACACCCTCCAGACCATTTTGAGTATGTTCAATCTCCATAAACTCCATGTGCACTCCCATTTTTATTTCTAAATTATCCTGGCTATCTGCCAAGGGAGTGTTCAGGCATCCTCACAAAATGCCTACTGAAATGTTCCCATCTCTCTTGCTATTAGCATTTGAGAAAGTGAACAGCAACTGGATTTCACCTGTTTTAGAGATCTCAGTTATTTTTGCTACTGTGAGCGTTGACCAGTGTACCTAATCATAGACTAAGGCTGTCACTCTCAGTAAGTTCAGCTGGAAAGGTGCCTACTTATTTCAGGATCAAAATTGATTCATGAAAAGTAAACTAACATTATGACTCTGGAAAGTCTGATTTGCACAGCTGAAGGTCCACTCTAATTCTAACATCACCATTTTCTAAGAAAGCCCATTTGAAACTGTTATGCAGTATTTTCTTTGTACCTGAAGCACTAAGATTTTAATCCTGGCTGTGACCCTTATTCAAAGCTTCTAACTGTTGAATTTATTGGCAAAATCTGATGAAAATGGAGAGTCTCCTCTGCAGAAAACATGCTGTTTTTGTTGCTATCACTGGCAGTCAAAGCAGTGCAAAGATAGTGAATACTATGAAGTAATGAGCAACTTTTCTCTCATATCTGTTCATATATCAATATAGGTTTTTTTCTTAGGAATATTTTTTTTTAAATTGCTCTTTATCCACAGAACACCACAAAAACTTTCTTATATAAACAATAACAGTAAAGTAGAATAAAGTATCACTTGGCAATATCTTCACAATTTCTGGATCCAAAGCTTGGTTTTCAAATCTCCAACTTAGCAGGTGAACACCCAATTCCTATGCAGGACACATCAAAAGATCTTTGAACCTAACAAGAGTCATTAATAACATTTAGAACCGCTTAAGGCCCTTCTTGGTGTGTCAATATCTGATTTGGCATGTATTCTCAAAAAAAAAAAAAAAAAAGGAAAAGAAGACTAATGCCTTAAATTCAATTCTCTCAATACATTTCTTTATTGTTATACAGCTGGAAATGTGTGGCAATACAACATAATGAAAAATGAAAGGTAAGAAGACATTTGTTTACATCTTATATTTAGGAGACTAGCATTTTTAACTATATGAATAATTGAAATTTAACCTATTCATTTCAGCCAAAGGCTTCCTTTATTATATAAAAATAAGAATAGTTTTAGGCATAAGTGTCAGTGTTTGTTAATATCAATAGGATATAGACTAGCTCTTTAAATGTATCTGCTAAAGGATTTTCATGGTTAGTTCAGTGGGGAAAAAAATGAGTGCTTAATAGTGGTTGTCACTGTCATTGCTAGAAATGATTGCTCTTAAAAATATTGAAAAGTCAACTGAAATTATTGCTATGCAAAAAGAATACAATGTGAAGACTAACATCAAGATTGTATAAGACTAACAGGATTTTGCCAGTAAAGTTGTGTATTTATAATATATCAGAGATAATATTAGTTTCTTTGGAATTCAGATATCCCTCTCAAACCCCAATAATATTAAATAAGTGACTTGCCCAATATTTTTTCTTTCCAGTATCAGTTGTTTCAGCACCGCTAATATGTGTCTGTCTATATCCCATTTCTAACAATCGTCCTTTCTCTCACCCAAAACCAATTTCCAATGCAAATGGATTCCTGCATAAAATTATACCCCTGCACTGCTACTGCTGCTAGTTCATATTCTCAAAAAAATTTTGTCATTTGTCATATTATCATAAACAGACAATTTCAGCCAACTGAATATATCCTATTACATCCTTTTGAGCGCCTTAAAGAAAAATAAGCATGATGTAGTATAATATAAATATACTTCTTGTCTTTGAAACAGCAGAAACTCTGATCCTTCAAAATTAGTATTTTAATTAATTTAAAAAAATAAAGTGGAAAAAAAAAAAGGGTCATAATCCACAGAAAGACGTGTAGACACTCTCATAATTGCGATACTGACCTGACACTGTTCTCAAAAGATTATTAAGAATTTCTTCAGTTCAGAAGAAAAAATAAATGAGGAAAGACTTAATATGAATGTAGTATCCTCTATTAAAACAAAAATTAAAATGTTATGGATGTCATATAGATATAATTTTTTAATAACTCTTTCAGAAGCTCCTGTTTTTGAACTGTCAGAAAAGAACCTATTGATTAATGTTTTCATAACTAATTAAATGGGTTAGGATAAAGAACTGAAGTGACAGAGATATCTTAAAATGGTAAAATCTACTAGTTGATCCTCCTCCTGGTACAATATTATTTCAAAGTATCTTATTAGGTCTTGTTTTAAATGATTTAAGCAATAAAAACTTCCTTATCACACATTTGACACAGCTTTTTAACTGGGAAACTCTTGCATGGTTTTTCAAAAAATGGAATAATGTTCTTTTTCTTTAATACTCTTTACACTACTCTAAAAATGCCTTTTTCTTCTACTCTTCAAAACAGTAATTTGTATACTGTTATTCTACCTTTAATGAACAACTTGATTTCACTGTTTTTTTCTGATTCTCCTGGTTATTCTCAATATTTACAGTTCCACGACTCTCAGTTCTCTCACTTTTTTGTTTCCAGTATCTCTGCTAACATATGGAAGATACAAATACCAGTGATAACTTTTTCCTTCATCGCAATATTATACTACATTTTCTATAAAATGTAATATAATACATCCCTCCCTTTCATCATTATTATCAGTTTTAGGCATTCCTAGCTGGCTTTTTTTTTTTTTTTTTTTTTTTTGTTTTTAACCCTAAAACCCGAAAATCAANTTGTGGTTTGAACCATAATACCTGAAAGTCAAAATGTTCTTCTGTATTGAATACTCATAAGTTATTCCTAGGACTTTCTTACTATTTTTCTGTTTATGTGGAAAATAGAAAAGGAGCTGTTGAGCCTAACTTTTGGAATGTGAATAAACCAAGAATTAAAATAATCTGAGCATTTTACAGTTGTTTTTTAATCACAGATTTCTAGTTGCCTACAAACTTTTGTAGGCCATTGAAAAGTATAGGTGAATCTATATATATATGCATAGATATATGTGTGTGATCACACATATTCATGAGCTCGATTAGATTAAGAAAGTAGTGGGAAATTGGATGAGCCTACATGCTAAGTCTTCTTCTTTTTGGATACTTACAAAAATCCTATTTTTATTAAGCAACTAAATCTAAATAAAATAAAACAAAGAACAGCAACAAAGAAAAGCCCAAATCCATGACCTGAATTTAAAAACAAAGAATAAAATTTATTAGAAAGCACACTAAAAATATTACAGAGATAGAAAGATCTCTTTTTTACTGTCTAGCTCATTAATTCATTTATTCTCCTCAGAGGATAGAACTGCAAACCTCTTTTTTACCTACTCTGTAACACAGACTAGACTGAAGTTTAATTTCCCTTTTAAATAAGATCTTTTGATTCAAATCGATATGTTGATAAAAGTAGAATATGGATGCTATATTTCTCTTCCTAGTCTATACAAGTACTTAGCCACCCGATTATCAAACCCCTCTTTTTCTCACTCACTCATAGCTAAAATGTGTGTCAGGCAAAAATAATTTGACAAGTCCAAATTAAAGAGTCTTTGAGGACAGAACTGCAGAACAATCTAAGTTTATTTTTTTGAATCTCACCTGAAGGATTTGAACATCTTATTCTTGACATTTTAGGGTTTTTTAATACTTTAAGATTGTCACTTTCTTTGTTTTCTATTATTTTTTTTTCTTTTTCCACTTGAATTGTTGCTAAGAATTATCCAATCATTCTGATTTTTTTTTTTTTTTTGCATTTTAATTACAAGCTAAGTGGGCTTTGTTGTCCAGTAACTTTTGCAGCTGGTTTAGCAGACAAAGCCTTGAGGATGGGTAAGCAGACCAATCAAGAACAGAAAAGAGAACATCATGACAGACATGAAGATTTTGTTGCCTTTGAAAAATAATAAGACAACTATATCACTAGAGTGGCTGGAAAGAGGCCCAATGGAAAGGACCTGGAGGTGTTGATCAACCATCAGCTGAACACGATCCAGCGTGTGCCCAGGTGGACAAGAAAGCCAATGGCATCCCGGCCTGTGTCAGCAATACTGTGGCCAGCAGGAGCAGGGCAGAGGTTGTACCCCTGTACTTGGAACTGAGAAGGCTACACCTCAAGCTGTGTGCTCAGTTCTTGAGCCCTCACTACAAGGAGGACATTGAGGTGGTGGAGTCAGTCCAGAGAAGGGTAACACAGATTGTTAAGGGTATAGAGAGTAAGTCTTATGAGGAGCAGCTGAAGGAGCTGTGGTGATTGAGCCTGGAGAAAAGGAGGCTCAGGAAAGACCTTACTACTCTCTACAACCACGGGGAAGGAGGGTGTAGCCAGGTGGGAGTTGGCCTCTTCTTCCACGTAAAAAGTAACAGAACAAGAGAACATAGTCTCAAGCTTCACCAGGGGTGGTTCACATTGGATATCAAGATGAATTTCTTCATGGAGAGAAGGGCTGAACACTGGAAAAAAATGCCCAGGAAGGTGATAGAGTCATCATGCTTGGAAGTGTTTAAGAAATGACTGGACATGGCCGTCACAATCCACTCGATAGGAGATGCGGTGCTCATTGTAAATTCTTGTACACTTGTCAGGCTGAACAGAGCCAACAGTCCATGTGCCAGGGAACTCTTATGGGTTTTTTTTATATAAAATTTGTGACAATGCACCTTCCTAGTGAACAAGTGAGAGTCTGTACTTGCAGGGTAAGAGTTGTCAAATAGTTTCTGATTTGCGTAATTTTAACCTTTCTGAGGAATCCCAAATGAACCCCATATAGTCTCATGCAAAATAAGAAAATTTTAATACAAGTGATGAAAATAATCTCAACTACTCTTGTAACATAGTAATGTTTCTCTGATCTATGTATAGCCAGAAGGTCAAGGAACAAATATTTACTCTGTAAAATGGTCCTGGGATGAAATTCTGCATTACAGACCATCAAGACTACACCAAACAATTACCCAGTATGAGCCAATCCAGAGCCAAGTAAGCTCATATTCTGAAATTAGCATGAGTGATTAAGTCATCTAGAGTGGTCAGCTGTCCAGATTTACAATGGGTGTCAGAGCTATGGTAGCCACCCAACAGCCCTTTCTCAAAGATGCCTGGTTTATCTCCTGGATAAAGCACATATGGATGCAGGATGTAAGCACATAACCACTGAGCTCAGAGAAGGGCTATCTTACTGCTAAGAAGGCTTCTCCAACTTAAGTTGGAGAAGCATATTTCCAGAAGCATATTTCTGGAAAATTTCTTCTGATGACTTTCCAGATTCCGTAGAAAATGCACTGTAGGTGTTCAGATACTCTGTCAAGTGACTGTCTCAATGTTTTTAGTCATTAACTAAAAAGTGCCAGGCACACAAAAGTAAGCAAGGGCTGTATATAGAAAATTGCTAAGATTTTAAAACCAAGAGGACTGTTACAGCTACTTAATCTTATTTATTTTTTGTAATACAGACCACAGAAACACACTTAGCAACTGTGTTGCTAATTTCTTTTTGATTTTTTTTTAAGTAGCTTAATTTTGTAGCTAAACTCAATAGATAAGTCATTGTTTTCCTAGGGAAGTTGTTCTGTTTAGATCTCTCTGAAATGACCTTTATTCCTAGTCTAATTTAGCTGACTTTGCCTTCAAACCACTGCATCTCATTTTGCCCAATGCCACAAAGTTTCTCAGCTAGACATTTGTAGATTGTGATGAAGTCATGTCCTTGAAGAAATTCAATACATGAAGTTTTTGCAGCTTCTTCACATAAGCC
The DNA here is from genome assembly GCA_013400435.1 of Pycnonotus jocosus. NCBI lineage: Eukaryota > Metazoa > Chordata > Aves > Passeriformes > Pycnonotidae > Pycnonotus > Pycnonotus jocosus. The sequence goes on from VWYP01031807.1 coordinate 17,920, forward strand.
ATTTTCTTCATCCTTCCTCATTCCAGTTATTATTTTCAAAAGCTTCTAAAATTGTAACATCTTTCCTAAAGTACAAGCACCAGAACTTGTCACAGTAGTCAAGTAATAACATCATTAATGTCATCTTGCAGTGCAGAAATACTACTTTTCTTCTTGCATAGCTGGTGATGAAGCTTAAGTTCTGAATCACAGCTAGGTAAATGAACTGTGTTGATTATTTTCAGTACAGTACTGATGTGAGGTTTCACACATGGACTTGAAATGTAGATACCTATGAGGATGAAGGAAGGAGGTACAAACTGATAGGCAAAATTGGAAGTAAGGATTGGAGTGAAAACCCTAGGAGGATCATGTTAGCTGTAGTGAGTAACAGCAGGGAAGGCAGGGTTATAGGTGGCAAAGGCCGCAGAAGGGTAAAGGTTGTATGTCAAAATGCCACCTGTAGCTGTCATAACCTGTACTATATATTCTTCTTTAATTCTACTTCTTGGAAGCAGTAGAGGAAGAAATAAACCTCACTTTCCAGTGTGCAGGTAAAGGAGACAGCAGACCTCTGTGTTTTTCATAGTCTAGGGAGAGTGCAGCTTGGATAAGCACCAAGTTGTTAGATCAGCTCAAATCACACTAGTGTGATCTGATATTTATTCTGACACAATCTTTCACCCCTTCATCTTAAATAGCAAAGTGTTAAAATGTACTTCATTCTACTAAATAATATGCCTCACCTTCATGTGTTTACCTGGCTTACTTCTTTATTTATTTATTGTCACTTTTTCTATTCTGGTATTTTCAATAACTTTACTCACTCTTCATTTATATTTTATTTGAAACTACCAATATAGACAGTGAATAACCTTGAGCTAAGATCTATTCATGAAGTCACGAAAAAATTTCATCTACAGTGCCTAATAATTTCTCATCTAGTTTCTTATTGCAACTTAGTAGTAAAGACAATTATATGTTCATGAAATATGGATACCTTTCTTTTATAATAGATCTTTTTTTCAAACCTTGGAGTCATGTGATGTGAAGTCAAATACCCTACAGAAACCTAAATATTTTATTCATCATATTGGCCGTTTATCAACTGACCTTGTAACCTCATAAAAAGCAGTAAAGAGTTTGTATAAGAAGGCTTATTTCCCATTACATTGCATTGGCTGACATGAATTTTGAATGCTACAAAACTCTTAATTATTTACTGATTACATCCATGCCAGCTTTTTTATAACTGTCTGAGATTGATATTAACCTAGTTGTCCTTTAGTATTCTCTCTTATAACCTTTTAAAACACTAGTACAGCAGTTCAGCTGTTCTGAAACCCTCTGTGAGTTTTTCATTGTTCCTATTTGAAAACATCTATTTTAAACAGCTCACAGACATTTGTGGGTCATTCTTTGGGTGTTCTTAGATTCAAGTGTTCTAGTTCTGCATTTAAATAAATGCTTAACTTCATCAAAATTTTTAATACTCTTTGTAATAAATGTAGTTATCAATATCAAATCTGATATTTATTCTTCTGTCTTGTTCCAAGAGGTTGTTTTTTTTTTTCATTGTTATTGTTTTCTTGCTGATGCCCAACAGAAATTGGGCATTAAATAATTATTATTAAATAATTCTGCCTTTTTTGCATTATGGTACATGATTTTGCCATCTCTGTTTAATATCAGTATAAGTAAATGTCACTGATTGTTGTGGTTCTGATGTACATACATCAGAACAGAAGTACACATATATATAGATGCATCACACACTTTTTATTTTAGCTATTCTTATCCGTTGTCTGAATTCCTTAGCTATCATTGTTAGCACATTACTTCCTTTTTTTTTTTTAATATACCTTTGATCTTTCAAAATATGGTAAAAAAGATGCAAAAAACTTTCTTTATTACTCAGATATTTTTAGTAAAGTAAATATTTGCCGAAGAAAAAATACGTTTGGGACACCGACAAAACATCTTAAACACATTTCAATCGTACAGATATATGAGTGGGTGTAGTCAGTGTAACTGTGCATATATGAATATAAAAAGAAAGAGATTTTATCTCATTTTTCTTCATCCATAACTTCTCTTCCAGTTTTAGATACTGAATTTTAAAAAGACATCAGGTTTATACACTGCTTCTTAATATGTATTCATTTTGTACAGGTGCAGGAACGAGATATTCATTTAGCCATGCTTCCTAAAAGTCCAAACACAATAGGGAATATTTTTCTGATCCAATAAACTAGAAGAAATAAAATATATCTAAATTGTAAAAAAAAAAAAAAAAAAAAAAAGTGTTTACAGTAGATGGAGGCAATTTGTGTAAAGAAAAACATGTACAAATATTGAAGAGGGAGTAATATACAGCAAAACTGATGAGATTCATTAGGGGCAGGGTATGATTTGTTTGAACATTTTTTGATATTCCACGATAAATTTGCCTTTATTAAATATCAATAGTCTCACTTAACAAGAAAAGAATTGAGGAACAAGTAAGAAAAGAAGAAGGAACAAGTGAAAGAAACTCAGTGGCATAAAAATATAGGTCCCTGAACTCAATACTACTCGCAGGTGAATTGTCTCAGTCTACCTGAATTGCCTAAATCACTGACAAATAGTTTTAGAAATGAAACGAGAGCTCAGCCTTTGCAGAGGTGATGATAAATCAGACTTGTAAACGTGCAATTTGGCTACTGCCTGTGTTAGTCTTTACTATTTTTTCATATTGAATTTGAGACAGTCTTTCACATGGGTGAGAAGGAAAATGGAAAGGATGAAAAAAAATTATCAATTTTTTTGCATTGTGTGTATAGTTCCCTGTTCAAAAACTGCATTGATGCATTCACTGAATACATAATTTTCTCTTATACTTTTAACATGACACAAAATGAACAACTTTACATAAAAATCTTACCTAATTTTCCTCTACTTCAGCATTGGGATTCAAATTTTTATTTCCACTATTATTTTCTACAGTCCCTGTGGTGCTTACAGTTCATCCTATCTCAAAATAGTAAAGCAAAACAGAGGGGAAAATTATACAACACTTTTAAAATATCTATTTTTAATTTTAAAAATAAGTCTAGTATATTAAAAACTGTAAATAAACGTGTTTTCACAACCATTCAAGTAGCACATTTGTAGCACAAAAATAGCCTTATAACAACACAGTGCATCAGCAGCAGTTCACTCCAAATGCTGTAGATAATTAATCTCATTTTCCCTCTGCTTTGTTTTGTGTTCTATTAGTTTTCTTATTCAGACTTTCAAGTCACAAATCTAATTTAAAACCTCACAACTGGTTCTAATGTGGTAATGTGTTCCAAGTGCGTGCAGTGTCTAGCAGTGAGTGATAGGAACAGAATACTGATTTGCCTCCCAGTGTTCACGGTGCTCAATAAATAAATAATATATTACCTGTGCTCACCATTACTTGACTACAGAAGGTGTCAAAAGCAACAGAAAAGTTGGATGCAAGTTTAAGCCATGTAATAGAAAATGCACCGAAGCAGGGATAGGTAGGGGAGACAGAAGAAAAGAGAAAAGCAGAGGGAGAGAACAGTCTGCCACAGGACGACAATTATTCTGAAAAATGGTTAACTATAGCTACACAGAGAATGTATGCTAGACTACATACTGATTAATGGTTAAATATTAATTATTTATTTGTTGTAAGAGCTTTGCCTTCTGTGTGTTCTTTTATTTCTCTACAGAGAAATGTAGAATTCTTTTATATTGTTCTAACTTCTGTTTGCTTAATTATTCTCTTTCAGAAATACTCTTTTCTTTTTTTTTCAACACATTGATTTTCTTCTGTTGTTTGACTTTGCTTCCTTACTATGTGCAGAGGTTGCTTCTTTTTTTGAGCTTTAGTTTTCATACACCTGAAAACTAAACTATACACCAGTTAAGTAATTGTAGAGTTACTGAGTTTCACTCTGATCTTCTGTGCCATCTTCTGAACTTATGGACACTCCACTGTGATCAATGAAGACATACTGGTGCAAAACTAGCACTTGGGAGACTAAATTCAGAGTGTTGATATTATAAAGAAGTGTGCAAGGGAGCATGTATGTACAACAGAAAAAGAGATGATGTGCTGGCACGTATGGTAAAATCAAACTGAGAATAAAGGATAGAAAGATTATGTGCAATTAAAAAAAAGGGAAATGTAATTCCCATGGAACTGGCAATGTCTTGGATTATTAAAATATTATTTTGTATAAAATGTCATTACAATCTTGTTTAAATTTAATGCAATTTACCAGACCATAAAGAACTCCTTAGAATAAATGGCTGGTTTCCAGTCACAGCTACTGTGCTGCTGATTACAATACATCCTGACATTTATGACAGTTTTATAATTCTTGTATTCTGTACCTAGCTGTGCTCTGAAGTGTCTCTACTTTGCTGAAGGCTTTCTCCTGGGAAATAGCTCTAAAGTTTTGTAGGCTGAAAGGACAATAAAATAGTGTGACAGAAAAACACTATTATTATAGAATGCAAATCTGTTCCCATTTTGTTTATAACTGTTAAAAATGAAGATTTATTTTATAATGAATACCTGTGTAATTTGTCATCACAAAAAATGGCATTGACTTGAGATATTTAGTCATATAAGATATTCTTATATGACTAAACTTACCAATATGAGTAGGGATTTGTCAGATCAATGCCTAGACTCTTCTATTGCAGGAGCCACCTCACTGATGGTTCACAAAGACTAAGATTCACAGGAAGACTGGAAAAATGTCAGATCTAGATAGAAGCAAAAGAAGAGGTGAGAAGGAGGATGAGGGCAGGAAAGAAATCTTACTGCATAGCCTTTGGCCTTTATTTGGGGCAGTACTCAAAACAGCATTTAATCGTATCTTCAAATGTTTCATGCAAGTTTTATAACAAAAAAAGACACAATTCAAAGGGTGATTTTGAGAAAGAGCAAGTTAAATAATTTCTATAACTACTTGGTTAATACTGGCATAATGTTTTCAATGAAAACATTGTAAAAGCTTTTAAGTGAAGATGTTATCAAAATTGGCATAATAACAATAAATTTATTTTTTCTATGGAAGACTGTTCTTATACATTTCGACTGAAGTGCTATAACCTTTCCATTGAAAATTGTGCACCTGCTGTACAAAAAATATTTTGCATATTTTCTTGAGTTTACCTACTCTGACTTAGAGCTGCAAGAAGACAATTTAAGTGCTGACTTAACCATAAAAGTTCAGTTAAACATACTGTCCACTGAGCAAGAGGGAGACAGACTGAAAAAGATTCAACCAGACTTAGAGATGGTATAGAGTATTCTGATTTCCAGACAGCATGTTTATGCTTGACAATATTTAGGGTGTAGATCCAAAACTCCGTTCATTCCCGGTAACACTGTATCCCTGTCAGCTTCTCCCTTTGATGTGAGGGAGGAATGCCTAAACACTAATGAGGAATCTACTCCTTCTTCACTGCTACCAGCATTTAGTGCAGAGGGTTATTACAGAGTTACTTCCATTGGCCCTGAACTGCCATGCTAATCAAACTGTAGATTGTACTCAAAAGGGTGTATTTCTAGAGCGCTGCTCTATTTCAGAGTGCTGGCTGTGAGACATAATGTAATCATCTGTAGTGCTGCAGAAAAACAGGTTTACATTGTAATTGCACAAGAACCCCTGTATTAAGTGAGATCAGCCTAGTCTGTACACAGATGGAAGGAAGGCCTCTGTAGACCTCTGAAGTACTTAAGAAGATACTATTAGTGAGTAATATAGCAGATGACATTTTTTCACAGTGTTAGTACTACTCAGACATCATGTCAGATGGAACCCTATTGCTAGAGATCTCACCTTTCAGATGAGAGTCATTACAAATTGTATGGTATTTCTCATTATGTTCTCTTGGCCAAACCTGAAGTAGGTAACTACATTCTGCTTGCCTTAATTAGTCTGAAGTCTGTGAAGATGCATGTTCTTCCTTCTCATCCTAACAGCTCTGTAATGATATTTTCCCCTATCCTCAATGAACACACACTACTCTCTCAACGAGAAAAACCAACCAACCAAACAA
>VWYP01031808.1:0-58898 GCA_013400435.1 Pycnonotus jocosus
ATAGTCCTTTACTTATGGAATATGAAAAGTCATGGAGGGATCACCTCCTTTCCTCCTTCTTGAGACAGTTCCTTATGCAGATGTGGGGCTTGTTATCCTCTGTGGGAGGGTATGGAGAAAGGGAAGCTCTTTGGGTGCAGAGGAGATGTTCTCATGCAGGAATATTTGAGGGTCTCATGTTCTTGCAGCTCCCTGGTGAGTTAGGAGAGGCAGTTCCTGTGTTAGAACAGGGAGCTGAAAAATGAGTGTTTCAGATGAATACAGGGAGAGGAGGGGCCTGTAGGGAACTCAGTTTTTACGTTATCCCATATCTATGAATTCCCCATCTACTGCTCTTGGAATGAAATGCCACAGCTCATTTATTCTTGTCACTATTGTGAGCTGCAGTGAACACTCTACAATTAAATTATATTTTGTTGAAACACCATCAATGTGGGCACAAGAAGAAAAATATTCATGGGTTTGTCCTGCTCCTCAAAGAGTTTAGTTCTGACCTTTGCAACCAGCATTCAGGTTTCTCTTGCAATTTCTCATCCTCCTTAGGAAGGACAAAACCCCTCCTGTGGCCCTTCCAATGAACTTTCTCTCTGGAAACCCCAAAGCTGTGACTTTCTTTAGAGCCTGAAGGGCCCAGCTCTGGATTGTGTCAGACAGGATGTCCTGGGACTTGAGGTCTTGAGAAGAAGTGATGGATAAAAAACAAACATAAAAAGAAAACCAAAAAAGGGAAAAAAAGCCATTTTTATTTCCTTTCCCAAAGGTCTCCTTAACACCATTTCATTTTGAAACAGAATGTGCAAGAGCCATGTGCTGGAATGGTAAAATTGTCTCAATTCACAAGTGTGGGGTTAGCTCCTGGCCTCACACAGTGTTCCTCCAGGGCATACAATGAGGAGGGGAATGTCTTTGGGCAACCAAGATTGGAGAGAACTTTCAAATATTCCATGCCTTCATCTTTCTTGGGAGGAGTGGGAGCATGCTCCTGGAGCCTGCAAACTGAGTACATCTGAGGTGAAAGTGTTTTTGGAATAAACATTAAGCTAGTCAGATATGGGCTATAGCATGGTAGATTATTGCACAGCTGCTAGAGTGCATTTCTCTCTGTTGTGAACATGAATAAAATTCAGTTGTTTTCCTCTAGATGCACTTGTAGATGTGGTGGAGCTTTTTGTGGCTCTTTTGGAACAAGGAGAACTACATAAAGCAGTTTCTCTCTGATGGTTCCACATTCACCCTCTCTTAAATCTGATATAATTCCTCACATTTCCAGTCTCAAATGGTCAAAAAGATTCTAAAAAGAGTTGTACATCATGGAATGGAAGAAGAGCTGATGGGGTTTTATGTAAAATGATTCTGTGAGAACAGCCATGGATTTTTATTGAAAAAATTAATGTAATGAGTGCTATGCTTGGTAACAGCATCCCCAGGATTGAACTCAAAAGTATGGAAAAATATGATAGGGGGTGTGGTAGGAAGGGTTTATTTGCCCTCATTTGGGATGACTGGGATAATACAGCTGGAGTAGATGTGAAAGATAATGTAGCCTGGAAGTGTTGACAGAATGAATTTGAGTTACAGCACCTGAGTTAACCTGAGTATGGTTTAGGTATCTCAGGGATACCAAGGAACCTGTATTTCATATATATTTATGCATCATACACAATTAAGCACAAATCTGCAATTCTCTTTGCAACAGAGTCCTGGTGGGCATGAGCACAAAATTGGTTACAAAAATGGCCAAACTCATGGGAAAATTTATAGTGGACTTTTAACTCTTACCTACATTTCCGAACATGAACACTTTGATGGGACCTCAGCCTGGTGCTGTTGACACACCTGAAGGATGGGATGGCATCCAGAGGGACCTCCCCAGACCCTGGCACTACATACACTCAGCACACAGCCCATGGGAATCTCATGCAGTTTAACAAGGCCAAGTGCTGGTGTCACTCCTGAGTCAGGGCAATTCCTGGAATCAGTCCAGGCTGGGGGATGAACAGACCAAAACCAGCCCTGCCAAGAAGGGCTTGGGGGTGCTGGTGGATGGAAAACTGGACATGATCTGGCCATGTGCAGAGGCAGCCCAGAAAACACCCGTGTCCTGGGCTGCATCCAAAGCAGGGGATCCTGCCCCTCTGCCCCACTCAGGTGAGACCCCACCTGCAGAGCAGCCTCCAGCTCTGGGACCCAGGAAGGACCTGGAACTGCTGGAGTGAGTCCAGAGGAGGCAGCAAGGGGATCAGAGAGAGGGAGCAGCTCTTCCATGAGGAAAGGATGAGAGAATTGGGATTGTTCAGCCTGGAAAAGAGAAGCTTCAGGGTGACTTGAATCCCTTTAGTGCCTGAAAGGAACTTACAGGAAAGATGGGCAAAACTTTGAACAAGGGCATATAGTTACAGAAAAAGGGGTAATGGCTTCAAACTGAAAGAGAGTAGATTTATACTAGATATTAGGAAGAAATTCTTTGCTGTGAGGGTCAGAAGACATTGGAACAAGCTGCTCAGGGACACAGGACCAGTCTGCCCCATCCTTGAAGTGTTCATGGCCAGGCTGGATGGGGCTCTGAGTAACCTGATGTAGTGGAAAGTGTCATGTTCCCGCCCATGACAGGGGGTTTGGAACAAGTTGATTTTCAAGATCTCCTTCCAACCCAAACCATTCAATGGTTCTAGGTCAAATCTAACATGTACATCTATGTCTCTGTATTTATCTGTGTCCAGCATATTGACACCTCCACATTCATCCAAGTATGTGGGATGTAGGAGTAGGAAGGATCACTTGGATGCATGCTGTGACCTTTGGTGTTCCAAACAGCAGTGACATACAGCCACCCCCACGCCCACCCCACATCTTCATTAATTTAGTCAGATCCATCTGACTGAAAACCACTTTTTGTCATGTAGTCCCTATTGGAAGCAAGAGCTTCTCAAAGGGTTGTTTTCTCTCTCTAATTTTTTGCTTAATTTATTCCTGGCCTCTTCATACCCGTTTGTTCCTGTGCCAACATTGTCTTTTAGCTTCAATAGCTCAGCTGCCTCTCTGATGCTTGCCCCAATGTATTTATAGACAGCAACCGTGTCTCCTCTCAGCTTTCTGTGGCCTAAATGAGCTTTTTTGGCAGATGGCTACCTAGGGAGCAGAGATGTGCAGACACATCTGAGCTGGCCTGGCAGTGCTGGCACCCACGGCAGCCCCAGGGTGTCAGGGCACAGTGAGCTGAGTGTGGCAGGAGCAGACCCAACAAAGAGCTGCAGGGCAACCTGAGCAGCTGATGTCCCTGCTGGCACCTCCTAGGCAGCAGGGCTGGAGTCACACTGCCGTGCCCAAAAGCTGTTGCTAACAACTGAGGAATAAGCTGTGCTGGTGCTTCAGGAACCATGCACAAACCATTGGTGAGAGTCCCCAAAGCCAGCTGTTTTACTTTTTCTCCAAGAAGTTTAAGAAGTGGTGCAAACGTGAGGCTAACTGATATTTCTGTTCAGAGATGCCTCTTCCTCCCATGTCATTCAGCTGGAGAGGTGGTACACTCTCTATCTATCTCCAAGTGGCTTTTAAAAGAATATACTGAAGCCTGTCCCACTCTCACCAGTCTTGGTGGGGTATGTGGGTGGCAAAAAGAGGCACAAACTGTGGGAACAAGAGCTTTCTGCCCATCTTTTCCTTATTCTGGTGTCTACACACAGTTCTCCAGACAGGGTGTGAAGAGATGGAGAGCATGGCTTTGCCACTGATGCATTAGGTGACCCTGTGACAGCTATTGCCCCTCTCTTTGCTTTCTCATCACACCTTTGGCCTGTATTCCCCCTGGGGACTGCCTACACTCAGCACACAGCCCACAGCACCACAGGGACCCTGCTTTGGGCTTCCTATGACCTTCTCCAGCAATGCCAGCAATCGCTTCCTGCGTTGTTTATTGTTCCCCTCTGCCTCTGAACCAGCTGCTCACATTGCAGAATTTACAAGGGCTGACGGTATTCCATGGGAAGGAAGTAGAGCTGCACTTCAGCTTATATTTATGTGGTTCTTCTACTTCACCTATGCTTAGGACTTCTGTGAGATCTGTCATCACTCAGCAGAAAGGAAGGAAACAATGAGTCCTTGCCTGAAAGTGATTTTTCTTTTGCAGACACTTGATGAAAACAGAAATCTTCTCGGGTCTGTCAAAAAGGAACTGAATCTGCTGCAGCTGAGGGTGGCAGCAGTAATTTGCTTTTCCTGATCCAGTTTGTTTCAGCCACCTGGTTGCCCATCCTGCTGTCTCCTTTTTGGTCTCAAACTGTTCTTTCAGTGCAGTCTGGCTGCACCTCTTGCCCCTGCAAAAAATGGAAACCCCAGGAGAAAACTGAAGCTCCCATAAAGCACTGCAAAGTGCATTTTAGGTCTGATGGTTTTCCTGTGGTCAAAAAAAAATCCATTATAAAAAATTATTTATTTTGAGGCAAGGTTAAAACATCAATGGAAATGTGACTATACATGGACAAGAAAATCCAGCCTAGTTATGTGCATCCAATGTTTGCTGCTATGTTGTAGGAGTATTGGATGCAACCACTTTGCAGCTGATGTGTTGCTTTGAGATTTGTCTGTGCCCTAATACAAAGGCAGTAACTCTACAGGCTTTATTTCTGGATACATTGGAGAGTTCAGGTGATGTTCTCACACACAGCTCTAAGAAATATCTTAGTAAAGACCAGCTATGGAAAAAACTTTCACCAGTGCAGTTTTTGCTAGGAATGGTGCTTAGACAAGATTATTAGCTCCTCTGTGCCTAAAATGCACCACCATACAAGATGATTTCCCTTTTTCATCTGTCTCTCATCTCTTCCTTTGACAGGCAGTCTGATATCACCACAGGATTCTCAACCAGATCAGAACTCTTCAGTTCTGCCTTTCTTGCCCTGACCAGGTTAGCAAACAGGCTCACTGACCAGTTTTTTGAGATTTGTTTTAATCTCCTTTGGCAGAAGGATGAACCTCAGAAGCATTTTAGCATATGGATGGAGAGCAGGGACTGTTGGAGATTGGTGTAGCAGAGCCAAAGCCTGTGGTGTGGACACCCCTGTGGGGTAGGACAGATGAACTCTTCTTCTCCAGTCTGGTGGCATCAACATGAGGACATTAAAGCTGCAGCACTTTAACCCCTCAGCACAAGTGGGAGCCACTCAAAATGAAATAAAATGATCCTGTTTTCCAGACAGCACTCAGCAGGGTCTGATGCTTGTCACAGGGATGGAGAACAAGATGGTTTGGCCTGTGAGGGTCTGGGGACATGCAAGGGAATGCAGGAGGATGTGAGCTGCAAACACCCATGGTGCTGGGGACTGCTGTGAGGTGCCTGTCATGGTGCTGTGACCCACAGGGCTGTGTGTGTCACCACAGGGGCAAGAGGATGTTGCATCAGGAGGGGCTGAGCACCCTGAGTTCTGCTGGAGCCACGTCAGGGTTTCTAGGCAGAAAGCAACTCATCAATCTGTTGTGCTTACTTTCTCCTGACCTGTGTGATCAAGAGCAAATTGCCCAGGACGAAACAAAAAAAGCTAAAAAATGAAGGGGGATGAAGGTTACAACCTTCCTGCATGCAAGGGGAGGCTGTAAAACGGCATGTGAGGGAAGCACTGGGTCTTTCCCATTGTGAGGCTGCCTGTGCTCACTCAGATTTTCAGTGTCTGCAAACATGTGCTAGAGGCAGTTGACCATTGCATTTTTGTCAGTTCCCTCCTCAAAGGCAGGACTTGACATCCTGCTTCTCTTTCCCTCTTATTTGTCTCCTCCCGCCTCCCCTTTCCCCCTGTCCACATGACAGTCATAAAAAGATAATGGAAACAATATGGGAACAGTCCTGGTTAGAGCAGCTTCCTTGTGGATGAGAGCCACGTGCAGTAGCTAGGGAGGCTGTGAGGTCCTTTTGGAAAGCCAACAAGGGCAGGTCATGGTGTCCTTGTTTCCAAAATCAGTGCTGTGCTAGGACTGTACTGGTGGCGTGGAGCCATTTGGATACCAGACACTGGGCACTGCACTGGTGGGATGGGGAAGCCCAAGATGAGGTTATTATACTTGAACTGGGTTTTGTACTGAAATGCTCTTTAGGGCAAGGCCATCAGAGGGTGATAAAAGCATCCTGAACTCTCTCCTCCTCCCATCCTGGCCATGGGCCTTCCCAGTCCCTGCCAGGCAGGAGCTGTTGTGGATGGCCCTGTTGACTGTGGCCTGCTGGCGGCTGTTTGCAGCCAGGAAGGACAATATGCTGATTGCAGAATCCGGTTTAATTACTCACAGCACATGCTATTAAGAGAAATTGGCTCGGTTTTCTCAGGAGCAACATATCTGAACTGACTCACCTTCATAAAACTTGGCTCACATGCTAATTAGATGGCTTGGCTTAGAAAGATTGAGCCCCTATTCTGCCACCAGCTCGCAGGACTAAGTGTTATTTAAAGATCCTGGATTTCCTTATATAAGAGTTCAATTGTTTTTTCAACAGAAAAAAAAAAAAAAAAGAAAAAAGAAAAACTCAAAAGAGAAAAGAAAAAAAAGAAAAAACTCAACCCACCCTTTAAACAGAATATAAATTTATACATCATTGAGTTCTTAATTTTCATGGAATTTCTCTCCCCCTCACAGACAGAAGTTGTATATACAGGATTTTAGTATTTCCTCTCCGGCTCCAGCCCCAATTTGAAGGACTGTAAAAGTTTGAACCGATTCCAATCGTGCGCGGTTTGCATGGTCTGTGCTGCGCTGCAGAGTCAAAACAGCCCACACAGTAACAGACATGCAGTAAATCTTGGGAGAAGTGTTTCCTTTCTTCACACACACACAGAGAGAGAGGATTGAAATTCAATTATAGCTTTAAAATAATACTGAAATTTGGAGGCAGAGGATAAGAAAGCGAGCGGCGCTCCTCACAGCGAGGAAGGCGGCGTGTTCTGAAGCGCGATCGGGTTTCAGGGAGCTCGGAGCTGATGATAACGTGTTCAGCATATTCTGCGGTCAGGCTGGTGTGCAAACACGAACTCATTATTACTGAACGATCACAGCAGTTAATTGTCTTTGGAGAGAGATTTAGAGTCCCCTTGCACTGTGTTTTTTTGCTTATTTCATGTACTTTTTCACAGATCTCAGGAAGAACAGAATGTAAAGCTACAGATCATTAAATTAGCCTTTAATAATGCTGCGAGACCTGCGTGCACCACAAATACACAAAATCCTCCCTTCTCTGCTGCTTTTTCTCCCTTGCACATATTATAAACAAAGGAAGAGAGCAGCAGGCTCTGTGCCAGATCTACCCATGTTTTCTCTTTATCTTTGTTTCCATCACATTTTTGACTAATTATATTGCTGTGCCTGCAGGAGAGGGGCAGTATCATCAGATATTTGCACAACGCTCAGCAGCAGCAGCAGCAAGGACTGTGGAACCCAAAACAACCCAGGACTCTGCTGGCTGAGCGTGAGGCACGTTTTAATAGCAGAGTGACACTGGGTCGGGAGTTTGCCAGCGATGCTCACATCAACCCCGCAGCGTCAGGCTGGGCTGAGTGCTGTGAGAAGGGATGTTGTCCTCTGCTGGAAATGGAGGCTGGGTTCTGATTTTGGAGAGGAGAGCAGCCCCTTTTGGGGGAATTGTTGCAGTCTCCCATACAAGAATGAGCCCAGACCCTGGATGTAAAACCTTTAGTTTCCCTTCCAGGTCAAGAAAGGCTGTGAAAAGGACCGGGCTGAGAGATAAACATCACAGAATCATAAAACAGTTTGGGTCGGAAGGGACCTTAAAGATGATGTAGTTCCAAGCCCCTGTCATGGGCAGAGATGCAACACACTAGTCCAGGTTGCTCCAAGCCCCAGCCAACCTGGCTTTGAACACTTCCAGGGATGGAGAATCCACAACTTCTCTGGGCAGCCTGTAACAGGGTCTCACTCACCTCACAGTAAAGATTTTTTTTCCTAATATCTAATCTTAACCTGCTGTCTTTCAGTTTGCAGCCATTCTTCCTTGTTCTGTTACTATGTGCCCTCATTAAAAGTCCCTCTCCACATCTGCTGTAGCCCCTTTAGTACTGGCAGGTTCTAGAAATCTCCCCAGAGGTTTCTCCAGGCTGAACAAGGTCATCTGTCTCCATACCATAGATGCTCCAATCCTCTGGGCATCCCCATGACTTCCTCTGGACTTGCTCCAACAGGACCACATCATTCTTATGTTGGGAATCCCAGAGCTGAACACAGCACTACAGTGGGGTCTCACAAAAGCAGAGCAGAGGGGCAGAATCCCCTTCCTCGACCTCCTGGTCACATTCCTTTGGATGCAGTCCTTGTTTTGATGCAAACATGAGAGTTGGGACTGAGACTGGGCTGGGGAAGGGAAATACAAGGAGCAGTAGCAAAGACAAGGAAGGCAGTGAGGAAGTAAAGCCAAGGAAAGGCAAACACAGCCCATGAGCACAAGAGGTCTGAGTGGCTGAAATGTTTCCAGCTCTGAGAGTTGGTGGTTGAACTTTGCCTTGGAATTGGTTGAATCAGGTGGAAAATTCATGGGCATTACACCCTTGCTCTCTTCCAGCAGGAATCTGGATTTGTATTTCCAGGGGTAGCTCATGTACTGCTTTCCCCTCAGTAGCACAGTGGGTTTTTCTTTACAAGTGTTCAGCAGCGAGCCCCAAAACACAAAAAGCCCAAAACCCAGGGGAGCTGGGCTGTGGAGGACTGAGATTCAGTCTCTGCCATAGAGGCTTAAATGTGCCTTTGTTTGATGCATTTCTGGAGTATTCAGAAAATTAGCCAGAAGAAAGGAGCAGATGAGCAACACCTCCACCCACCACGTGAGGTTTGCACCTCCACTTGAAGTTGCCTATCTGAAGCCTAAGCTACCCACAATTTCAAAATCTGATGCTGATTTCCAATGCCTTTGCTAATGGAATTTGGGTTTGGGCTTGTACCCAAGCACAGTTCAGTCCTGCATCTCTGTGAGTTTGGACAGAACAGGCTGGAGGGTTGCACATCAGTGAAACATCACTGAAATGTGTCCCTGCCCATGGATTTCACTACTGCCTGCTCTCATAAGCAGCCTGTTGCACAAGTCACATTGCCTGTGGCCAGATCAAAGACCAAGGATCTTTCCAAGTAGTGTGGGTATGTTTCATTCCATCTTTGGTCCTTTCTTTTTAACTCAGCAAACACTCTGCCATCCAGTCATTACTTTCACCTGAATCACTTGGTCAACCAAATTTGGCAAAGGCAAGGTGGCCTCATAAATAGTTTGGGTTTTTAATTGATTTGTGGAAACTGCTGGTGGAGAGAGCAGTGACTTGGCACCCAGAATGAGTCCACAGCCTCTCCAGTGCTGGACAGTGCAAAGTGTAATGCTGGCCATGTCTTTCCTGTCCTGGGAGAAAGGGGAAATTTGTAGGGGAAAAGTCTTCAGGAAAATAGGTTTCATTAGGCCTGCTACTCCAATTTCTTTTTTTTTATTCTGTTCAGTTCAAAATCTATTGATGCAGTAGATTTTAAAATATATCTGTCTAGGGGATTGTTTTGCTTTTTTACATCCTCTTTCCAATAGTCCTTTGGTCATGCTGAGGAAGGACACCAAAAGATGCTTTTCTCAAATTGTTGATGTATAATCCTAGATGTGGTTCTTCTCTAAGACCAGGTTATATAATGTACTGTTACACTTGGGTGTGCTGACAGATGACAGTGTAAAGCATTCTCCAGTTAGTAACCCCTATTTTGGGGTCTTTGGAATGACATCACATCTAACCCCACTGGAGCTGGCATACAGGAAACACAAGCCTGCACCAACATGACTGAAATTTTAGTGTTGTGTCCAGCTGCTGTCAGTAACATACCCAAAAACTGAATTGAAAATGTCACAATAATTGGAAAATCACTGACCTATTGGGGTTTTTTTTCCATATTCATTCACATATTTAGGAGTGAAAATGCTTTCACAGCTGATGGCTCAATGCAGACTGGTTTCCATGCACCCCACAGCTCTGAGAATCCCAATGGATATGTGATTGTCTGAGCCATTTTGGGTCACCAAGCAGACAGGTTATTTCAGTCACTGCACATTAAACTTCTGGGAGCCTCTAAAGTGAGGATTTGCTGCCACATAAAACTGGTGTGGGATGGGCTTGGGAGCCAGGATTTGGTAGCGTTTCATCAGAGCATTTCCAAGCAAGGGCACCAGAGCCATTAGGGGCTTGGGGACAGACTGGATCAGAGTGGTGGGGAAAACAAGTCCCTTTGCTAATGGAGCAATTTTATTTTTGCTTCCTGTTCAGAATGATGCCCATAAGACATTGCCTGAGGACAGACGCTCTCATCTACCACAGCAGAACAAGAGAAGAGGGCTCTGTTATTCAAAGTTCATTTAAAAATACTTCGATGACTCACAGGGAAGGACAAATCAGCTTGATCTTGCCAGCTCTTAGTGGCTTTTTTTTGGTTTTGTTTGTTTTGTTTTGTTTGTGGTTTTTGTTTGTTTGTTTGTTTTGGTTTTTTTTTTGGGGGGGGGGGGGNCAATTACATTTACAGGCGCTTTTTGTTGGGGGGGGGGGGGGGGGGGGGGGGGGTTTTGTCCTAGGAGTCTTCAATGCTCATCCAAAGGTGTGAGCTGGGCATCCTGGGGAATGGTTTGGGCAAATTAGAGGGACCATGCTGGGTGGAAATTGAAGATTTCTCTTCCAGAGTCTTTTGCCTACTAAGCCCCTTCATGTAACTTACCCCAGCTGAAGTACAGCATCACAGCCTCTCATTTTGCCTCTTTTTGGCTTAAAATAAGTGAGATGAGGGCTGGATGCTGGTGCAATGACTTTCACTATTACAAATCTTGTCACAAGCTGCCACCTGAAGGTGCTATTATGCACCTCTTGCTTTTGCTTTTTGTGCCAGAAACATGAGCTTCTTGTCACTAGTGTGAATTTCTTCTTGTTTTTAAGCAGAGGTCCCCTGGCCTTCAAATAAGCAAACACCAAAGACAGCATCTCATATCCACTGAAAACTAGTGGTTTGGAGAAAGATATTTTATTGGGATGAGAAGCTGAGCTGTGAGAAACAGATATTTGTTTGTTTGTTTGTATGCCTTAGCTACAGAACCCAACATTTGTAAAAAATTTAGGTCTTGCTCTGGCCAAGCTTAAAATTTGTAGCTTTATTTCAATAACCCAAGAAATAAAAGAAAAGCATTCTTGTGTCAAGCCAAAATGTTTCTTTGGTTTAAAGAAAAATGTTTTATCTTCAGGCAGAAGATGTTTTTCAAATCCACATCTTAGAGTTTTGTATGATGACACCCTAAAAATCTTTTCTGCCACAGAAGGAGAACCCATGGCTTTCTCTCCAGCCTATAGATTAAATTTCCCAGTATTCATAGAATCATAGAACAGTTTGGATTGGAAGGAACCTTAATGATCATGTAGTTCCAACTTCCCTGCCACCAACAAGGATGCCATGGAAAGGGACACTCTGTCCATGGCATGTTGATGTATGAAAAGTTTAATAATGTCAGTAAGAGAAAATGAAAAAATCCCACCAAAGGCCTTTAACAGGGTGACCCAGGTGACACATTGCAGCCTGTATCTAGACTGGGAGTGTATTTTGCACAGAGCTCAGCAAACCATGATGCTTCCCACATTTCTGCAGCTGCTTTCTGTGTCTCCTACAGCTCACCTTCCCCTGGAGGCAGCTGAAGCTGGGCCCTGTCATCCCCAGCAGCAGGAGGTGGTGTGTGGCTGGTTCAGGGGACAGCACACTGCCCCTGCAGTGCTGACCTCAATAATTCAGCCCATGGGGCTTTGGAAATGCTTAATTGTGAGGCTCTGTCCTGTGGTCTTGTGGTTTGAGGCAGGAAGATGGGAGATGTTCAGATTGCCCCAGGAAGGGGAGGAAATCAAAGCAAGGTCCCTCATAGCCCAAATGAATGTTCTACCCATGAAGCTGCTGGATGAAAGAAAGGGGTGTTGATGTGTGTAAGGGAGAAACAGTCATAGCTGCATTTTTGGGTAAACTTACTCCCCACGGAAGATAAATAGTCTGGCCTTCTCTGCTAAGTCACAGCCTCCCATTCAAATCTTTGGGTTTTCTGTTCACAGAATGACCTTTAATTGTGTTAAAGGCTCTGCAAATCTCTGTTTTGGAGAGACTGGTAGCTAGAATGGAATGGGTCCTCGTGTAAAGCCAAGAGACATGAATAGTTCAAGGCAGCTGCAGGGATTAATGCTTTGCAGGGCAGCTCTTTGTCTTGGGCCATGGAGAGGACTGGTATTTGGCATTCAGTTTTGCTGCATATTTTATGGTCTGGAAGAGGTCTTAACAACTTTTATAATGCAGCCACTCCACAATGGCTCTCCTCAGTGGGGCTGAGAGCTCACTGGTAAGAAAAAATGCTCTATTTCCCTTTTGCATGGGCATTCGGGACAGGGTGCTCTCCACCGAGGAATTCCTTCCAGGTAGAGGTGCAAGGCTTGCTGCTAGGATCTGAGGTTCCAAAGGTCATGAGATTTAGGGTGGAGTTGTGAGTTTTGGCAAGATGACACATGGTTTTGGTTTGGTTTTGGTTTGGTTTCTGCTTTCAGAAGGGGAACATGCTCATGTGCTGAGCCATTGCACAGGGTACTTGGGGTCTGAGAGCATGACCAGCGCTCTGCAATGCCAGACCTGGGGATAGAAAGACAACCCTTAATAGACACCAGCTCAAGATATTCAGTGGTAAAGGAGGTGACCTTGAGCCTTGTAGGATGATTTGATCTCTGAGGTCAATTGCTATTGTATGCACTAAGCCACCGCTGGTTGCTGCATTTTAGGCAAACAGAAAACATCTTGGTCACACCTACTAACTACAAAACCTTGCTGCTCTAAAAAACCCCAAATTTCCTTCATGCTGCTTCTTTCTTGCAGTTTATTTCTTCTTTCCAGCATACATTTGCTTTCCACTTGTGTGTTACAACAGCATTTCTCTCTTCTGGCTCAACCTTTGCTTCCTAAATGCTTGCAGCAAGTCCAGCCACTGCTCTCAGTGAGATGGAGAGACAAATCAGGTGCAACCTCCTTCCAGGCTATAGGAAATCTGTAGGGAGGTGGTCCCATTTTGAAATTTTGTAGAGAGGAAATGCACATTCTGTGAGATCATCCACTGTGATATCTGTTGGGAGGAACTAGAGATGCCATGTGCAGTGCTCAGCTCACCCAAACCCCGTCTGACAGGAAAAGGAATTCCTGTGTAATAAAAATTAAGATAATTGCCTACGAAGAAATGTTTCATTGTTGAGGGTATTTTCATACACATTAGTGTGAGAGGAGGTCAAACTCAGAGAACATAAGATCAAGTCCTGGAAGAGATGACTTTGTTTTTGTTTGAATTACCATTTTATGTTGTTTTTTTTTCACAGATGCTGTTGGGTTCTGGGGTGAGTCTTCACTTATTTTTCTGTGGAAAGTTTCAAAGTGCTAAAACTGAGGAAGCTCTGAGCAAAAAGAATATCACTGTTCTCTCCATCTATTCCACATCTATTAAGGAAGATATTCCACAAATATTGAAGAAAACAGCTTTTCTCTTCCAGCATGTCAGAGTGCAAAACTGAGCAGTTCACCTGGCTCCATCTGAGCCCCCAGAGCAGACCTGCTCACTTCTGAATGTGAGGATACTGGGAATATGGAGTTTAAAAGAGTCAGAGCTGGCTGTGGAGAAGTATCTGGTCCTCCCCCTTTATCTGTTCTGATCCTGCATAAACAGACTTCATGTCAAAGGACAGTGAAAGTAAAGTGTGATTCTCCTGTTAAAGAGAGGAAAAATTAAGAAAGGGAAAAATGTGGGAGGAATAAGAGCTATTATAGATTTTTGGGCTTTTGTGGCTGGAGTAAGGGCAGCTGGGTGGAGGATGAGGACAGAGCTGTGCAGGAGATGCTGTTTTACTCTTAGTCTTTCACTTCCCTATAAATACATGTAAATTCAGGACTGGGATTGGATTTGTAGTGAAGTTTGCTAGAAGAAGTAGTGGGGGATAGACTTAGAGAGGAAAATATTTATGAGAAGATGCCTTCAAATTATTCAGAAGAGGACAGATGCTCTTGCTCCTGTTGGCCACGGGCTTGGAAAACCTTGCTTTTGTTCTGGGGTCAACCATAAGACACCACTTAAAGGTTTCAGCTCACACATTTGCTTTGCAGTTGTAACAGGCTTAGGAAAATGTTCTTCCCCCAGAGAGTGGCTGGGCTCTGCACAGGCTCCCCAGGGCAGTGGTCACAACACCAGCCTGGCAGAGCTCAGGGAGTGTTTGGAAAATTCTCTCAGGCACCTTCTGGGAATCCTGGGGCTGTCCTGTGCAGGGCTGGGAGCTGGACTTCATTGATCCTTATGAGTTTCTTCAAGCTCAGGGTATTCTATGATTCTCTAATCACTGTGGAGAATCATTTTGGAGTGCCTGTACACCTCCATGGACTGGGAGATGCTGGCTGCATCATTTCTTCACAGTGGTTCAGAGAAGCCAGAGTCTGTACAAGATAAAGGACCCTTTGACTGAATCCCTGGTGCATTAGGGAGCCTGTTGTAGCAGTTTGAGGTACCACATGAAATACATTAGGTCTTCATCTGCGAAATAATTCCTGTCTTTCCTCCAAAGAGATGTAAGACAGAGATAAACAGGATGCCTATGGACCAAGTACATTATCTTCTCATCTGCTTTGGCTCTGCTGAACATCAGCACTGGCATATTAAGAGAAAAGATTTGAAAGTAATTTTTCCTGTTTGCAAGCAAAGGGCAGTAATTGTGGGGTGGAACAACACCTGATGGTTGGGATCTTGATAGGATTAGCAAAAGCCCAGAACTGAGCTTCCAGACAACATACTGCTGACAAACAGGATTCACAAACTCTCAGACTTTGATCTCTGCTTGTTTTTGTGCTCAAAGGGGTAGTCCAAGGGGTCCTTGAATGAACGTGTTTCACCACTCTGTCCTTCCAGAGAGACCTCATGTCAGTTTGGTACTGAGGGACCTTGGACTGAGCAGCAGTGGCTGCCTTTCTGCTCATCAACTTCAGCTGCACTCTCCAGAGAACTCTTTTTTTCCTCCCTCTTTGTCTCCTGCTTAGTAATATCTCCTTCTGTTTGTCCTTGATTTTAACAACTGAGAATGTGCCTATGTGTTCTCTACACTGGATTTTTGAATGAGTGCCTACTGGGCAGCTGGTGTTGTTGGCATTTTGTTCTAGACTGATGAGAAGAAAGGAGAAGGACTTGGATTCAGGACTCCAAAATTTGAAACCACCTCATTTTTCATCCCCTTTGATTAACTCGCTGGTTTATTTGCCTGTAACAATGACAAATGACACCACCAGCTGATGCTATCACATTTGGCAGACTCATCCTGGTTTTGAACTTGTCAATTAAAACTCTACATTTTATGGTAATGCTTCATGAGCTCTTGGGGGGAAAATGTCTCTGACAGATACAAGCTAAGCAGGAATCCAAAAGGTTCCCAACAGTATGAACAAATAGTTCCTTCATGTCCTACTATATATTCAGAACTACTAATATTCACCAATTCTGCTCACTGCCATGATTGTAGGATGTCTGTGTTTTATTCTCATCAGTTTTTTTGTCAGCTTTACTGTGAGTCTAATGTTGATGTTATTTACACCCGTGTAAACTGGGAGCACTTTCACAAAAATTGACTCTGTTGGCTTTACAGTAGTATAGGCTCCAGAAAGGCTAAAAATGCCTCATCCAAGCAGCTGAGAGATCTCACCTTTCACTTAAAATCTGGTTCCTGCCTTCCTGGCTTTTAGGAGGGGCTCTCTGAATGCAGAAGTCTCAAACCAAGAAAGCAAACTAAAACTGCAAATGTTGTATTCTTCCCCTCTTGTTATTGTTGCCTGAGGGGTGGCTGGGAAGGTGTCTTGTGGTTGTTGAGTTTTCAGGTCCGATACTGCTGAATGTCAGGGCTTTGCAAGGTAGTTACCCTGTGCCTGTTGCATCCATTAATGCCAGCAACAGTTTTGGTCTCCAAGTTTCTCTGCTTGTGGAATGGACCAAACCCTCTCCTGTCCTGTATGGCATCTGAAATATTTTACAACCAATGGAGAGGAACACACATCTTCTCCAGACTACCTGGCATGCTCCATTAGAGGACCATGAATCCTACCTACTGTCCTAAAATCCAGTTTAATTGCCACCATGAACTGAACAAGTGAATTTGAAAGTTTACCCTCCAAGGTCTGTATCCAGATCTTCATGTCCCTGCAAGCCATAGAACATATCCAGGAAGAGGGGATAGGAAGAAATCTTCAGGAGAAGCTCCAGGCACAGCTTACAGGAGAGTAAATTGTTCCCTTGAGTGTTCCCCTGCAAGACAGGAGCAAGAAGACAATTTGGACTTTTTTTGCTTACCCAGGCACAGGGGAATAGGAGTTGTGTTCAGACCCACTTTTCTGGGGAACAGCTCTAATAAAATCAGGGATGTGATGATCTGTGCTTGCTGCTGTGAGCTCTGCAGCACATGGAAAAGGAGGATGAGTCAGGAACCACACACCTGGAGCTGTGGAGGAGACACAGGTAGACTAAATGGCCTTGGATTTGACATGAAGTCTAATTTTTGCAGGCAAAGCCAGCAGAATGAATGGCTGTGTTGTAAGTCTGACCTGTAAAATGCAAAGTACTCATCCCCCACCCCCTTCCCTGTGGTGCTGTTAGTAATTAATTCAGCACATCTGCTAATGCTCCTTGTCTCTCTCCACTGCCCATGGCTCTTGTTTAAATGTTAATACCTCATGTGCTACCTTTTATCTGGAGATGAAGATGGATTGCTGTGTCAGACTGAATTTAGATTCATTTTGCCGTTAAAAATTTTTAATTATATTGAAAGGTTGTATGAAGTCCAAGACCTCTCTGGGCTACTGTGGTTAATTAGCTGCTACAGATATTGTGCATTCAATCTAATTTTTCTCACTGCATTAAATTTGGTTATTAAACACTTGAAATAGTTGAGATATTAGCAATGCTTGATGGCTGGAAGGTCACACTCTTCGTTACTCATCCAGGCTGTGTGTCAGGCAATTTAAGTGCAAATGGACTCGTGGGTTGAAGAGCCCTCTGAGAAGAGATTTGATAATGGTTGGCAAATTTGCACAGACACTGAGGATGTAGTGGGAGGATGAGGCTGGGACCTTTATGATGAGATGGGTTCTTCATGCAGCAGATCAGGTGAGATCTGTCCCTGCTTGCAAGCAAACAGTGTTCGTGGGGGACCTACTGTAAACGTCTTGTCAGGCTGTTTGTAGGAAGGGAGAGGATCGCTTCCATTAAATTGGGTGCTCCAAATAAATTCAGATGTGTGTGGAAAGAAAATCTTCAATGATGATATGAAATTGGGAAGGGAGCTACCATGCATAAATGCAAATAAATGTCCTTGTGCTGACACTCTGGAAAGCTTTGGCTTTTGACAAAGCCTTGTGACCACAGCCAAGGAAGACATCTCTTGAAGGTGCACGGGGTGGCACCAGCAGACAGGAGAGAGTGGTGGTTTGGGTTCTGCCCAGTTTCTTTGAAGGTATCATGGGGTGTGGCTGAGACAGCCCATGGGGTGCCTACCACAGACACCCTCACCCTAAAGATGGGTCACTGAGGCAGGACGTTCATCAAGGTCACAGACAACAGAAATCTAATCCTTTCTAGAAACTAACCCAAGGCTTCTCCATTGCTCAAAGTGCACTTGAGTGCTTTATTGGGGTTATTAAAGGCAGCCCTCGGCCCCTCTCTGCAGGGGTGATGCTGCAGCATGGGGTCCATATTTCAAAGCAGTGCAACAGATCCTCCCTCCTCAACAGCTCTCACCTGCCACCTCTGTGAACCTAAGTGAGGAAGAGAGTGAATGTTCAGTTCCCCCCCAAAAATGCAGCAAGCTGTGCTGCACCCCTGATTCTTACTCCAGGAGCTCCCCAAAAATCATTATTGCTGTCTGCTCCTCTGCAGGAATGTGCGTGCTTGTCTTCATTGGCCTTTCTTTTGGAAAAATACAGAGAAGAGGTTATTCTTTCTCCCTCCATTGGACATGTGCTATCTCCCAGCCCCGCAGCCTGCAGCTGGCTTTCTTTGTCAGAGGATTTTGGCTGAGCTGCCGTGATAATTACACAGCTGGGCAGTGGGAAATCCCGCCCAGTAGCTGACGCCTGCCTAATCGCCGCTGGTTGTGTTCGGAGACTCCAGGACCTGCTGTAATAACACAGCCACTTAATTAGTCTTTTCCTGAGCAAAGGCTTTGGAAAGCAAAGCAATCACAGCTTCCTAGATCCTCTTAACTGTGTGAGTACACAACGGGTGAAAACAGCCCTGGTAAAGGGCCACAAAAGGAGTTTATGCAGCTGGGTGTCAAGTCTTTGCCCTGCCTCAGTTTCCCCTCCTTGGCTTTCTTGCTGTCTGGTGTCAGGAGGATCCAAGTAACACCCACCCCTGGGCCGTGGTTTATTACAAGGACATTACAGTCCAAAATGCCAGGATAAATCAATGTAAACATTTCCTTCTGTCCCGGGGCTGTCTGGCATTTCACCCACCTCTCCATTTGTGAAGCTTTCACCACAAGCAGCTCCAGCTCACCACCCAAGCTAACTGCTCCATGGTAGTGCGTCTGAAACCAGCCTGTGCTGTTATTTTAGCTTGTTTCCAGGTTTGTATCAATGACAGAGTGTCTCCTCTGTGTTTGGAGAATTCAGACGCTGAATTAACACTGAGCTGAATCGCAGTAATTTACTGTGCCTGTGCTTTCACCCTGTTGCAACTGGGAAAACTTTGCAGAGATTTAAACTAATTTATTTCCCCTTGCCCTGCTTGCCTTGGGCTTAGGAGACAGCATTGTTAACCACGGCTCAGCTGACAGCATTGCACTGTGTCAAAGCTTAAATAAACTTCGCTGAAAATCAGAGTTAAAAGAGTGTAAAGGGCCATTATTATCCAAACTTGGAAAAAGAAAAGAAAACAACTCGTCTGCTCCTCTTCCTCATTGACCACCCATCCCCGTCATAATCCCTCATCACTCCTTTCTTGCCTGGACTATGAGAATTTACCAGCCCCTCAGACCCTCCTCCTTATCCCTGACCCATCCCCAAATCCTGACAATACCTTCACCCTCATAACCAGCTGCTGACCTCTCTCCTCCTCACCCACACATTCTTTATGCCTTCCCTTCTCCAACCCACCCCAAACCCATCTCCTTCTGTCAGCAGTTCTTGTCTTGGCTGATCTCTCCAACCATCCTGCTCAAAGTCCTCCAAGTTGGCATTTTTACTGTGTGGCAATCTCATTTTTGCTTAAATTTGAGACTCTTCACCTCTCCTCTTCCTGGCACACTCTTCCACTTGCCACTGATGTGTGGTTGCCTTCCCTGTGCTGGCCTTCCTTTGCCTGGTCTTCCTCTGCCTGCTCTGGCAGGGCATCAAATAACAACCACAGAAAACATCCAAACAGGCCTTGAAGGCAAGAAAAATGGAGTACTTGAAGGGGGAATGCAGCCATAAGATGGCTCTACATTACAAAGACTCCAAGATCTCTCTGGTTGGATGACTGAAATTCAAACCCCAAATTTTTATTGTAGTTTGCTTTGTAAAGGTGCAGCATTAAACTCTGGCACTCTGACTCCAGTCCAGATTTCCTCCTCTATTGTGTGGTTTCTGGTTTCAGTGTTGGGTCAGATCAAAGTTATCCCTGGAGATGAGGAGCCAACACCTTCTCCATTCTGAGCTGGGTTTGCTCCTCAGTTCCACTTCCAAGTTCAGTGTTCAGAGCAGACATATATTAGTGTTTTTCATTTTCTGTTTACTCCCTAGCACTGTATTTATGTCAGGAACTCACAATATCTAATTTTTCTCGTCCATCTTTCACATCCACATTTTTTGTGCTAAACTTTGAACATCGATACAGATTGTACCAGTTCTTTGTGGCAGACCCAGGGCCAGCAGCTTTAACAAACCTGTGGCTAATTGACATTTAGGCACTTTGGAGGACACGTACCAGGACCTCCTTCTTCCAGAACCACATGCCCAAATGTGTTCCCAGTACAAACACTGCTGAATCCAGACTCCAGGTATTTATTTTGCTTTGCTACATTTCTTATTTCCTGAGAAATAGATGGATAGAATAAAAATCTAGGTATCTCACAGAAAAAGCTCAAGCCATTCCCAACTCAGAGTTCTCTGTCCCCCATGGTGGTTCCACAGCTCTGAAGCTTGGCCATGTGGTGGTCAAAATCAGACCAGGATCACCACCCTGCATCCCCTGGGGGAGAAAAGTGAGGAGGGGAGAGGAGATAAAAGTGAGGGGATGATAGACCCTCCAATGGATCTGCTTACAGAGCTCTTGGGTGAAACTGTTCATTCAAAACATTCTTTTTGCTGAAAATGCCTTTAAAAAAAATCAAAACAAAAATCTGTGGGAAATGTCCAATTTCAACAACAATTTTAAGGTTTTCATTGAGGAAGAAAAAGCTTGAAAAATGTGCAGTTTTTTGGCAAAAGTAAGCTAAGGAGTTTGGCAAAAACCCAGATGAAAACCAAAAACCAGAAACCCCAAATTATTTTGGTTTCTGGCCAAAATGTTTCCAGTTTTTGATTGCCAGAAACCAAACATTTTTCAGTTTTTGCTTCTTGAATGAAAACCCCTGAACTTCTGTAGAAAAATGTTAAGATAAGCTTTTGTTTTCACTGATTCTCTTCCATAGGAACAGAAACAATTCCTGCCTTTTCCCATTTTTCCTCTGAAGATGGATGTGTGTGACTATGGGACTGTGATGTTCCATTTCTGAGCTCCATTTGCCTGTCAACCTGAGCTTTCCCTACCTGGCTTAATTCCTCCAGCCCTGGCTGTCTGCCCATTTCTGGCTGTTCATGGGTAGGTTTGAGCATCCTCTGCAAAACACTTTGGGCCTTCAGCTTTCAGAGATGTCAGGAGTATCTGAGGATTGCAAACACATTACAGGACTAGCTGGGCATTTATGCAGGATCTGGCCCTCAAAAACCTACCTTCATCTTGGTGGGGAAGCCTGGATTAGGCAACACATCTTGGCTTCCTAACTGTGATTTTTCAGCCTTGCTTACCACCCACTGTGCCTGGGATTACACCTGTCTGAGGGTGCATGTTCTGCATCGCTGTGTTCCAGTTTGGATACACTCCCTTAAAAACAATTACTTCATGTGGTGGATCTAGTTAACACTCCTTCCAGCTCTGAGCTGCCTCTGACCCTGCAGATGCTAAGTGTTAGCAGTTGTGCTCTAGTTGCTGTAATTCTCATTACCTCAGTGTAGACAAGACCTGTTTGCACCTTAAAAGCTTTAAAATCTTTTAGGGGAATCCCTGTGGAGGGTTTGATGATGGGGGTGTTTTTTTCTTCCCAAAAAATGCTGAGTACCAGTATCTGCCAGTTCCTTCACTGAACCTGTGTGAGATGGGCATTTGTGGCAGCTCAGCCAACTTTTTGTCCTTTACCAGCCTGCTGAATTCATTGCCAAATATAAAGCCCAGCCCTTGCGGGTTTTCTTCTTGGTTTCAGATGTGAAGGTGACCAGCTGTTGATTGAGTGTTGCAGAGATCTTTGGAGAACAGTGTGCATTCAGCTTGGAGATGAAGGGCTAAATTCAGACCATTTGTGCTCTTGGCATGCTGTTCCTCCTCATCGCTGTGTGTTTGCTTTAGAAGTCTGACTGGCTGACATGCCCCGGCCGCCAGCTAATGCGGATTAATTCTGACTCTCTTCAGGCTTCAAGGAAACAGATTGTGGAGGGGTTTTCATCACAAGAGGAATGAAAGAAGCTAGCAGAGTATCTTAACCCAAACCACGTCACCCATTGCTTTCAATCAGAAAGGAAGACAGATGAGATTAACCTCAAAACCCCCCTGGATTCCTTGCGGACACTGCAAACCACAGTGCCAAGTGAGAGAGGAATGCAGGAAGAGGATGATTTTTTTTTTGTGGACATGTAAGGAACTGGACTTAGACCACCAAGCCCATTCCACACTGGCCACCGAACAGTCATCAGAGGGTGTTGACTTTTGACCACTACTGTTTTTGTTAACAGGAAAAATAAAACCATATGTTGCCTAAGTAGATGCACAAAACTTTTCTCCAAATCCCCACAGACAAACTGTCAGCAGCAAAAGTATTTACTTTGGTAATGCAGCTGGGCTTAATCCCAGCCCCATTGTGTTTGTGCATGCCTTTTCACCACGGAGCTCAATAACATGCTGTTTGTGAAGAGGGTGAATGAATGCATGCAGTATGATTTTGGTTATTAGGCCTATCGGTTACAGCCCCAGACAAAAGGCTGGAGTCAACAATGGTAGCACTACACAGGCCCTGCTCATGCTTCCAGTTAGCCTAAATGGAAATCTCAGTCATCAGTCACGTCAACTCGCCATCAGCTTGAGGTAGGACAGCAGGACTTGGCCCGGTGGTGCGGATCCTCAGCTGGCTTAAATCAGCGTAAATCCAGTGTAGTCCAAGGAGCCACAGCTGAGGATTTTGGCGCCTACTGTCTATTTTTGAGTTTAGTGGTTGTTGAATGCTTAATTCTCTGGGCTGCAGGCTCCTGCAGCTGAGCTGTGGATGTGCTCTCAGGCTGCTTCCTCCTGGCTGGGGGGGTCACAAATGTCAGTGAGGTCCCTGGATGGCACCTCTGTATGTGCCAGCCCCAGGGCAATCCAAAGCACAAACACAGGCTGAGTGGAGAATGGAATGAGACCAGCCATGGGGAGAAGGACTTGGGGTGCTGGTGGTTGAGACACTCAACAGAGCCCCTGAAGAAGATTGTCAATGTGCTCATGAAGCCCAAAAAGCCAGCTGTGTCCTGGGTTGCATCACAAAAGAGTGACCAGAAGGTCAGGGGAGGTGATTCTGCCCCTCTGCTCTGCTGTCATGAAGCCCCACCTGCAGTGCTGTGTCCAGCTCTGGGCCCCCCACATTAGAAGGATGTGAACCTGCTGGGGTGAGTCCAGAGAAGGTCACCAAGGGGACCAGAGGGATGGAGCACTTCTGCTATGGAGACAGGCTGAGAGAGCTGGGGGTGTTCAGCCTGAAAAAGAGAAGGCTGTACCTTCCAGCACCTAAAAAAGCATCAAGAGGGCTGGAGAGGGTCTTTTTACAAGGACATTGACTGATGGGACAAGGGAGAATGGCTTCAAACCAACAGAGGGCAGGTTTATATTGAATATGAGGAAGAAATTGTTTACTCCTTGGGTGGTGATGCACTGGCACAAGTTTGTCAGGGAGGCTGTGGCTGCCCCATCAGTGGAAGTTCTCAAGGCTGGGTTGGATGGGGCTTTGAACAACCTGGACTAGTGGAAGGTGTCCCTGTCTATGGCCAGGAGCTTTGACAGAGATTATCTTCAAGGTCTCCTTCTAACCCAAGCCATGTGAGGATTTTATGGCATGGCCTCATCAAAACTTGTGTGCAGAGTAACTCCATGTTTGAGTACTGTGAACACTGAATGTTTTAAACAGTTGCTGGGGGAGACCAAACCAGGCACCAAACCTGCCCCACAATTGTTCTCTTGTGAACAAACCTTTGCAATCAAGGGCAAGTCCTACAGCAGCAGGTCCATGCCTGGTGCTGACATTGATTTGGACATGGGTCCACTCCCAATGGGAGAGGGCTGTCAGTGTGCCCTGGTCCCCACTGTGCTGGGCTGGTCACAGGGCATGGTGTACCCTCATTACAAACTTGCCAAAGGGCTGTTTTACAACCTGGAAAGCTGGAGCTGCTGCAATTGTAGTTTGGAAAGGGGATGGAAAGCCGCCTGTACTCATTGTTAGCAGAACAGCCATGATATTTCAGAATGGTTCCTTCTGACACAGCTGCAGCTGGAGGTGTGAAAGTAGTCCAGCTCCCATGAAAAACTGTTTGGATGCCTTTTTCTTGTCCTGGAAATGCTGCATGGAGATGAATTTGCAGCAAACAGAGTTGTGCTGTAAGTTTGAGGAACCCTGACCATGGTTAGCTTAATGCAAATTATCTGCTCCCAAACACAAAATAAGTGAGGAAGAAGCCAAATTTCTTTTTGTAAAAAATACAAAGAACTGCTTTTCTCAGGCTAAAGGCTCAGGGATAAACCAGCTGTTCCCAGATATAAGAAGATCTGGTTCTGTTGACATTCCTATAAAACTTTTTTCTAATATAATAAACTCGAGGAGGTTGCTGATGGATCTATGCAACACAAATAATCCAGACATGCAAAAAACCCCATGACAAGATGGATGATTCAAAATATCCTTTGTAGACCCACACAACAATGTTAAACACCTGATCTAACTTAGGGACAGTTCTTAAAATACCTCTGTAAAATATGGACTCTTGTGTTAAGGCTGACACCATTTGCTTCACAAAAAAAATTGCAGTGCCACCAATTCTTTCCATAACACTAAACCTAACACTAACACTCTGGGATGAGAATTGACATATTTTGGAGCTGTGGCAGAGAAAGGCAAGGAGAAATTAAACCAGAGAAAAAACCCAGAACCTTGGACATGCTCTGGTAACACACACTTTCAGCATCACAAAGCAATGAAGCTGGGGCTGTGTCAGAGTGTTGCCATCAGTAACACAACCTGATTAAAACACTGACACTGTGTGCTGTGAACTGCACAAAAGAGAAACCTTCTGTCCAGAAGAGCTGATGGGCACCAGAAGGCCAGGGCAGGGCTGGGAGGCTTTGCAGAAGACAATGAGGCAACCATTAAAGTGGAAAATGCTGGTATTTTTTCTGGTTTTCTGGGGAGTGGCAAAATGACTCTTTTGTGGAAGAATTTTAGCTTTCAGCAGAGAAAATGATCTTTTTGATATTTTTTCCCAAGGAAATTTTCCTCTCTTTATTTTTTATTTAGGCTGCTGTTGCCACTGAATCTCAAGATTTTCTTCAAAATTTCCTGTGGGGCATGAGACTGGGAATGAATTTAAATAATTCTTTCTATGTGGAAGTTCTAAACCTCTCAGTATTGCTCTCATCCTTCTTCTTTTCCTCCTCATTCAGAACTCAGTCCCCTATTCAAGACTGTCCTTGAGCAAAGCTGTTTGAAGGGACTCCCAATGCTTCTCAGCCCCACACATTTTCCTTCTGTTGCTTGGTAGTTTTCTGTCCTGCAGCCATGCCAAAATTGTTTCTTGTGGGTCGTGCTGCAAATGGGATCTGTGCAATTTCTTTAAATCTCACTTATTTTGTTTCCCCACACTTTGGTGCCAAGTGTTTTGTTTCACTGACCTGCTTTACAGACAGCTGAACAGGTCCTCAGGAGGAAAACATCCAGGCACCTCTTTAGCTGGCTTTGCCTCTGGAAAAATGTCACATGGAAGATGTCAGGGGAGCATTTTCTGGCCAGTACCTTGTGTCATTGAAGCAATCAGCTCTTTGAGTTCAGCTGTGGGTGGAACAAGGTCTCCTCTGCTGATCTCAGTGCTGTGTCTTCCCATGCCAAATACCTCCAGGTGATGAAGGTCTGAGCAGCACACCCAGGGTGGGTATTGCTTGGGAAAGGACACGAGCACGAGCACTCCCAGGATGGTCAGGGGTTGTTGTTCAGTGCCATTTTCAAGGTTTCCCATGTTTCTGCAGTGCCCAGAGCAGGCTGCTGCGGGAGAGAGGGTTGAACCACAGGAAAATTATAAGTGAGTTAAAACGTTCATGGCCTCCTCGAGCCAGCTTAGGATGCTATTTAAAGGACTGTATTATTCCCTGCTGCATCCTCTGGCCTGCACGGGGAGCTTTCCTTAGCACAGCTGGCAGAGACAGAGAGATAGCGCCTTGGAGCGCTCGCGCGGCTTTCCACAGCATCCCCGCCTGAAAGAGCCTTTGACTCTGCATCTTGAAAAATGTTTTCTCTGAGCTGTCAAAACATTCATCTGTCAAACCAGAGGAGTCTGGAATGCGTTACATGCGTTGGTGCACTGCAACCAACAGAGCTGGAGCCGTGGGGAGGGGGGGACAGCAGGGGCTCCCTGAACCCCAGTGAAGACTCCGTGGTCCATGAGGGATGTGTGAGGTCCTAGGAAGTAACTCAACCCCTCAGACCCAAGGGGAGTTCTCCAGAGGGGCCACAAATCTTTTGAACCCTCTTAGGTTTGCAAGCAAGCGACATTTTGCTACCCCATCCCTCAAAGAAGGGCAGGACCCTTGGTTTTCTTCCCTTCCACACGGGTAGAGCCTCCCAGCAGGGGATGGGAGGGTGCACAGGCAGGGACTCAGGGTCATGTGTCACAGTTACAGCCTCCATGGGTTGAGCTGAGATCCCTCATGTGACAGAACTTCCAGACCTGGTGTGGTCCTGCCTTGCCCCAGAAAAAAACTTTTGTGGACTGGAGGCTCTCTTGCCCTGCTGCATCTGAGCTGTTGAGGAGAAGGACACTGGCCATCACTCAGCCTTGAAAACATGTGAGGTGCTGTTGTAATTCGGGATTCAGCTCTCAGGAGTCCATTTTCTGTGTCTCATGCCCAGCCCTGAGGACATGAAGGCTGTTGAAGGGGGCTGTTCCAGCATTCAAATTTCCCTAAGGAGAAGGAAAGCACACCACAAAGCAAACTCTGGTAACACAGGGATGGAGAGGCAGGCAAGCTGCTGTTAGTAAAACTGCTGAGCACTCTCTGGAGCCTGTTGGAAGCTGCTTGGAGGCACTTTATCTCGAGAAGAGATTTTGGTGTCGTGTGTTGTCAGAAAACATCCAAGTGAGTCCTGATCACGGCCAGAGGGTGTCCTTCGGAGCATGTGGGATTTCTTGGCCGGGCTTGGTGTCTTGCTGTGCTGCTGGAGCCCTCCTGATGGTGCCAGGCTGACTCTCACGCAGTGCCAGGTGCCAGCCGTGTCCCCAGGCCAGCCCAGGGAGCAGGTTCCTCCCAAGCTGCTCGCTATCAGGAATGCAGGCATAGTGTTTCCATGAGTAAGCCTCTCTTGCAGGGGTGCATGTTTGCAGGATGAGGCCATGGAGCAAACTGGTGACTGAGCGCCTGTCCTGCTGCAGAGCTGACGAGGTTCATGTGATGGGAGCTGGGCAAATGCACGCCCAAGAGCTTTTAATTTCATGCTTCCTGAGCAAGCACACTGTTCTCCATGAAAACTGCAGGACTCTTGGTGGGTTTATTTCTGCATTAACTCTAGCTTTTCTTTAAAAGCAGAAAAAGCTTAAAATGAGGGTGATAAGAGATGGAGTGGATTTGCCTGTGGGCTGGGGCAAGTGGGATCTTTCTAGTTTGCACAATGTGGTGTGGTCTTGCCCTATCAATGAGACATTGCACATCACTGGACATTCAAAAATACACATTGCAAGGATCATGCTCAGTTTGAGCTGTGGCCTTTCCCTTCTAAGCACAATGGATAACAAATGAGGTGTGAGGTAGGAGTGTGCAAGGAGTCCCCAAGCAAAGTCAGAAAGGTTTAGTACCCCCGAACATCAGGTCCCCATTCAGGTCCTGATTGCAGTTTCATGTCATGCTAACATCACATCACTGGAGCTGATGTGCTCCCAGAAGGACTAATTAGTTTTGGTTTTGGATGATGCTGATGTGACCAGACCATTTCCAGGTCTGAGGTCACCTCTGGGATCTGTGCCCCATGCTTTGTGCTGCTGTGCTCCCAGGTGTGCACGGAAAGACACTGCTCCTCCACTTAGTGAAGTGCAAGGAAAGAAAGATAGTCATGAATGTAGCAAAACTGTTGGGTTTGTAAATGTAATTTTTTTTTCCTTTCCTCTAATTCACTGACTGCCCTATAGCCCTAAACACCACCCTGGAGCTACAAATCCTTACCAGATTTCTAGTCCTTACCTGGCTTCTAATCCTTAAACCCCATTTTCCCCCATCTAGCAGATAGCACATGGAAAACTTTGTGTTCACGATCATACTCCCTGCACGGATGTGAGTGCAGTCCAAGCAAATAAATCCTGAGTGCAAGCATTCATACATGAAGAACTTCACACTCGGAAACATGACCACACCAAATTGCTGCCAGAGTTTTAAAGGCAGCTTTTGAAAATATTGGCCCTGCATCTTGTGTTTCTGCAGCAAATGGTTTGATTCATCAGGGAAACACCAGCTAACTGCTCATCAGGCTGCATCCTGGAGATGCAGGGAGCAGAGAGGCTGGGATGGAGGCAACTCTCTGCTTGTACATAAATACACCCTGGACTGATTATCTACCAGAGGAAAAGGAAATCTTTATGATTTCTGCCTTTATTTGCCATGTCTCTGTAATTACAAAGACTTGATATAGAAGAATATCATTCAAGTATATGAAGCATATGCTCCCCAGAAACACTCAGCAGCAATGTTCTTGGCTCCTGTGACTAATGCTTGCAGAAGGTTCAATTTCCTGACCGTCAGCACCAGGTTTTACTAAGAATGAACATTTTCCCTTTATTTTCCCCCCAGTTCCCAAGTTATTATTGATAGTTGATTATTACTATTTTATGTGAGGTCATAGCAATTAGTTTTGAACTGCAGACCTGCAAATGTGCAGTCTGTAAAACTCAGGTCAGTGCTGGAGTATAGAGATATTTCATGTCTGTAAGCCACCCTGTGGCTATAAACTCCAACATGGAGAAGTCAGGAGATTCCAGAGTGAAGACTGGATCTCCAGTGTTCCTTTAGCTTTTACAGACATATGTCTTGTGAAGGACTCGTGACCATTTTGCAGTGTTTTTCTGCAGGTCCTGCTCCTTTCAGCTCACCAAAGAGGCACTGCTCTTGCAAGGAGCACACACAGCATTTCATGTCAGCCTCAGGGTTGCTCCCGTGTGTGCCACCAATGAGGTGGGACAGCTCTACCCCTCTCAGCCTTGGCTGCCTGGGGCCCTGCTCACCCCACAGTTCCTTTCTCTCTTCTGCTGGCTCAAGGCTGTCCATGGGTCTTGCCAACTTGTCTCACTTTCAGCCCTCTCAGCCTTCTTGCAAAACAACTGCCTTGCTTTCCTCTGTACATCAAGCCCAGGAGTGATTTATGGAGTAATTCATGAGTTATATACTATTACAATGCATATCATGGAAAGGGGTAGAGCTATGGGATCTTCTGCTTCGCTGCAAAGACCACTAAACTTAAGCCCATCGTTTACACTCTCTTACATGTTTGGGATGGGGGCCAGGATACTAGGAAAAAGTTCTGCACTGGAAGAGTGGTTAAGCATTGGAACAGGGTCCTCAGGAAAGTGGTGGAGTCACCATCCCTGGAAGTGTTCAGAAAACAAGTAGGTTTGGCACTTTGTGATTTGGCTCATGTTGGTATTTGGACAAAAGTTGGACTTGATGATCTTGCAGGCTTTTTCCAACCTTAATGATCCTATGATTCTATGATTTCAGAGGGAACATGGTAGGGGGGACAGGACCTCAATTTTAATACCTACCAGTGTTTGAAGTAAAGGATCTTTCCTAGCACAAACCCCATCCCTGACACTGTCACTGGGACACCAAACTGGCTTCTTGTGCCGAATGCTATGAGAAATCCCTCGGGCTTCAGAAAGATCAAGAACATTGATGCCCCCAAATCACACTTGTTTCAATATTGATAGAAAAGGACACCAATTCTATAAGTTATTGGTGTGTTGTGAGTTAAAACTTTTAAAGCAATGTCTTGGGCAAACTTATTCTATGTGTAATTTTGGGTTAAATTTTACACCCCCTCCCCCCAGCCCTTAACTTTTGTAACATGTTTTGATTCAATCAGGATTTGCTTGAATTCACCTGGTTATATCTGAAGGCAGCATTTGTCCTTCCCTGTTGTTAGCTGTGGTTACATTTAAAGTGATCCTTGAAGGAAAAGGTACAACTAATAACAGTAAAATTAAATTACCAAATACCTATCAATGACAAAGTGTTGTGGAAAACACTTTGATCTGAATAAAGCACTTAGCTCTACACAAAATGAAATATTGTCTGATACCTAGGCTTTTTCATAAGCAAGTGGAAACAAATATAATTATGATAGGCAGAGAGAAAATCAATGTTTTGATTCGAAAATTAGCCTTTTCTGGATTGTTTTTTCTGGCTGAGACAATCTGACAGCATTTTATGAAATATTTTGATCTGCTTGAAATTGTCTCTCTTTCTCTCTTTCTTTTTTTTTTTTTTTTAAACCAAAAAGTTGTATTTTTGGCTGAAATTTTTTACTGTATCCAGAAAGGGAAATTGTTCTGTCAAGGGTATTGTAAAAGGCCCGGTGTTCCATTGCCTTTTAATGGAACCTTAATAGAAGTTGGCAGTGCAGATGACGAAGCTGGAAGGCTGCAGTGAAATTTGAACAATCAGAAGTTGTTCTGAGGTTCATGACCATGAGAGAGCCCTGGAAGCCCGTAACTATTCACTGGGCCATGAAAGTGGCTGATCTAATTTCTTCCCATCACGCCCCATCCTCGGGAGAAAGGCTCACAACTGCAAGAAGCCCATGGGGGACCATGCTATGGCTATTGATTTTAGATGGAAGATGTGCAGATACTGCAGTGAGGATGGGAAGGATCAACTTCACCAAAAAAAACGCACTGAAACCTGGAAAAGCTCTTGGGCCTGTGAAGGAGAGGATAAATTTAGTCAACGTCAATGTTTCCAGCTGATTCAGAAAAGCCTGACTATGCATTAAACTGTAATGACCTCTGGCAGACTTCTAATCTAGATGTGAGCATTTAAACTTTCTTTTTAATAAGGAGTATGGCTTCTAAATCCTTTGAAACAGTTGCATCTGAATGGGTTTATGCTACTTCCAGCTTACATTGCACCCACTGGAAGTTCCTTGGGTTTTTGCTGGTGTATTCCTGAAATCAGAATTAGAAGAAATACTCCCCAGGGATGACACTACCTGGACTGGTACTTCTCTTGCTCTCCACTGATTATTTGTTCCTCTTCATTGCTGCTACGTATTCAAAAGTCTTTCAGCTCTTAGTCTCCTGGTCTGTCTATTGCAGAGCTTTTAATAATGGTCATTTCCTGGTAGTGAATGCTGAACTTGGTCTAGGGGGACCTGTTTGTAGCATAGTTTTCTGCAATTACCCAAAATTTACACAGCAATTCCAAACTTATTATATGGGGTATAGTATGTAATTACAGGCATAACATATTAGGTCCTAATAGCAGCAAATATTTCATTACACAAATCATTCATGTTACTGTGCTGATATTTTTATATGGAGCGAGTGCATACAATTACTAATAATGACAATACCCATCTTACAGCTGCAGTGTAATTGGTGCCACTGTGACATGTAGCAGGGCAGGAGCAGGAGTAAGGAAACTTCCACTGAAATATGGCTGACTCCATGGAATACCACATCCAAAAACCAAGGTGGAAATCCTCTCATTACAGTTTATCTATGAGAATATGATTTATCAACACCCAGGAAGAGGGATCCACATTGTCTTGATTAGATGATGAATTTGGAGATGGTTTTCCAGACCCCAGAGTTGTGGAGGGAAGGAAGGAATCCTATAAATGAAACAGCAAAGACAGTTGAGGCAGTAGGTCACCAGGTGAGCTGTGCACATGGTGTGTCTCACCTTCCAGCTTGGAAAAGCTGGGCTCAGCTCAGGATTTGTAATAAAAATCCTTTGAGTCATGGTAGACCTCCCCTAAAAGTGACCAGTGATCCCTGCCAAAGGTAAGCAGCTTGTAGGGAGAAGGTGTTAGTGCTGGCATCTGTCAGACAGCCCTGGGTGTGGATTAAGAACACAGAAAGGGTTCAAGGCCAGTCCTGACCTTTGCATGCAGCTCTGTGAGGGATTTGGGTTCACACATATGGGTTTATGAGGCTTTATGAGTGATTTGGGCTGATGCACATTGGTTAAAGGGTTGATTAAGCACTGCTGTCCCAACATTCCACGATGCACCATCTCAGCCCTTGGCATGAGGGCAGCTTGGTGGAGGGTAGAAACAATGGAGATTTCTTTTTCCTGTACTACTATATCAAAAAGTTCAGGCAGTGACTTTTGTTTCAACATCTACATATTTATATCTTCTGCACAGTTTAGGCTGAAATTTGTTTCCTTTGCTGACAGGTTAACCTGCTTTCTGGGGTCTGTCTGCAGCAGCCCACCAGCACCTTTGCCAACACTAACCTGGATTTACAATGCTGAGCTCCCATTTTCTACAGCAGCAGGACAAGGGTCAGCCACTCTCATTTTGTTCAGGTCCCCAGAGCACTTCAAAGTGACAACAGGAGAAAAAAACATAGGCTGGGGTCTGCCCTGAGGCATAACCTCAGGGGCACAGGGTTTGGAGTTATTAACAGGACCTAGTTTGCGTTTGGCCACCTTGGTTTGGGCAGAAATTTTCTGTTTTTCCACCCTATTTTAGTATGGAAATACCCCAGTTAGAGCAGAGAGGATGAATGGGAACCATGGCAGCCAGAACCAGCCTGCCAAAGTGACTTTACCCAGCCATGCAAAGACTGATGGGTTAGCCTGAGTGGGAGTATTTCTATTGATGTGGGGCAGAGTGAGGAGATGCTCAGCTGAGCCTGGCAGAGGGTTGTTGTGCAAATGTGGTTGTGTTGGTCTAGAAATCATATAATCATAGAATATCCTGAACTGGGGAGGACCCACAAGGATCATCAAAACCCAACTCCTGGCCCTGCACAGGAGAAGCCCAAAAATCACACGATGTGCCTTAGAGCATTATCCTCTGTCCTCATTATAGAGCCTCTGTCAGGCTTGCTGCTGTGGCCACTTTGCTGGGGAGCCTGTTCCAGTGCCCAGCACCTTCTGGGTGAAGTACATTTTCTTAACATCCAACCTAACCATCCCCTGACACAACTTCATGTTGCTGCTTCAGGCCCTAATGGTTACATACCAACAGTGAAAGCCACTTTGAGCTCAGTGTTCAAGGACAGAAATGGTAAGAAAAAGTCACATTACTCCCCTGCATCTCTACTGACCCCACCAACCACGAGCAACAGTAAACTCTCAAAAGAAAGGAATCTGGATTTATGGGGCAGATTATTCTACACATCTTTGAGATTTCATAGACAGCCTTCATAAACTGCCTTTCAACCCCTGGCAACTTCAAGCATTCTGTCAGTGTTGATACAAAACCTGGCGTGAAGAAGTTTGGATTTAGAGGTGTCTGCAGGACAGAGCTCCTTGTGCAAGAAGGACTTGGCAGCTGCAAGGACATTATTTAACAAGCAGGTAAATGGTAACTGCTGCTGCAAATCCTTTGCAGTACGTCAAACAAGTCAGGCAGTGTTGTCACATTTATAAGATGATCCTTTGGTATCCTTTGGTTTGGTATAAACTTGGCCACTAAATTCCTTCAGCAATTGCTAGATCAGGATTAAGGGGAAGAGCTGATGCCCTTCACCCACCACAACTAGCACTTTTACAGTGGATGCAGTATGAGCAACGGGTGCAGTGCTTTACAGCCAGGCAATGTTATTGTTTTGGTGTGAGATTTCTGATTAAATATGGCATCTGGGTCTAATATGGCCTTCAGCATCTGTGAAAACCCCAAATATCTCCCCTTTACATAATGGACATCATCTCCCCTCGGTCCCATGGTGCTCATGGTCAGCTGAGCAGAGCTGTCATCCTCTGTGGGGGCTGTGTTTCCAAGGCTCCTGTGCCCTCCCATTCCATTACGTGGAGCTGGGAGTCGGCGCCAACTGGGAGCAAAGGCTTTGGCTCTGCTGACCCCAGGGAGGTGACAGCACGAGGGCTGTTTTGCTTTTCCAGCATGATAACAAACATCATTCCCTTGTTATCTTCAGAGAGATAGATCTCTCAGGGAGGGGAGGAGTGAGGCAAGGTCAGCTCTGTACCTCAGCTGACACCACTGTGTGCCCGGCCATGAAAGCCTCCGTGACAGTGTTCAAACTCACGTGTTTGCCACCCCTTGGTAAACATTTATCCTTCTTGTTATTGTCAGGGCTGGTTGGTGGAGCTGGGCTGAGATGCAGGGGCAGTTGCAGGGGTGGCATTGCTGCTCCTCTCCCCTGGCCTGACCTCCCTGTGGTTCAAAAGCACCCACACAGCCTCCTCAGAGTCCTGCTCACTTTAATCAGGCAAACCAGTTTATTTTTTTAGCTTTTAGGGACTATCACTCTGCCATCACATACTGGAGGGTGGGAATAGCAGGGAACATTTAGGGAAAGTGAATTTGGGAATTTGTAAGTGAGCAACATAATCCCAAGAGTTAATATTTCCCCAGTCGGGGGGACAAAGAATACTGTGTGACCTCAAGCCCCAATTGCAACCCAATGATTCTGTCCAGCTTCTGACTTACGTATTTGCAGCAAATTCCTTATCTATAACAAGCATTGGGAGGAAAAAAAAGGGTAAATAAAGCCTATCAGCAGTATTGTATCGCCCACTCTCTCTGCAGACCTTGCTTTACTGATAATTATTAACTCAAACTGAGAGCCATTGCAGAACTCATAACTAAAATATGATGGTTATTTCTCAGATTAAAAATGCTCGGTGAATGCTTCCCTCTGCTCAAGGAAAGAAATGCCCACAGGGTTTGCTGTGTGTACCAGGATAACTTGGGGTTGTCTCCATTGCTTTTGCTCAAAACCCAGATGGGAGAATTGCAGCATGGCCATCGCAAAACCTACTGTTCTCCCTTTAGGTCATCTTGTGAGGCTGTTTTGGTTTTTTTCCTACTGCCTTCCATTTCCCTTTTTCTCACTGTTTTCTCTGGCTAGGCCACACACATGAGGTCCAGTTGCTTGCTGGTTCTTGAAAGCAAATGCACTTTAAACCCAGTCCTTTGTCATGAGTGCAAACAGCCCTGGAGCATTTCCCGCCGTCAGCGAGCTCGGCCCCCCTCCCCACTACAAGCTAAAACACTGGCTTTAATGTATATAATAAAAGACATCGTTAAAAAGTGTGCTTTAATAAAGAAATACAAATGACAATCTAAAAATGTATTTTATTGGGCTGCTAATAATGACCAGCGGTGAGGGTGGAAGGGGGAGCGATATAATGAGCTCCTGGGAGGGGGTTTGGACACAGCTGTCCCATGTGTCCAATAAACATGGCAGAAGACATCTTGAGCTCACTGGGAGCCAGGGGCCTTGGCACTGAGCAGCCTGGCACCCCAGACTCAGACCCTGCTCTGGTGAGCTCAGGTTTTGCACAGCAGCTCCC
The DNA here is from genome assembly GCA_013400435.1 of Pycnonotus jocosus. Lineage (NCBI taxonomy): Eukaryota > Metazoa > Chordata > Aves > Passeriformes > Pycnonotidae > Pycnonotus > Pycnonotus jocosus. The sequence continues at coordinate 35,072 of VWYP01031808.1, forward strand.
CAGCTCGGGGCTCACCAGCCGATTGCTCAGCTCGGGAAATAAACAGGCAGGCACTGAGGAGTTCAAGTTTTGTATATTCATGTCAGTAAAAGAGAGACTATTCCCTCCCTTGTCCAGTGATGATTCTTGCTGCCCCATCCCCTCGCCCAGCCCAGTGCCTGGCTATGCCCGGCCAGACCCACACTGGAGTAAGTCAGACACACGGGAACCTGATTCACACTGAACTAGCCAGAATGGGAATCTGGCCTCACAAAGTATATTTCCCCTTGAGATTAACAAAACATGGTAATCTTCTTGGTTTGGAAACTCGTATTTTCTTACTTGAACACAGAGCTCTGTCCCTCCATCATTAGCAGATGTCCTGCATACGAACTGCATTACCTATAAAGTCTGCTTACTCCAAGCAAATGTTTCTCCATCTTTTCTCTTTTTTTTTACTTCAATTTGAAGTGAAAGGTACAGTATAGGATTCAAATGCTTTTGCATTACATGGGTTTCTGACCACTTGAAAAACCCCATGGAAAAAATGACTTCACAAACCTGAAACACCAGCTGAATCATTTTGCTGCACTTCTTTCTGCCTGGCTGAACTTTCTTAGGATTTCTTTTTATTTTTTTCTCTCTCTCTTTGCTTTACATGGCACTTTGCTTTTGCTTGTTTAATTTTATTTCTTTATTTAAAAAAAATAAAATTCATAGCTCCTGTTTCAGCTCTCGCTTCATGTCAGTATTTCTACCCTGTGGATGTGTTGCACAGGCAGGAACATCAGGAAATTGCCCAAAAGGCAGAACTACAGAGTAGCTCAAAGGAAGAAGCAAACCTGAACACCAAAGCATGGTTTGGTGTTGTCCCAGCTCTTGCCCACACCAAATGCTGGCTCCAGGGCTGCAGGCAGGGAAGTGCAGGCTGAAGAAATGAGAAGTAACTCACAGAAGGGTACAGAAATTGGGCTTTGTCACCAACAGCTGGCTGGCCTGCTTGCCATGATCTGAATGGCACCTCTGACTTTTCTTTGGCTCAAAGATTTAACATTAAGGCAAAAATAAGACACAGTGTAGAAGCTCCATCAAATCTTTGGCACAACAGCAACGACAACAACAACAAAAAATTACTGTACACATGAGCTGAGAGGGTAACATTTCCCAGTTAAGCAAAGGGAAAAGTGCTAAATAAATTGCACGTACTAAAAGGTGGCTGGCTTAACAACAATAAGAAGCATCCCTGTCCTTTTGCTTTTTCTTTTCCTTTTTTCCTTTCTGTTCCAGAGATTAAGAAAGTTCCTTGGCCAATCGTCATCTCCAACAGGGGTTTCTGCAAAAGAGCTGCTTTCAGTCTTCATCTGGATCGTGCAACCTTTGCCAAGACCAGATGTAACTCTGGCTGGAAGCTCTTCTGAATCCTCCCTTCCTGGTTATTACTCCTGGAAAGAGAAAGATGCACCATGAGAACAGTGAACACATGGCGTCCCGGCGGCTCCTTGCATGGGCTGGCGCTGACGCACGCAGGAGCATCCTTGGGGACTGCTGGCCATGGATCTGCAATTTTTAAGAGCTGGGCTCACAGTGGAACCATCTGTAGGTGCCACAATGGAGGCCAGAGCCTGCACAGAGGAGAGGGAGTGGCAGGCAGGAAGAGGAAGGCTTGGAGAAGAAAAACGACACAGTAATTTGGTGCTGGGTCCAACTCATGCCACAAAAAACAAACAATTATTAGAAGTGAGGGCAAATATCTGCTATTTTCAGTTTAGGAGCTGATCTTAGAAAGCAATTTAGTTGCAACTAGATGGGTTTATGTAGGAGATGGGCTTTCCTTCCATATTTTAGTTGTGGTATTGAGTTTTCTGGAGGCATGGCTGCTCAGTCTGTGGGACTGCAACTTGTCCCATGTGCCTGTGCATCCCCTGCGAGTCCCAGCTGTGGCAGATTACTTGGGAAATTACACTGGGCTACAGAAGATTATGGCCAGGTCCATAGGAAAATGGTCAACTCCAAACCATGGCAGCTTTAGACAAGGAAAATCTCACCTAAACCCCCTTCAGCATTAAAATAAGCCCCACAAATATCCCACAAACAATTGCTAGCATAGTTCAAAACAGAGAAAAATCCTCAGGGCCTGAGATTTAATAGGATCACATCTCCATTGTCCAAACTGCCTTCATCACATGGGCTCTAAATCCTCCTTTAAATAACTTAGGAATTAGAAACTTGGAAATAAGATCACATTTAGCTAGTGCTACCAGCATTTCTTGCTTTTTGCCAGTGGATTTAAGAACCTTTCAGGGTGCAGTATGGCTTCTGAAAGTCCCTTGGACACAGTCACCAATTTCCTGGACAGGTCAGCCATCTTTCTGTCAGTCTTAACAAGGTCAAACTCCTTAAAGCCCGGCCTGAAAAACTTTCTTCCCCATCTGTTTTGTTTCTGTACTGTCTCTCCTTTTCCATCACTGGATATTATAATATCAGGGTATAAAATACTAGGAACCTACTGGTATTTATTTGATTTATGACTATCATTAGGGCAGCTGCTGTGAGACCAACAATTACAGCTGATCATCCATGACAGGCTAAGGGACAGGGGAACCTAAAATTCAGCTTTTCACTCCCTCCTGTCAAGTGCAGACCTGGGGAAGCTCAGGACTGCCCCAGGACCATCAAGGTTTCTCTTGATAAGAATATTTTACTAAAGCACCCAGGTCATCCTCCCTGCAATAAATGCTGGTGTCTGCTGAACCCCAGATTCCTGGAGTTGTGTCTGGACAATCCTACCTAGTGCTGCTCAGAGAAGATGTAGAAACTACTGCCCTAATTCAAGGCCTCATTTGGGACTTTGAATAAATGAGGCTTAGGTGGGAGAAAGACAAACATCCTCGTATATTGCCAATGTTTCTGTTGGGAACCTTCAACAATATGTAATATATATTAATAACCTGTAATAGAAAAGTCGGTTGTTTAATTTATCCCACATTTACCTATGGAAAGAAAATGTAAAAGAAGGGAAGCAATGACCACTCTCATTAATATTAAAAGACAGCAGAAAGATCAAAAGCATTTGTGGGTTTGGAGAAGCAGGATGGCTTTAGGAAGAGGAGTCTCAGGGTCAGGTCTCTGCTCTGAAGTCTCTGCAGTTGGGCAAGATCAACCATGGGGGGACAAGAGGGAATATTCACAAACCAGGCAGGTAAGGGCATTTGTGCTGTACCTTCTAGACACAGGAAATGGAAGGAGGAATGCAGAGATCCCCCTGCAACATGATGGAGATGCTCAGCACACCTCCCTGGCACCACTCGATTGGTCCCCAGGCACTGCCCAACATTTGGCCATGGGTTGTGTTTGGTGGGAACAGGCTCTTTTATTTCCCCCTCCACCCTTTTTCACTCCAGCCAGGAGCTCCGAAGACAGATTTATGAGCCTGGGTCTGCTTTAAACTAATAACATCAGAACTCCCATGGCTCTTGAATTTGACAACTGGCCCAATGACCTTGGTGAGTTTGCAGCATCCCGGAGCATTTCAATCTCTATAAATCAGAGCACTTCTGGAATTGAGTCAGCCTTTGTTCCAGGGCTTCTCCTGTCTCTTCTACTCACATTTTCCTTTTGCTGCAGTTACCCAGTATCTGTGGGGTGGATCTTACCCTATTCTTGGCAACACCCTTGCTACAAAGGGGATGGACCCCACGCTGGGATCCTGCTCCCACCATGGGAGCAAATCCCTGGTCTGTCTTTGTGTGCTATGATGTGGCTGCTCCAACACCCCTTAAAGCAAAGGGGCTTTGGGGGTGCTGTGATGCAACAAGGGAGTCCCACATCACATCCTTTTGTAAGGAAAAGCTTTGGGCCCTGCTCTTTGGGGTACTGATGCTCAGTGCCCCAGTGAGCCAATGCAGGGTGTGCAGTGCCCTTGGGGATGCCCTTGGGGTAGCTGCTGCTGCCTCCCTGTCCAGAGTTGAGTGACCTTGCTCATAAATTTGTCATGAGCATAAGCACCCATGCCCCACCTGCAATCCTTGTTTTGGGCTGCAGGTCTTTACAAGACACAAGTGACAAGCAAATGAATCTCGCTACCCTCTCACTGCCTTGTTTTCAGGCAGGTCCCTGGGTGGGTAATCCTTCAGCCAGAATGCAGCCGGGACAACTCATGGCTGGACAGACCCAGGTCCCCTCTGCCCTCCCAGGGATGCTGTCCCATGGCAGATGGACAGATGGACAGGCAGCTCAGAGCAGGTCTCTGCTGTCCTTGGTCCAGCTCCTCCCTGAGCCCGCGGAGCTGGCGGCCGTGGGGATCAGACTGGCTGGCTGCCCGCTCCCGCCGGCAAGTCCTAGCAGGGAAATGAAGCTATTTTTAAAGAGGAACCTCTGCTAAGTCAAACTGCAGGGGAAGGGAGGTTGAATCTCATTATGAGACCCCCTCCGTCCCACACAGGATGGGAAGCCACGAGGAAGAAATGCCATGCAGATCATCAAGGTTTTACTGTGCTGCCTCTGAATGGTTCTGGTAATCAATATCAGATGATCAATAACAGAAAGACCCTGCAGCCAGGATCATCCGCACAAACCAGGGGGTGGGAGCTGTGGCTTTATCTCGGGGCTTTGTCTAAATAAATCACGAGTCGTGATACAGTGTTATCAAAAAAATATGCTCCATGCAAATGGCTTCAGTGCTGTGCAAATCAAGTCTGCCACTACCATTTCTCTTTTATAATATAAACTCTTAACTTGTTCACTCTTTCAAGTAAAAATGCCTGCAGAACACCCTCCTTTCATTTTTTTTGAGTGGTAATAAGTGTTACCTACAGCAGGAGCTCTGCTTTTAGCAAAGTAGCAACGAGGGGGCATCAAGGCATGGCACAACACCACAATAACTATTTTATATAATGCAATAATTACATTCATAATGTCAGCTCTTTTAGTGCAGCAGGCTGCAACAAACAGAGAAGCTTTTCATTCCATATTTGCTTCTATATCATTTCATTATCTGGGAAAAGACATATATACAACGTATTTTTAATTTTTAATTCCTTGCGTCTGTGCTCATCCACACACACAGGCACAAAAACAAGAAACTAAATTCCAGCCGAAAACTTTTATTGAGCTCCAACTGCTCGCCTGTTATTCATAACCCAGTTTCCTCTCTCACAAAGAGACCTTTCGCATGGTTTTGGTTTTTTTTTTTTTTTTAAATGTGTGTGTGTGTGTTTCTTTCTTTTTTTTTTCCTTCTGCCTCGCTAACAGCTGCTCACAGTGTTGTATCCTGAGTGATGATGAGGTTCTGAAAGTGTTTTTTTGGAACAGATGGCCAGGAGAGAGCTGGGGAATGTGCCAGCAGCGAGCTGGGGAATGCGCCAAGTCCTGCAGTGACTGAGTACTCCGGGTTCCAGCTCGCGTGCCTTTCCCCTGCCCTCTGCCCCAAGTGGCGCCAGCAGGACTTCCCAGCTCGCGCTCCGAACATCTGGAGTCTGCGACTGCCAGAAGAGCCGGGACGGGGGGAGGATGAAGCAGAGAGAGAGAGAGAGAGAGGAAAAAAAAAAAAAAAAAAACCCTCACCCACCCCCCCCTCCCCCGCTTACCNTCACCCATCCCTCCCTGCTCCGGCTGAGCTGCCATGGCCGTGGCGATGCTGCTGCCAAGCACGGGGGCTAATCAACAGCAACCAGGGGAGGGGAAGGGAAAGAACGGGAACCTTCCATGGGTGTTAGGGGTTTGGGGTGCTGTGCAGGGTGTTTGTCCACGGTTGGAGCCTGCCCTGTGCAGACTGAGTGGCTGTGGCTGTGGCTGATTGCTGGGGAAGTTAAGTTCTGCCCCACAGCTTTAGGGCCAGATCTTGTGGGGCTGGGGGGCTGTGATGCACAGCTCTGCACCCCTACAAATGTCAGTCTCCAGGGAGAGCCCCTACAACCTTATCCTGACCCCGAGCTGCTTTCCTGCAGGGCACCAGAACTCAGTCCTGTGGGGGAAAAGCTGGAAAAAAGACTGTGGGACCAGCAAGCTGGACCCCAAAACACTACAGAATTCCTGTGAGGCTTTCAGATGATCCCTGGTCACTGAGGATTCATGGGCCATGCAGAAACAGGGTACCTTGCGGGTAAGGAAGACCTGGATTTCCCTTTCTTTTGCTGTTGCATCCTCTGTGCTGCTGGAGAGTGCTCCTGGCTGGAGCTGAAGGCTGTTCTCCCCACTTTTTCCAGGTCATCAGTGGGGCCACAGCAGGACTTGGGGATCTGCTGAGGGTGTTGCAACCCAGATCTCCAACGTGGTGCAACTCTTGGGTGCACGGTTAAGGACAAGGCTTAATCCAGATCATTTGTATAACCAAGCAAGAGGCAGCTTTAAAGAATGAGAACTATCATCAGAATTCACCACCACCCCCCCACAGTAAGCTTTTTTTCTTCTTCTTTAAGAAAAGGCATCTGAAGCCTCCTTTGTTGCTTATAAATGAGATCTCCCATCACCAAACACCCTCAGTCAAGTCTCAATTGCAAGAACTAAAATCACCTTATAACTGTAGTTAGGACAGAGAAGGGGATTTTTATTTTTTCTAGTCAACTTTGAAAGACTAAAGCCAACTTTTCTAATTAACAAAATGGGAATAGGAAGGGGGGGGTGGGTAAATCCACTCAGTAAATTTCCTATTTCAACAGCAAAATCTGAACAACAACGTAACATTAGGGACACAGGATAATTCGCCCCCAAAAACAAAGCGAAAGGCTGTGCACGATCCAGCAAATGCAACATCTGGAGTCCCTGCCTGCCAAAACAAACTCCAACCAGCTACTTTTTTGTGTGAAAAGCTCACGGTGCCACAGCACATCGCAACCAGAGAGCTGAGAGAGTGACAGAGGCAGCCACACAATAAAATGGAGATGACAGGAGATAAGGGTGTTGTGGACCTAACGGGGAGCTCAAGGAGCGGAGGTCTGTGCTCAGGATCACTGCCATTTTTTTAAGGGAAAATATAAAAGGAAACTCAAAAAAACAATAACAAAATAACAGCCAGCCCAAAGTCGATAATTCAGAGGAACTGCTCAGTGAGTAGTGGTTTCAGAGACCTGATTAAAAACACACTGAGCTCACAAAAACGTGCCGATTCCAACATTAATGAGGGCGCGGCGATTTTGGGCCAAGCCATTGTACCCTCATCCAGCAGCCTGTGTGAGACCCCCCAGGAGAGACATCCCTTCACACCACCTGACATCCAGAGCTTGGATGGCCACTGCACAGCCATCCCAGATCTGTAATTTCCCTCTGACAACAGCCTTTTCCTCCCTTGTGCTCACAGTTTGCTTGGCTCAAGGAGAAAGGGAGACAAGCAAGATGAGTCTTCCCAATCCAGGATTTGCATCCCCACTCCTATCTACTGGGAATCATCAGAGTTACTTAGTGGTACCTGCTGGTTTTGGCTTCATCAGCAGCTGGATGTGCTCTTGCCATCACCTGAGCAGATACTGCTGGAAATAAAATTGTATTTGTCATCCATAAGGGAATCTATGTGTTCTGGGGCACATAGCAAGGCAGAGCAGGGATTAAGACCCTGCCTCAGGTACAAGCCTGGATTTCTCTTCTGAGAGGGCTTTTGGAGAAGGGTTAGGGTGGAGAACATGGAGACAAGGCAGATTTTCTCCTGGTGATGCTGTTTTTGTGGGTTGGTGGTACCTGGGAGGCAGGAGGTGCCCTGGTAGAGTTCCATTGTTCAGGCACTCTCAATGGGCTCAGGGTTTTTCCCCTTTTCCCCACTCTGGAGAGAACTTTAAGAGAGCAAACACCGTAAATGGAAGGCTTTTAATTCTTAATTTATTTTTTTAATTAAGGATGGGCCCAGCCCTAACCCTCAGATGTGCCTCCCCTGGGATTTGGAGCCATTTAAAATCTGGCTCCTTGTTTTCTGTCTTTAAGCCTGCGTTGGTTTATATATGCCAAGGCAATGAGTCTCAGCCCACTGGGCACCCAAAGGCTGAAGAGCAGCCTAGAAATGTGCTGAAGCCCTGTGCAGGATGCTCATTCTCTCCTTTCCCTCCATTTTGACTCTGGGAGGGGATCCAAGACCTAACTAGCAATCTGCTAAAGCCTCACAAAGGATGCTCAACCCCTTCTTGACCTGGAGAGGGGTCCCAAGACCCAACCAGCAATCTGCTGAAGCCCCAAAGATACTTTTCTCCTCCCCCATCTTAACTTGGAGAGGAGACCCAAGAACCAATGCTCACATTGCCCCAGGGTTGGTAGCACCACTTCAGTGTCCCTGGGACACCACTGCCTGTGGCACTACAGGCCCCAGAGTGAACCCCCAGTTTCAGGCTGTGCCCAGGAGCTCCCCAACACCTCCCAGTCCCAGGCAGCGCTGTCGGCTGTGGGCAAGCGGTGCCGCATCCCCGCCTGGCACTGCTGCTCCCCGGGCATAAATACAGTCCCTGACAGCCAGAGGAAGCAACAGGGAGTGTGCTATTGTGTTTATTTATAAACTGAATTGCTGCGGGATGATTTGTTGGGCTAAAGAGGAGGAAAAGTGAGGAAACCTGCCCGAATCAGAGGCAGATCTTAACAACACTGGGGAAGGAGCCTGCTCCCCAGCTTAGCTGCCCATTCATCCATTAAAATCCTGCTGATTTATTATCCCGCCTGACAAGCAAGCTCAGAGAGCAGGGGGAAGTTCAATTCAAGTTTACAAAACTCTTTTTGTCATAAAAGGCTGAACAAAGACATCAATCACTCCTTTAATTCACCCATGTCACTCTCAGAGAGGAAAACTGGCAGAACGCTCTGCTTCCTCCTCCCGCCGCTTGACGATGATTTCACCTAATTGGTTCAGTGTTAAGTAACCTAAAGGAATGCGAGGCATAATTAGATTTAACGTTGTTTCCTCAAGATACCCACATGTCCTTCAGGTCATACATCTTACTAATGTGTTTATACATACAATGTCTCCATTAGCTACCTTTTTTTTTTGTTGCCGGGTGATTTTTCTCAGTGATAAGTGTTAGATTAAACAAAACAGAAAACACAGGCGGGCGACAGTGTTTTACAGGCACCGAAAAGAGACTCAAGGTTGGTTTGGTTTAACAAGTAACAGTCCCAAGATGACTCTTAATAGGATCACGCTCGTGTTGAAACACACGATGGGAGACTAACGAGGGGAAGAGCCTGGCGCGGAGGACGGGGAGGAGAGAAAAGCTTTTGATTAGAGAGGAATGTGGTTATTACAAGATCAGATGGATGGAGGAGAAAAAGAGAGAGAGAGAGAAAGGCAGGGGATAAAAAAGTCAGGCAAATTTCACAAGGTTCAGAAAGGAAGGAAACCACTTTGGATTTTTTTTTCCTCCTTTTTTTCCCCCCCTCTCTTTTGTAACTTTTTACCATTATTTAGGGGGTGAGTTGGGGGAGAGGCTGTAACATACCTTCCTTTTTTTAGATCTTCCTTCTGCTTGTAAGGTCCTAGTGCACTGCTCCACGCATTCAGAGAAGCTCATGTTACTGTGGTCAGCGCTGTAATCCAGGTCTGCTAGTCTGGCCAGGGAAAGGATATAGTTACAGGCTATTCTCAAGATGGCCAGTTTGGACAACTTTTGACCATAAGAATAGCAGGGAACCTAGAAAGGGTAACAGGGAAAAAGAAATAATTAAAAATTAGGCCAGATAAACAAAATATCTTGCTTGAAGCATGACAAAACAACTGTGAGTTATTTTCTTAGCAGTTTTAACATAAATAGAAACTCTAGTGATAAAATACCATATGGTCCCAACAGGTTTTTAAGAAGAACTCCCCCGCTGATCTCCATGGGGATGAAAGCAGCATGAAGCCTCTTGATTTCAGCAGGGCAGTTCTGCTTAAAATGTGATGGCAGGATACAGCCCGGGACATCTGCCTGCTGCTCAGTTCACTTCTTGGAGGCCCTGTTTTTTAGAAGCCTGCATCCCCATGCCTCCCAGTAACTTGTCTTGAGTAACTTACTGCCCACAAGTAGCTGCCAAGTCATCACAGGTCTTGCAGAGTAAGGCAATAAGAAGGTATGAGCAATTGTATCACAACCCTGTGTTTTTGTGCTCAAACTAAATCAATTGTGACTTTCAGCCCATGCAAAAATATCGTGTTGTTGTGTAGAAAGACCTTGAGGAGGCAATAATTTCTACCCGCTTAAACACTCCACCATTGTACCTCACCCCACAAAAGAGACCAAAACAGAGCCTGTTTCAGGGAGCTGGGTGTATCTTATGCAATTTATTTCTTCACCCTTAAAGATTTCTACTGTAATGTGAAACATTTGAACAATCCAAACTAAACTGAATGTGCCTCAATAACTGAGCAGTATATGGTTTCTGCTGCAGAAGGGTAGGTTGCTTTTCAAACATGACCCAGCAAAACACTACATCTACACTCGATTTTAGGCATACAACTTTAACATGTCCAGCTTAAAGAGAGGTCCTCTGAGTTTGATAGGCTTGGGCACCGCATTCTCTAGTTTGCAAAATTGCTTAAGGTCACTCAGCCTTTAGTGCACAGGGGTCTATTGCTTACAGGAAACTGAAGCTGTGCATTCATCTGAAATCCATCCGAGCCCCTCAGGTTGTCTGACCACCTGTCAAAGTTTTCACAGTGATCAATCACTGGAATGCCTCAATGTTTCTTTACCACCTGCCTCTGTACCAGTCTCCATCCTCCACACTCCTCTAGGGTGTCACACTCAGCTTATGGCTGGAGATTTTTATTTCCTCTTGCCATGCTCATACCTCAGCTTCTCTCTCCCCCACAGGGACACAAAGACGGGATCACCCCCAGAATGCTCTCCCTGACTTTACAGAAGGTAAAACAGGTTCAGCCCCTCCACAAACCCCACAGCAGCCTCACACAGATGCCAAAGGAGGAGTAGAACAGCTCAGGCATATATAGGATTTCACAAGTGTTCTGCCAGGCTCTAACTACCATCACCTCCATCACTTCATCTAGATGTGCCATCCCCAAATTTAACAACACATGATAGATCTTTTCTGTCCATGAACTTGGTGTGGTAAGCTGAACCTCTGTAGATTTTGAGCAGCCAAAAAATCTTTTTGCAAAGTGTTCTCTCCAGTCTATAAAAATTTCTTCTCTTTCTGCTTGTTTTGAACATGACTCCTACTGTCTTCCCTTGAGGTACTACAGTTCTGTATTAGAAGAGAGGACAACAGATATTTATTCACCTCCTGTGTGACATATGTTTTTAGTTCACCATCATCTCTTCAGCCTCTTTTCCAGAAGAAAAAGATAAATTCTCCTTAGCAGACACTTCTATGGAAGCCATCCCATATCTTTGATGACCCTTGCTGCTCTTTCCTGAACCCTTCCTAGTCCCTTTGGAGCTGAGATGATCAGAACAACACAGAGTGTTCATGTTGTGGGTGCATATATATCTAACAGATGTTTATGTTCTCTGTTTTGTTTAATATTCCTTTCTTCCTAACTCCTGACTTGATTTGTGACTGCTGCCAGACCCTGATCTGAGACTTTCCTTGAACCATCTAGAGAAACCCCAAGGTCTCCCTTCTCTGAAATAATGGTCAGCTCAGGGTCTATCACTTCACATGTGGACTCTGGCATGGTTTTTTCCATATGTATCACTTCACTTTATCTGTGTGGTATTTATTTAATCTGCCACATGATTACCTAATCACTCAGAGTCATGAACTTCAGCACAGCTTGCACAGTCACAATTTCAGGTGGTGGGACTTGACATTCCCTGTTTAAAGCAGACTTAAGCTCAGAGTCAGATCCTGGTTTGCCCACTTATGACGTTGCTCCCTGCAGGAACTGGCCCTTTTTCCCTACCCACCCACTCCCTGCCTGTACACTGATCACTAATCCATGCTCCCATCCAAGCTGTTTGGTTTCTTCTCTCCTAGGGAAGACCTCTGCCATAGTGCTCATGGAAATCCAAACAAATTGCTTGGATCACCCTTACCCATGAGCAGAAGGATTTTAGTACTGTTGACCCTATGGGCCATGTCTGGTACAATACAAAGAATCCTTTAGGCTGGAAAACACCCCTAAGGACATGGATTCCAACCATTGACCCAGCACTGTCAAGGCCACCACTAAACCGTGTCCTCAAGCACCACATTTACAATTTCTCAACACTTTCAGAGATGGAGACTCCACCACCTCCCTGTTCCAATGTCTAACTGCACTTTCAGTGAAGATATTTTTCTAAGATCCAATCTAAACCTCCCTTGGCACAACCTGAGGCCATTTCCTCTTGTCCTATCACTTGTTACCTGTGAGAAGAGACCAAATCCCACCTGGCTGCACCCTCCTGTCAGAGAGTTGTGCAGAGCCAGAAGATCCCCCTGAGCCTCCTTTTCTCAGGCTGAGCCCCTTTCCCTGCTCCCTCAGCTGCTCCTCATCAGACTCATGCTCCAGACTCTTCTCCAGCTCCGTTGCCCATCTCTGGACATGCTGCAGCACCTCAACATCCTTACAGAGATGGACCCAAAACTGAACAGCAGATTGGAGGTGTGATATGGCTGAGGTGCCTCTCCAGAAACCAGCCATAAAACTTCAAATGGCCTTTTATTTTTATACACCATCTACTACTGACACCCCTGAAAATACAAGGAAGCACAGAACAGCTTGGGTTGGGAGGGATCTTTAAAGGTTACCTTGTCCAAAGNCAACATCCTTATAGAGATGGACCCAAAACTGAACACCAGATTGGAGGTGTGATATGGCTGAGGTGCCTCTCCAGAAACCAGCCATAAAACTTCAAATGGCCTTTTATTTTTATACACCATCTACTACTGACACCCCTGAAAATACAAGGAAGCACAGAACAGCTTGGGTTGGGAGGGATCTTTAAAGGTTACCTTGTCCAAAGTCCCCCCTGCAATGAGCAGGAGAATCTGTTTAAGAGCCCCTCTTTGTCTGACAAAACCTCTCTCTAAATCCCTTGCCTTCACTTTTTCTTTTTGCCAGCATTATGCACCCAGCAATGCCCTTCCCTCAGTACCTGGTCTCCAGATGCAATGGGCTGAGTTATTTTGAAAGCAAGAGCTGCAGGCAGCAGAAACACCCAAGACTCTTTTGACGCCAACACAACAAAAACAGCAGAGCCCCTAGATCAAACGGCATCAGGAAAGAACAAAGCAAGATGGAAACTAAAATGGAAGGATTCAATGAAATGTGGGAGTAATTTCAGAATTAGAGCAAGAAGGAAGTTAAATCGAGTGGAAGCAAAATAGACCATGAAATCCTTGAGGCTGATGCACAGACGCTGTCCAGTTACAACACCAGAAGGCAGGCTAAAGTCTCTTTTCCTCATCTGTTTTGCTCTTTCTTTTGTGTTTTGAGATTTTTTTTTTTAAGGAAACAAAAAGAAACAAAACAAAACCCAAACTGTTTTGTAGGATGTGTTTGCTACAAAAGGCAAGGAAGATCTCAGTGCTAACACAGCTGACAAAACCCTCAACTGGGATTACACAGCACTTTTCCCACACTACTGCAGCAGAGTCCAAACTGGAGCTGCCCCATATGCCCATGGGAAGAGGTTCACCTTGAGGTGTTCAGATACTCCAGTGATGGGTGCAGGGCAGCAACTTTAAGAGATAAGAGGTTTTTTTGCCATGGTAACAGTGTTAGAAAAACTATTTCATAGGAACCCTCCCTGTCTTGGCTCAGCTCCTGCCATTTTAATGTTTCCTTTTGAATTAAACATGGGAAATTAAGAGAGGAATGAGCCACTTAGTTCAGATCCAGAGTCAAAACTTCCCCAAGTGCGTCTGTGTGTAACTTTGGCATTATCTTTTCTTTTACATAAAGTCAACAGGAAAGAGGGGACAGATTTGTAAAAACTGCAGTAAATGGTGTCAATGACACACCTGGACGCCAAGAAATCTTCAAAATCCAACTTAAAAACAGTGTTTTAGAGGTGGGAAAAATGCCTGAGGCTGGTGTGGCAGTGCAGGTGTAACTCTCCCAGCTCCCACAGAGTCTCCACAGAGATCTCTGTCAGGCAGTAACGTGAGTAGGTATCAGTCATGCTCCTGGGAAGGACCAAACCCTTTCCTTCTGTCACCTTCTTGCTCCTCATGCCTGAACTGAACAGACTTCAGTGCTCTAATGGGGCAGCTGTGAGCTGAGCAGCTCTGTCCAGAGCCAGGGGGAACCAGGCTCGAGTTCCTGTACAGTTAATGAAAATATTTCCCTTATCTGACCTCACTGGTCTCTGCCGAGCAACAGCACAGCTCACCATCTTGCCTGCAATATTTGGAATGATTAAAAGGAATTAGGAAGGAACTGCAACTGAAATTTCACACCAATCCTGAGGAATGCAGCTGTCTGCTAGAAAGGCAAGGACACTGGCAGCATCCTTGGCTTTGGGACATCAGCACGGAGTCAGCTGGGACCACAGGAACCAGAGCTCCAGTCAGAGGATGTTTGTTAGTTGTGTCTGCAAAGGGCTCTGCAGAGTCTCATGGGTCTTATCAGTGATCCCCAGGCTGGCAGGAGTTGAAGCAAGGCAAGATGAACGTTCCTGGGACATATTCCTGTGCAGAAGAGCCCTTCTTTGGCAGGGAAACAGAACGGGATGTGACCTAACAGGTCTCTTCTATCCTTGACGTCTAAGATGCAGAGGCAGCGCCCTTGGAAAACCAGAGATGCTCCCTTTGAAGTCCGTGGGAAGCCTGCTGTGCTCTTGACCTGCAGCCAGCCCTCTCAAGGAAGGCAGGGATCCACTGCAGCTCCCCACAGTGTCACTGTCACCCCCCAAACACAGGCTGGGAGCTGGTTCTGACATGGCACAGGACAGGAGGCTGCAGGGTGAGGTTGGGGAACAACTAGAGATGGGTGAAAGGGTACAGCTATCACCCTGCCATATGAGAGTACAGGGTGTGTTCACTGTGATGGGTCTGCATGGAACAACCAGGAGCATCCCATGCACTTTAGGAACACTAAGCCAGTTCACATCATTGAGCTTCTGTCTTCACATCTCTGTCCTTATCAATAAGATACTATTTCCATAAACACCCTCTGGACCTGTACAGATAACATCTCTAAAACCAAGCCTGCTTTTACACTGCATGAAAATGCTGGGGTAAAGAAGGGTGTTGAGTGCTGGGGGTCCAGATGTCTCTGTTACTGTGCTCAAAATGTGATTTAGCAGCACAGACATGCACAGATCTCCTCCACATGGTCATACAGGGCAGAATTGGGCCCCCTGGGCACAGCAGGGAAAATGGGGCAGCTCTAAGGCTCTATTTGTGATACAGCATAAACCAAACCTTCCTGACAGCTAGTTCTCAACACACCATAGGTAAGCTGCTGAATCTACCTGCCTGCTAATTCATCTGGTTTATTTTTATGTTGAGAGTTAAAACACATCAGGGCCCCTCTCCTTGTCACCCTCCCCCAGGAAAACACTTGGCTGCCTCTCCCCTGCATCCCAACACGCAGCCCAGCGGCGCTGTCTCATTGTTTGTGCTGCGCTTCCTGCCAAAAATATTTCCAGCGGTTCATATAAATGTCCAGTACTTGATAGTTCTGGCTTTTGTACATCCCTTTCTAACCCAGGGTGAGTCAGACACTTCCTGGGGCTAAGACACCTTGGGGGAACAGTGGCAGGGTGGGGCAGCAGGACTGACAGTGTCCCTTGCTTGTCAGCCCTGAGCACAGGGAAGCACCTCTGTCACGATCTCAAATTATCTCCAGGCTGCATCTGTAGAGCTGCTGTGGACATGTGGATGCCTCATCCCAAGGCCAAGTTGGATGTGACTCTGAGTAACCTGGGCTAGTGGAAGGTGTCCCTGCCCAGGGCAGTGGGGTTGGAACTAGACCATCTTTAAGGTCCCTTCCAACCCAAACCATGATTCTATGAGGAAGATCCTTAACACGCTGAAGGCCTTGCCCAGAAGATCATTGCCTGTTTTCAAGATGTGTTACGCAGTAGAATGGTTTTGGGAAGGGTTTGGAGCCAGCCTTTTTCTCTTTCCAGCCAGTTCTGGGGGTAAAGTGAACATATAAGGGTCCTTTTGCTTCTTGCAGGACTCATTTGATGACTTGGTTGGTGTGTTCAGGTTCACTAGCAAGGTGACTTGGCTTCCCTACCTTGCTCTCAACAGCTGCAGCCCCTGAGTCCTTCTAATATTCCAGGTGGGACAATGATGACTTACACAGCTGGATGATGGAAAAGCCTGCAATATTCCTGGGACATCCTTTCATAGTCCTGCCAGATCCTTTCAGACTTTATTCCCAAATACCCCTCCTGCTGCTGCCTGCAGCACAGCAGCAACCAGGATCCACTGATGGCTCCTCTGTGCCAATGGTGATCTCTCTACACTGACCTGGAGCTTTGGGGCAGCCCCCTTGGGTTTGAGCCCAGCAAGGCCAGACCTGGCTGTGTGGATGTATGGCATGGCTCTCAGGGGACTGCTTCTGGAAAAGGGCCCCATGGAACCACAGAATAGTTTGAGTTGAAAAGGACCTTTAAATGTCATCTAAGTCCAACCCCCTGCAGTGTGCAGGGACATCTTTAACTAGATCAGGTTGCTCAGAGACCAGTCTAGTCTGACCTTGAATGTTTCTAGGAATGGGATATGTATCACCTCTCTGGGCAACCTGTGCCAGTGTTTCCAAGCCTCATTGCAAAAACTTTCTTCCTTGTATCTAGTCTAAATCTACTCTCTTTTAGTTTAAAACCATTATGCCTTGTTCTATGACAACAGGGTGTACTAAACAGTTTGTCCTCATTTTTCTTATAGTCCTCCTTTAAGGGCAAGGGGTGAGGGGGCTGAAAAAAAATCTCAAGAACCTTCTCTTCTCCAGACTGAACAATTCCAACTGTCTTAGCCATTTGCTTGATCAACTTGGTGGTCTCCTCTGTGCTTGCTCCAACAGATCCACATCTTTCCTGTGCTGAGGATCCCAGAGCTGGGTGCAGCATTGCAGGTGGGGCCTCACCAGAGCAGAGCAGAGGGGAAGAATCACCTCCTCTGACCATCTGTGGAGTCACAGTGTCTGATGTTCCACAGAGCTCAGCTCCAGCCAGCAGTGCAGCTATTCCATGCCATGAATCTGAGAAGGTTTCTCTGCCACCAGAATGCAGTAGCAGGAAAGGGGCAGCCCCGTGCTAGCGATACAACCCCATCAGTTTGAAGGAAAGCCTCAATCCTGCCTCACCACAGGGAGCAAAGTGCCCAGCCCTGGCCCAAACCCAGCTGAAAAATGCCAGCAAGAACAACAGCAGCATGGCTCAGGCAGGAGCCCCAGCCCTGACTGAGGTGCCTTTGCCTCCTGGGTGGGTCCACGTTGTCAAATGACCCAGCTCCTGCTTCCCTCCCAGCTCCTGGCTCCCCCATCGCTCACATTACAAAAACATGAGTTCACTCCTTGGAGTGAATGAATTGGCTTCCTCCAAACAAAACCTAGGTGTGGTGCTGGGTGAGTTCACCCCGGGAATCTCTTCCAAATGGCAGTCTGGTTAATGCTGCCCCAGGCCTGGCCCCGCTCCCTTTTGGACAGTCCTCCTGCAGTTCCTGCAGATGTTTTGCACCCCCAAAGCCTCCTGCACATCCTCAGGACACACAGCACACCCCCTCAGTCTCATGCCTCAAAAATATCACATTGCTGGGCTGCAGCAAAGCTCTTACCTTATTGCTGACTCTTTGAATTACTTCCCAAAATAATAACTAGACAGACATTTACTGGGATTATCAGAGGAGAAATCCCAGGGCTACTGGGCACAGAAAATCTCCTCTGAAAGGGGCTACCTTCCAGCACCATAGTGGGGAAACACTTTCTTGGGTGGTAGTTTAGTAGTGGCCATCTCTGAGGTCCAATGGACCCAAAACCCTGGTAAATAGGAGAACAAGCTCCACTGGAGATAATGGCATTACCCCAGCTTGGCCTTGGTGACTCTTCAGTCACCAGCCACTGTTGGATTCCATGGGGTTTTCCCTTCCCTTGCTGTCACGAGCTGTCATGAGCCCATGGCAGCTGCAAAGGAGCACAACCTCCCACAGCACACACATGGCTCTGCTTGCATCCCTGCCTGGCACAGGGGACAGTGCAAACCAGGACCAGGATGGGATGCATCCCTTGGGGAATACACGTGGCATAGACCAAAGGAGATGCAAGCTGGGAACAAAGAGCCCGGGGAGCTCTGCTGTAAGGTACTGAAAAGTGTCCCACCTCCCCACTGCAGCCCGGAAAGGAATTTGACAGTGGATTAAGGCAGGGAGCAGAGGCTGGATTCAAAGCTTGATGGAGAAAAGCAGACTCTTTTCTCCAATTTCAGTGGGAGCCATAAGAAAACACAGAGGTTAACTCAGGGTGGCTGCAGCAGGCAGAGCAAATACCTCCCGACAGGAGCAGGATTTGTAGCAAAGGATAAAATCAGCTAGACAGCAGCCAAGGGAGCAAAAAAAGCCCTGTTCTTGGTGACACACAGTCATTGTTTTCAGGATTTTTGTCCTTTTGTCTGGTTTCTTCCTTATTTTCTTTCCTCCTGTGTTGCTTCAGGCCAGTATTTTGTCATCTTCTGTAGCTGTTAAACCACAGAGCTGCCCCACTCTGGGCTCTAAATATCCACCAGCGTCACTTGGGACTGGCAGCAGCCATGGAGATGCTCTGGTTGACACTGGGCTGTTCAGTGACAACACGCAGCGGTGGCACTGCCCACTGTGTCTGGAAGATGCTCCTGCTCTCCTGAAGTCCAGCTGCAACTCTCCAACAGCCAAACCTTCCCACCCAGCCTTCACCCCCAGAGAGCTCAATGGGTGGTTTGCCTTCAGGAGCTGGGTTTTAAGGCATCTTAGGATTTCCTGCTGGTGGGATCACAGAGGGATGAATCACTGGCAATAGGGCTGGGAGATGTCAGCAGGTGACCGAGGATAGCTCTCAGCCTCCCCAGCACACAGAAAGGACACGTCAGCAACACTGGTCACATGCAGGGTCCCGCCTGCAGAGGTGACAAACCACAGCCACCCCTGGGATGACACACAAAGAGGGAGAGCACGGAATGAATGATGCATCCGCGGAACAGCCTCAGCCTCTGCTGGGTTGTGGCTAAGGCACTGCTCAAGCCACAGCTCCTGCCTCCATTTACTGCCTGGTTTGTCCCTTCAAACCCCTGCAGACAGTTTGTCCCCACAGCCACAAAACCTCCTCCTGTAGCCTTGAGGTTTCTGCTCCTGATATCCCACCATGCTCCCAACAGGAGCGATCAGGGTGTTTTCTGCACTGATTTAACAAGCCACAGCAGCCATGTGCACGCCGGCAGCAAAAAGTGAAAGGATGCTAGTGTGTGTGTGTGTGTGGGGAAAACCTCCATTCCAGAAGCTAAAAGGCCCTATAAAACCCTAAAGTATCTCCAGAACCCACAGGAGTGCAGAAAGCGAGGCTGTCAGCTGCTGAGGCAGAGAATGTCCTGGCAACGCAGTGGTGAAAAGATTTAGAAAAATGCCAATACACTTCAAGGGAAGATAAATGTCTGTGGACACATTTGCTCCCGGCACAGACTCCAGCTCACTGTGGCTCGATGCATCACTTTCTTCAGGAGGAGCTGGACAGCAGTGCCCCAGAGAGAAACCAGATGTGCAAGCACAGGCAGGCTCCAGACCAGGAAGGCTGCTGTGGTTGTCTCCATCCATCAAGGGAGAGTCTGCTGCCACCTTAGGGTTTGTCAGCACTGCTGAGGAGCTCGATCCCAGCTCCTGGGAGTGCAACATCCTGGTGGGAGCTGGTTTGCTTGGCTGTCCACACAGCCTCAAGGTGAAGAGCACTATCTCCTGCTGGCAAAGGCCTCCAGCAGAAAACCTGGTGGCTAAGGCCATACTGTAAATAAACATTGTGATGGTTCAGTTTCACAGGGATTTGCTAGAATATTAATATCTTGCTGCCAATAGGAATTTGCAGACAAAAAACCAGCCAGAATTGCACCTCACTTCAGAGAAATGTTGCTTTGAAGATAGGCAATGTTTTTGTCACATCTTGTCTCCTCCAGATGGTTGCACTGCTTCATGAGTTTGACCATCCACCAGCACAAGAACTGGCAGGAGTCTTCACATGGAGGAGAAGATGACGTCAGGTCCTTGTGAACTCAGTGCTATGTCTCTGTCTGCGTCAGAGATGTTTGGGTTCACTGACCACCCACCATGGCAGGGAGAGGAAAATGAGAAGGATGCAAGTGACAACCCACCATATCACACGTGGAGGGTCCTGCAGCAGCTGGGGCAGTGCAAGAACTCACTGACCAGCACCTGCCAGGGCATTTGAGGGTAGAACAGTGCTCCAGATTGGAGCTGCCCAGTCACAGGGACATGAGCAGCCCTCAGGAGGGACACCAGAAAGGCAACAGCAGAGGCACAGCCAAGTACAGCAGAAGTATCTCACCACCTCAAAGTGTTTCAGAGCAAGTCAGTGTTTTCCAAGGAGAACTATACTGTTTGCCTCAGGAGTCTGCTGTCAGTGAAAGGATCACTTGGACAAATGATTCTTGGGGGACTTAGAGGGAGAAATCTCTTCCAGAGTTAACAGCTGAAGACCACAAGTACTAAGACCAGGGGGAAGTAGCTGTTTCTCAGGAGCTTCTGCTCTTCAGTCCCACTTCAGTGCTATGGCTTCAGCTCAATACAGTGAGGGAGAGAAATCCTTGTTCCTGGTGGCTGTGACACCAAGGAGTGAACACAATGGCAGTGACACGTCTCTCCCAACAGCAGGCAGCTTCCCAGAGCTGGCAGCTGCCCGCCTACCTCCCACCTCTGAGGGGGCCCTGGCCTCTGAGGCAAGCTGGGGACAGCTCAGTCCTCAGGGACACGGCTGGGTTAGCCTCTCCTTGTGCGAAACAACTGTGTTTGGCTCTTCCTCCACCAAGATCTGGGAGAAAGAAAAAAAAAAACCCACACCCCTTCCTGCCATCTGGAGAGTCAGTCGACACAAGCCAAAACATGTGTGCCATATGTACACAGCTGTGGAGCGCAGGGACGCCGCCGTCAGCCCATCTGTCCGGTGTGCTGCGTGCCAGTCGCTCGCCCTCGGGTGGGCTGCTGACACAGGGAGACTGTCCTGCACAGAGGCATGACTTCCCTTTCCTCCTCCTCGTAGGGAGCATGGATGGGTTCCCTACAGTGTGGCTGTGGTGGGTCTGATCCTGCAAGCAGCGGGGTTTCATCTCACGTGTGCCAGTGAGGCTCTCCAGCCTCACACATCCAAACAGGGTAGGGACAAGGATGACACCTGTGTGGGTGTTGGTACCAGTGGCTGAGCAAGGCTCCTGCTCCCAGCAGCTCCACATCCAGCACCTGACCCCCACCCAGAGTACTGTGGGGCCAGGGTCGGCACAATCCCCTGCTCCTGCAAGCACGGCACAATCCCCTACTCCTCACCCGCCTGTCTGTGGAGATGTATCAGTTTCAGTGCCTCAGGAAAAGCCTCCCAGCTGCTTAAGAGCCTGATATGTGATGACAAGGAGGGAACGGAGGACTAACCAAGGAACAAGAAGAAAGGGGAGGCCTGCAGCAGACAGCACACAGGGGTTGCCTCTCGCAAGGGGCTGAAAGCCCTTTGTATGCCCTGGCATGTGGGAAGATGGTGCTGACCTGAGGCAGGAGAAAGCCTCCCTACTGCTTGTACCTCCACCAGGGCATCTCCATGCCCCTGCTTCCCACCCGCTGGCCAAGGTGTGACAGAAAGCAACCTCCTGCCTCCTGATCGGAGCTGCACCCCAGAGACCCCTCCGTGTCCCTGCTGCGGGTGACATGAGTGACAAGGCAGTGCCGTGCCTATGTGCAATGAAGCCGACTGTCACCTGATGTCACGTACAGCACCAGGCACGCCGCTGGCAGCCCAGCAAGAAATGAATACAAATGTCATCCAATGATGGTTGGGACAGCCAGCCCACCCCTCAGCAAATTGCTAGGAAAACCTCGCGGCAAACATTTCCCAGAGAATGATTCCTTTCTCTCTGCAGAGTGAACACAGCTCTGCCAGTATGTTCCCGTGCTGACCCTAGAGACCGGCTTTCATGGGAAGAGAGGACGGCAACTTGTTCTCCAGGCTCTTTGGGCTCCCAGCTGAGTCCATGGCTGAAGTGATTTATAGAGACAGGGCCAAGGCCAGGAATCTGAGGCTTTTCAAGAGTTGCCCATTTCCCAAAAGAGTGCAGCTTTAATTTGTTGCCTGCCTGACTTCTGCTTGAGGCTCAGCCTAGAACAAGATTGCCAGTGATTTGGGAAATCAGTGCTACTTCCCCTTGCGGTTTTGGTGGTGTAGATGTCTGTCCATGGAGAATTAGACTGACACTTCCAGGCGTGTTACACACAGTTGCCAAACAACTGAAATATGGAAGTAGCTTACAGAAACAAAATTTATCAAGTCTGGAGTTTGCATCTACAAGGGGCGGCCTCTCAGCACCAGGGGACAGCACCCAGCACGCACTGGGTTACTGGGATTATAACAGGAGCAGTCAGATCCCACCACTCCACAGTGATCAAAAATGCTCCAGTTTAGTTGCTCACCAGTGATTCTCTCCTGACATACAGCCCTGGTCTCAGCCCCTGAAAGCTCTTTGCAGAAGTAGATGATGGGAAAGAATTAACTCTTGGGGTGCAGCTACCCAGGACTCAGCAGTCATTGAGAAGGGCTGCAGGCAGCATGCTGAAGATAGCAACAAGCACATTTCCTCAAAGCAGGACAGAGGATTGAATCTTAAAGTGAGCACACTTAGGGAATGGCTCAGATTAGTACTGTCCAAACGATGGTAGGGAAAAGCCTGCATGTGTGAGCTCTGCAGCAAGCAGAGCATGTTGCTCCACCAAGCTGGAGGGACCATCCTGGGAGTGGAGATGCTTAGCACATCTCAGAGTCAGACTCGTCTGCAGCTTACAACCCTCTGAGCCCTGTGCCTCTCCTCCTTCCTACACACCTGGAATAGTCCCATCAGCATTGAAGAGAAAGGCAGAAAAGCCAGCACAGCTGGTCTTGCACAATGTGACAGCACATCTTTGTCTATCACTGCACTGTACATGGTGCTACATGCAGAGAGGGCTGAGTGCAGGGGTGAGGGCACTGATTTATCCTTGTTCAGAAGATACAAGAGGCTTGTGGCTTCTCTGTATCTCTCCTCGTCCTGGGGACATGATGCAAGGATTCTGATCAGAACCCTTCATTTACCTTCAAAAGTGCCACCCTGACAGTGTGAACATATCTATTATCCTTTACAGACAACTATGAGGATTTCCAAGTCCTCTCAGCAAGAAAGCCCAGAACCAGACACACTTCAAACATACTCTACAGTAAAAAATCATGGGATTCTAACTGGAAGAGCACCACAGCTCCGCTTGGCTGTCCGTAGTACACAGGGCATATAGAAAGTTTCACAGGCTGCTGTAAGAACCCCAGACGGATCAGGCACTCTGCACCAAAGTCAAAGGAACAAAGTGCTGCCCAAATTCCCGGTGATCCCTTTGGGGTCTGAACAGCTCGCAAGTACACGTGCTCTTGGTACAGGAGCATCACCCCAGCTCCCAGCCTGACCAAGTGCCTCTCTACACACTCTGTTCTCAACCAGAGGGATTCCTCGGGTTTGTTTTGTTTTTTGCCCTCTACACAACTCTCCCTCCGGTGGAAAAAAAAAAAAGTCCAAAATTTTCTAACTCTAAGCAAATTAAAAGCCCTTATTTATTTATCTTGAGTGTTAGCACAGTTCTAGGGTTGGTACTTCCAGGCATTTTGAACCGACTTCCCCTCCTGTCAGGCGGCCACTCTGCTCCTGCCCTTCACCTCCCCTGGCCCCAGGCGCGGGTCAGCGCGGGCGCTCCCCGGTCCCTGCGCACCCTCCAGCCCTGCGCGGGGTCCCGCCGGGCAGAGCACGGCACG
>VWYP01031809.1:0-50946 GCA_013400435.1 Pycnonotus jocosus
TTATATTACATTATATTATATTAATAATTTACACATATTAATATTCATGTTAATATTCATATTGCTTTAAATTTATATATCACTGCATCACTGATATTGATCACTGCCCAGCCCACTCCCAGTAGCCCCAGTGCCAGGAATTTTCTGAGAAACACAAGTAGGAAGAAATAAGGCCAATAAAAATTGCTCACTTTGTCCTCCAATGGTGGCCAAAATCTCCCAGGTGCTGAAGGAAACTGGAATTCCTTTTGACATGGGAAGAGGCGTGAACAGGCTGTGAAATCCTGCCTGGTTTTCCAAGAGGGTTTCTTAGGCACAGGTATTTATTTGTGTGTCAGTCAGGGGGATAAGAAATGGGTGGAGAAAATCTAAGGAAAATTTGTGGGTGATGAGGAGAATCTGCTTTTCCCTTTAAAAACATTTGACTCAAAACTGATGATCAGTCCACAAAGGAGGACCAAAAGAAATGTCAATTTTATGTCTTTAATCGCTTTTTAATTCAAAGGGAATAAAGGATAAAGTTCCATTAAAAAGCTGACCAGAAGGGGGCAAAAAGCCCAGGAAAGGCCTGGAATGAAAATATTGTAAAAATCAAAGCATTTCCATCAAATAAAGACAATTCCAGAGCCTTGGATTCAATGGCATTATTTAGGCAAGATTCCTTCCCTGCAAACATTTTCGGGACAAAAACACCTTTATAAACTGAGCAGGAATCCAGACAATTCTCTTTCTTCACTAGAATTAGGACCTCTGATATTTCCTCATTTAAACTTGTAATAATTCAGTAATTTAATAAAAAAAAGAAAGGAAAGCAGAGGTTAATACTGTTAATATTTAAAAAGCAAGAGCTAATAACATCCCATTGTAGGGAAAAGCCAATTCCTGCCGGTAATTTCCCTAAAGATTCTGTGTTTGTGGGTTTGTTTCCTGGAGCAGATTGAAAATATTTTGTTTGGGGCTCGAGGAAGCCTGGATGGGATTCTGAGAGGGAACAACAGGAGTTCCATGAAAACAGTGAAAAGCAAAATAATCTAGCACAAGGAAACACAAAGCAAAGCTCAAGGCACAGAATTCATAAATTAGAGGCTATACACGTTACATCTGGTTTTAATTAGTATATTCCAAATGAAAAGCACAAAAAGGTCTTTAATGAAGAAAATGGGCTCTCAAATACATTGGAATTTCTGAGGGAAAAAAGGGAATTGCAGAGAAGGGGACTTCAAGCATCAAGGAGTAAATCCTTGGCTAAAAATTGCCATTTTATTCAAATATATCCCTTTTATTTTTTTTCTTGGAGCATCAGTACCTCCCAGCTTTCAGAGGCCACTGCTCTTAATCCAATCAGATCCATAAAGAATATTTTATGTGGTTTATCACTCCTCAAATTAATTCTGATTAAAAATGACTTTTGGAGAATGATTTGTGGCATTCTGCTGAGCTTAAGCTTCCTTTTTATCTACTTAGAGGAATCTTACTATGACTCTAGAGCAAGGCAGCTCATTATCCTCCTCTAAAAGGCTTTTATACTCAAATTAATGCATTTCAGAGGATGTTGCTGGCAGCAAACCCAATGACCTTAGAGAGCTGGGAGAAACTCTGTAGGATGGGGCTTGGTACATATCAACTCTTTGGATGAGGAGAGAAATTTTTATCCAACATTTTATTGGTCTATTTGTTTCTAAATTCAATTTGTGTGGAAGATTATGGACTCAGGATTAGTTTTCTCCTCTCCTTAATTTTTTTTAAAAAATTATTTATTATTGGTGCTTGATTATGTTTATTATTTGTGAAATTTTGTTCAAGGCAGAGTGGAGCATGACTGAAGCAACTGAAGGCAAGAACCTGAATGTACAGCGATGCATTTGTGATCAATTGATCCCAAACTGATTCACATCAACTGCTCTGGTAATAATTAAAGACTACAGTCCTTAATTATCCCCATAAGTTATGTCCTGTAAAAGAAGAACTGACTGTGGGATTTTTGGGTTGTTTTTGAAAGCTGTAGTTTTGCATTGGGTCATTTGAAATGCTGGGAAGGTTGAGATTGGCTGGCCTGGAGAGGAGAATATCTGGGAAGATTTTGGAGCCCCTTCCAGGGCCTAAAGGGGCTCCAGGAGGGACTTAGTGGAAGGGATGGAAGGACAGGACACAGGGAATGGCTTCCCAGTGCCAGAGGGCAGGGCTGGATGGGAGATTGGGCAGGAATTGTTCCCTGGCAGGGTGGGCAGGCCCTGGCACAGGGTGCCCAGAGCAGCTGTGGCTGCCCCTGGATCCCTGGCAGTGCCCAAGGCCAGGTTGGACTTTGGGGCTTGGAGCAGCCTGGGACAGTGGAAGGTGACCCTGCCCATGGCAGGGGTGGCACTGGGTGGGTTTTATTGTCCCCTCACTCCCAAACCATCCCAGGATCCTCTGATCCCAATATCTCACGTTTGAGGCTCATCAGGGCTGTTGTCAGTGCCAGCAATAATGAGAAGACACTGAGAAAATAAATCACTTCTCAAAATCACTCTGATGATGAGAAAGAAAGTGAGCAACTGTTAATGAATGCAGAAGATGAAAGCACATGCATTAAAAACTCCTCCTAAGAACCTGAATTTCCCCCTGGAATCCAAACCTGAATAATTTCCACAGTGCAAGCTCTGCGTGTACTTTATTAATGTTCTCCTAAGTTTCAACTTGGAAAGCTGCTCATTTCATTCTACTCCTCAGGAACAGACATTCATTCCATTAATTATTCTTAAATCAGGCTGGAATGGGGATTGTGTTTAACTAACAGAGCAATTACTTTAGCTTTCTAAAGGCCAAGAAAAAAAGGTAACGAGCACTGACTGTTGCAAATGCTCGGTGCTACAACAATAAATTCCAGCCTGATCCTCTGCAACAAGAGCACTTCTTAATTATTTCCAATTTTACTTTCACTAAACACACAATTATGTTTAATGCCATCCAATAATACCAACTCCTGGCTTCAGCCTTGTTCCATTTCATGCCAGCAAACCCAGGGAGGATTGGAACAGAAAGAGCTTAAAGACATAAAATTGACATTTCTTTTGGTCCTCCTTTGTGGACTCATCAACAGTTTTGAGTCAAATGTTTCTAAAGGGAAAAGCAGATTCCCCTCATCACCCACAAATTTTCCTTAGCTTTTCTCCACCCGTTTCTTATCCCCTTGACTGACACACAAATAAATACCTGTGCCTAAGAAACCCTCTTGGAAAACCAGGCAGGATTTCACAGCCTGTTCACGCTTCCTGGGATGACTCCAAACGTGATTTGACATTTGTGGCTCATCTTTCATCTGCTTTCAGACGGAGCAGAATATTCCTTTCCCTAATCTACCTTGCCTTCCAGAATTTTTTACCTACTCCAGTGCCCTTATCCTATTACCTGCTCTCTACAATTCCCTGGAAGGAGGATGGAGCCAGGTGGGGATGAGTTAAGGGACAGGAGGAGAGGAAACAGCCTTGAGCTGTTCCAGAGGAGGTTTGGATTGAATAATTGGAGGAATTTCTTCACAGAAAGGGTGGTTAAACATTGACCAGGTCAGTGGTGGAGTCACCATCCCTGGAAGTGTCCCAAAATGTGTTGAAATGGTGTCTGGGGACATTATTGATGGTGCTGGTGGATGGCTGAGCTTGATGGTCTTAAAGGTCTTTCTCAACCTTAATGATTCAGTGATTCTTCAGCAGTTCTAAAGTTCATGGATTTGACATGATTCTTTGATTTGCCACCGTTTTTTGAATTCCTAACTTTGATGAAGTAGAAGCTTCCCAATTCCCCACTTCTCTGCCATTTCTGGGCTTATTTTGGGAAGGACTCTCATGAAAACAACAACAAAACCCCCCAGCCAGGGACAACTTTACAAAGCTCTGACCATTTTATCATTCCTGGTGC
Source organism: Pycnonotus jocosus (assembly GCA_013400435.1). Classification (NCBI taxonomy): domain Eukaryota; kingdom Metazoa; phylum Chordata; class Aves; order Passeriformes; family Pycnonotidae; genus Pycnonotus; species Pycnonotus jocosus. The sequence continues at coordinate 3,895 of VWYP01031809.1, forward strand.
TCTAAACACATAATTTATTTGTTTTATTGAAAACAAAGAGCCTTTACTCTTGGCTAATAATATCTGATGCTAATTGTAGTCTGTATATTATATTTCCATTAATTTCCATTCTTTTTAAAACAAAACCCTATGGATGTTACACTCACTTTCCTCCCCGTGCAGGCCTGAAATTGCTGCATTTCCCCTTTAAAACATAAACAAGGTGCCACCAAAAAAACCTCAAAAACTTCAGGTGAAAACTGGCATTAACATAAACTAAAAATTTAAATATTAACAGATCTAAAATGAGAGCTACAAATTGGCATGACACACAAGCACCTAAAGTTGAATACAAACAAAATCTGGGTTTTAAGTCAAAATCATCCTTTTGTCAATGTCAGCCATCAAGCAGCTTTAAAAGATGCAAATTTCAAAATTTCCTGTGAAAATTCAAACCAGTGGGTACAAATCTTCCCTCTGTAGGTGAAGGTTATTACAAAATCTTCAGCCTTACCTTCACTTTAAGCACAGAAGAAAACATTCTGGCATCTTCAGACACCCCTCCAATGTACATTTTTTTGGTAAACACAGGTGCATGGTCATTTTCATCCTTCACCTCAATAAAGACCTTGGCTGTATTACCTAAAAGAAGGAATAAAAAGGGAAAATAGAATATTTTGTAATAAATTGTAACATCTCCAGGCATTCATGGATTTCCAGCTCAGGGAGATCATGTAAAATGAGTGTAGCCATAATAAACTGAAACAAAAAATCCCTTAGACTTCACAGAATACTAAAATTGGATAATTCTGGGATCACTGGGGCTGGAAAATCCCTCCCAGCCCATGGAGTCCCAGCTGTGCCCGATGCCCACCTTGTCCCCAGCCCAGAGCACTGAGTGCCACCTCCAGCCCTTCCTTGGACACCTCCAGCCATGGGCACTGCAAACCTCCCTGGGCAGCCCCTGCCAAGGCCTGAGCACCCTTTCCATGCAGAAATTCCTGCTGCTGGCCAAGCTGAGCCTCCCCTGGCCCAGCTTGCAGCACAGCCCGACCCTCCTGTCCCTGTGCCCTGGCAGCACAGCCCGACCCCCCCTGGCTGTCCCCTCCTGGCAGGGAGTTGTGCAGAGCCACAAGGTCCCCCCTGAGCCTCCTTTTCTCCAGGCTCAGCCCCTTTCCCAGCTCCCTCAGCCTCTCCTGGGGCTCCAGCTCTGTTCCCTTCCCCAGAGCAGTAATAGGGCTCCACATCAAACCTTAGTTCCAGATGTGTCACAAAGAGCTCATTAACAGCAGCTCTGCACCTTGCTTTATCTATTTTAATTGTTCCTGCTGCCATGCAAACCTTTAACAGCTGATTCAGATCTGGTGTCTGTAAACCCATAAATGGTCACACAGAGTCCTTGCTCAGCAGCCTCAGGAATTAATTTCCTGTGTTAATTGAAAGTATCACTAAGCCTGTCCTCCTCCCAAACCTGGCCTGGCACAGGGGAGGTCCACCAGCATTGCCTCACCTGAGAGGTTCAACACAAAACACCAGAGGTTCAACACAGAATGCCACTATTAATTTGGTTTTATTAAAGAGTTCCTGCTCCAGCCCATTGAGCAATAAACATCTCCATCCTTCTGCAAGGGGAAAAACGTCCAGCAAAAACCTGGTGCCAGACAGATTCCACTGCGCAGTAATCTCCACCAACATCTGCTTCCCTCTTTCAGAATTGTATAATCCAGAAAGATTGCTGGAAATGATGATATCCAGTTCATTAAAATCACATTTGCAAGTGATAAATTGCCTCCTTTCTGTGCTGGTCTTCCCAGCTCCTTTCAGTGCCAGGATAATTTCAGTGTTGTACAGGTGCCACTGATCTGAGTTACTCGTACAATGCAGGCTCTTTAGAAAAGGCTTAGGAGCTGTATGTTTAGGGGAGGAAAACATTAAACCACAGACTATTTCTGACATGGCCAAAGTCATATTCTGCCTATCTGCTGGTCCAGCTGATGGGAAGTAAATGATGGCTTCATAAATAGAACTGAAATCTGAAAAAAACCTAATATTTAAAATACTGTCCCTGAGGCAGCAGAGTGTCCTGGGGCTCCTGGGGGACACCGAGCTGTCCCTGAGGCAGCAGAGTGTCCTGGGGCTCCTGGGGGACACCGAGCTGTCCCTGAGGCAGCAGAGTGTCCTGGGGCTCCTGGGGGACACCGAGCTGTCCCTGAGGCAGCAGAGTGTCCTGGGGCTCCTGGGGGACACCGAGCTGTCCCTGAGGCAGCAGAGTGTCCTGGGGCTCCTGGGGGACACCGAGCTGTCCCTGAGGCAGCAGAGTGTCCTGGGGCTCCTGGGGGACACCGAGCTGTCCCTGAGGCAGCAGAGTGTCCTGGGGCTCCTGGGGGACACCGAGCTGTCCCTGAGGCAGCAGAGTGTCCTGGGGCTCCTGGGGGACACCGAGCTGTCCCTGAGGCAGCAGAGTGTCCTGGGGCTCCTGGGGGACACCGAGCTGTCCCTGAGGCAGCAGAGTGTCCTGGGGCTCNGGCTCTTCAGTGTTGAGAGAAGAAGGAAAAGAAAGGAAAGAAAAGAAAGGAAATGACATTAATTGTCAAATCTCTGTCTTCTTAAACCAGATCCTTAATGTTTCTGGCTGCAATACCAAACTACAGTAGCAAAATGAGATTCCCAGGCAGACTTTCCCACTGCAGATTTATGGAACAAGGTGGCATTAAAAGCAGGATTATGTGTGGAAGTGACCTTGCCCTGCTGATTCTATAACCAGTCCTGTCACTGGCTGCCACCAGTTTGGTGCTGGAGGGAAGATCTTGATTTTTTCTGTGCAGGTGAATCAAGTCTTGGCTCACCTGTACTGGTTCTCTCTAATTCAAATTAAACATCATTTGCACATTGCTCACTTTTGTCATATCAGGCCCATTTGGGTGAGATGCCTGAGCCTTGTGCAAAGTTTGCTTTGCAATTTGCTCAACTCTCCACTTGTTTAATATGCTGGCAGTTCTCTGAGCTGCCAAAATGCTGATTTGTTTAGCAAAGAGTGAGTGCTTTGAGAATGGAGAAATGGAAGTTATTACATTAAGTGCAAAGCAAATTAAATACCCTGCACATCCACAGGCCAACATTAGAACCATCACCATTAAATATCTACCTGCATTTCAGCTTCCTGCCTGATTTCTGAATGCAGTCCTTCATTCCAGCAGATGGTGTGCAATGTGGCATCTGTGAGCTCCTCCCTATCCCACCTTTGGATCCAATTCCACAGCTGGCTGCAGGAAAGGGCTCTCCACCAGCTACAGGAGTTGCCTTACCCTCACAGTGGAATTCTTACTAAAATCCCTCAGCAGAAGCTGTGCCATGCGGGAAGGTCGTGCCAGACCCTTTCCCACGGGGATTTTTCCCAGTCTCTCTGCTTGATTCAGGAATATTCCCTGCACAGGGATTCTGCTGCTCTCATATTCAGCACGCCTGCACCCCCAGCCCCCAGTCTGGTGGAAAAGGCCACCAGTGAACTGCACTCTTAGAGAGTCTGGTTTAGACTTTGTCGTTAGACTCCTTTTTCCTTCATATTCCAAATTTTTAACTGCTTTTCTAAACACTGGGTGTGGCTTGAACCCCCTTTGTGAGGACAGTGATCATCACAGACTGTCAGTATTCACACTCACCTTCCAGAGGGGAAATTTATACCCCCAAGTAGTAAAACCTCCCATATTTGGTGTTCTAAGTCTGGACTGCAGCTCCAGTTACTTTTTTTCTTAATGGATTCCAGGAGCTGAAAGCAGAGTTTACTCCTTGGTGGTAATTCTTGTGAGACCTCCCAGAATCCAAGTATAAAATCCTATTACTTATGGGCTGTGCTGCCTAAAGAGCTGGCCAGAAGAAAGAACAAAAAGCATCTTTCCCTGGACAAAGCAGCACAGGCTGCCAAGGTGGCCAAAAAGAATCAAGAAAATTGATTTCAGTGATATCTCACTCTCCTGCAAGGTTCCTTTTCCCTCCTCTTCCCCAGCCCCCTGGACATGAGCTGCAGTGCACAGAAAATACAGAACTGCAGCTGCTTCTACGTCACCCTCAGCTTGTAGGAACCAAACTAAATAATCACTGCCAAGACTTTTGGATCTTTCAGCTTCTGTGGTTTGCTTAAGGGGAGTGAAAACACCCTGAAAGCTGCTCTAAAGCAAAGCTGAGACACTCTGAAACACCTAAAATGAGTAGACTATGAATAAGTAATGCAGAAAACAAGCCCAACAAAAACTCCTGGGTCACTGGTGTGTACCAGCATTTCATTCCCAGAAGTTTTTTTCCAAACATCCTTGTTGAAAACTCTTTTCCAGCCTCACCAGCTAAAAATGTGACAGATCCATGTGAGCCTGTAGCTCATTGCCAGGCTGCAGGAACAAAGCTGGACTAAAGCAATGATTTTTGGACACTGGGACAGCATTAAGGATGCTTTGAGTGTTCCCAGGTGAGTTTTACTCTGTGCTTTCACCAGCAGCACTGCACTTGTCACCTGCAACATTCCAACCATGGATCCAGCTGCTCTTCAGGCATGGATAATTCTAACATAAATCCCCGTGTCTCCAAAAGCCATTCTGCAGGAGGCAACAGCAGATTTCAAAGAACCTTTCCAAAGTTCATCTGAATCCAGATGGGAAGGAGAATTGTAATTTGCCAGGGTTTAGGAGCACTTTGCTTTACTCCTGCCTTACAAGAGCGTGGAGCAGGCTTTGTGCTTTGGCAGGTGAGCTGTGCTGAACTGCAGCTGGGCTCCATCTCACATTCCTGGGTTTGGCAGAAGCAAGCAGGAATCAGCACTGAATATTTTTCAGTGGCATTTAGATCTAAATGAGCCCATAAAACCTGAAGAAGATCATCATGAGCTGTCACTGCTCGAGAGAGTGCAAAAAGAAGCAAACAGCAACGTGTTTGGAGCAGCAGGGACCCAAGGTCTGATTTAAATGCATATAAAACCTCTTTTTCTAAAAAATAATGACCTGAGTGGGAGCTCAGGTTTTATGCAGCCTCTCTAAATTGCACTGCTTTGCTGCCCAAAGAAATTGGAAGTTTGTCCCAAGCTCCCCCAGAGCTGTGAGGCAGCAGGATCAGCTCTCCAGGCTCTGCTTGCATTGAGTCCATCTGTCACAACTCCTGGATTTGGCAACTGCCAGAGCAGCCAACTTGTAAAGCACCACCAGCTCCAACTTTTGCAACTAAAAACATAAGGCTGCTTTACTGTTCCATCAACACCACAGGGACACAGAATTCATGCTCATATTTAACATAGTGGAATCATCATTCCCAATTACTGTGGAGCAGCTGCGGAATTTTAGTTGTAAAACTCCTATTTCCATTTTATTCCCAAAGGGGTTTTTGGGTTAAAAAAAAAAAAAAAAGGGAAAGAGGCAGGACTGTTACCTTACCCTAAACCCCCAGAGGAGAGCCCTGCTCACAGCTGGGAGTACAGCAGAGCCAGAACAGTGCCTTTGTACCAGCCCTGGGGTGACAAAGGTGACAAACAGTTCTACCTGACTGGATAAAACATGGAAATAATCAATGGAAGGGTGATTTTGTTTTCAAATCTTTTGACAGCAAGATAAAAACCAAGTCTAGCAAGGTCCTCTCGTAGAATCATCCACCTTGGAAAAGACCTCCAAGATCATGGAGTATGACCTGTGACCAATCTCCACCTTGTCACCCAGTCAATTAATTCCTTTTAAATACAGGAAAAGCCATCACGGGGTTCTGTCATTATCTTTACATCTCTAGGAATGTGAAATCACAGAATCTCAGGATGGTTTGGGTTGGAAGGGACCTTGAAGCCCATCCAGTGCCTCCCCTTCCACTGTCCCAGGCTGCTCCAAGCCCCAAAGTCCAACCTGGTCTTGGACACCTCCAGAGATCCAGGGGCAGCCACAGCTTCTCTGGTCAAGTCAGGCTGAGAGATCCAAAAATGCATCGTGAGCTGCAATCCCATCATCCTCACCACCCCCCTAAAACACAGCAAGGTCACTGGAGAGCACTTTCAGCCTTCTCAGCAAACACCAGCAATACCTGTGTAAAAAAGATGGAAAAGGAAGGGGTTTTGACACTTACTTTTGGAGGGGACCCTCAGGTTGGATCTCACCACCTGCAGGGAGTCTGCCTGCACTCGGAGCTCGTAGCTTTGGACACTTTCATAGTCCAGAGGCTTTTTCACAGAGATCACTCCTGTTCTGTTATTAATGGCAAACACATCTGGAAGCCAGCAAAAATACAGGAATTTTATGAGATGCATAAACAGGGATTTTTCAGTGCTTGAGAGTTTTATTTTGGGGATGACACAATTCTGACACTGCCAAGGAAGTAATTTCTTCCCTGCCTCCTTCCCTCCCTCCCTTAGGCTTTGCTGCCTAAACTCCATGTAGCTCATCTTCTAAGATACTTTTAAGGAGCAGAGCGGCTGGATCTGCCCTGCTAGTGGGATCACCAACCCAGCATCACAGAATCATGGAATATCCTGAGCTGGAAGGGACCCAAAGGATCAGAGACCTTTGGGTCTCTGCACAGGACTCGAGTGCAAATGGAAAGATGGGACAAGACATAGAGCCCACTCTCACACAAAGGAGGATGGGATGGGGAATTCTTTACATCCCTCCCAGTAATTCTGTGTGATTTTGTCAGGATGTCCAGGTGGATCACAGAGAGTATCCCAGCAGGATGTTTTGTCTGGATACCAGGCTCTAATCCAATATTTGTTACAGCATGGCTGAGTCTATAATCCCTTAAAGCAGGTTTTAAGCAAGTGCAACTCCATCAAAGCTATTTATGTTTTCAATTCCACGTGCCGTGGACTCACACTACGTGGCATCCATTGGAATTGTCACATCAGTGAGAATAATTTTCTTATAATTTTGCTAATTAATCTGATCTTTATCTTATCACCAAAGGCCTGATAATGGTAGTTACGGAATTGTAGAATGGTTTGGGTAGGAAAGGACCTTAAAGCCCAACCAGCATCTACTGGATGAGAACCTTCCACTTCCACTGTCCCAGGGACTCCAAGCCTTGTCCAGCCTGGCCTTGGGCACTTCCAGGGATCCAGGGACAGCCACAGCTTCTTTGGGCACCTCCACCCTCCCAGGGAACAATTCCTTCCCAATATCGCATCTAAACTTCTCTGTTCCAGCTGGAAGTCATTCCCCCTTATCCTGTTCTTTATACAAAGTCCCTCTCCAGGTTTCTTGTCTGTCCCTTCCAGCCCTGGAATTCCCTCCTTCTTGTCCAGATGAGGTGGGATTTCACCTCAATGAGCTGAGAGTTCTTTTTCCCACCTTAACGATCCTTCAATTCACCGCAGCAGCTCTACTTCACCACAGATTTCTTGCAGATCTCTGGTGCGGCCACCAGATTCCCCAAAACCACAAGACTGAAACATTAATATTGATATTATTATTATTAATATTGTTATTATTGCACTTACCCTCTTCATTCCCTGCCACAATGGAGTACACGACCGTCTGGTTGAGGGCGGCCGCGGTGACCACGGCGACCACGGTTCCCTTCGGGGCGCTTTCGCTCACCGGGGGAGGTCTGGAGAATGGGACAGAAGGATTTGTGTTACATTCCTGAGCAGCAGAGGACTGAAACTCATCCCTCAGGTTTGTATCTGCTCCATCTGTTGGGCTGCCAAAGGATCTGTTATTAGGGGAAATCGTATTAAAAAGGAAAATGTTTGACTTTTGAGAACGCAAAACTCGCTGAGGAGTCCAATAGACGAGAGGTGGCAACGTAAAGATCTAATGATTCTTGGATCTGAGAAGTGGGAAAGCAGGGAATGATGGGGAGAAACAAGAACCACCACAGCCTGATAAACTGGAAGTAAAAGACAAAATAGATCTTTTCTGTATGTATTTTACATAGATCTATAGATCTCTTTTATAAAATATATTCAAGTCTATTAAGAAAACTCAGTAATCTGTCAGAAAACCACACAGAAAAAATCATTGATGGGTAAAACTCCACACCTTAAACAGGAACCACTTTGGGGCCACCTCCACGGGAATTTCCACTCTTCACAAAGATCCAAAAATTTTCCTGCCAACACATTTTGGTACTAAAAGTCAAGATGCTTTTCAGGAACTGCAACCCAAGGCTATCCAACCCCTGGGAGGGTGGGCAGGCCCTGGCATAGGGTGCCCAGAGCAGCTGTGGCTGCCCCTGGATCCCTGGCAGTGCCCAAGGCCAGGTTGGACTTTGGGGCTTGGAGCAGCCTGGGACAGTGGAAGGTGTCCCTGCCCATGGCAGGGGTGGCACTGGATGGGCTTTAAGGTCCCTTCGAACCCAAACCATTCCATGACTCTGTGCTGATGACTTTAAACCAGCAATCCAAATCATTTCGACAAGGAGAATGAGAGACTTGAGCTTAATCCTCCCCCTCCTATTTTCCTCACGGCAAGTGACGGTTGAATTCATGCTTCGAACTCTTCAAAATAAATTTCAAAGGAATTTTTGACACTCATCCATGCATGTAGATGGGAGGTTTTTTAATGTATTATGCAGATATTTTCAATTTTTAAAAATTACACTCATTCTATAGATAACAAAATAAACTCCAGATGAGGACCTGCTCAGAGACATTCCCGAGGATCAGCTGTGCACTGATCTTCAAAATTCTGGACAGAATCTACAGCTGCTTCTTTCCAGGGAATACCATGGAGGTATTTGGAAGACCAAATGGCACCTGGGGACATGGTCTAGTGGTGGCCCTAGCAGTTTGATTAGATGATCCCAGGGGTCTTTTCAGGCCTAAATAATTCTGTGATTCCATTAATATTTTATCACTTTCCCCTTTCATCTTCCAGGTGGTTTTCAAATCCTCCACGCCACATTTTCCCATTCTAAGGGCAGGGAATGGGCCCAGCCCTGAGGCTCCCAGAGCTCCAGGAGCTCTCAGGGACAGGGTGGGATTGTTGGGATGTCTGTGCAGGGTCAGGAGCTTGGATCAATCCCTGTGTGTCCCTTACAACTCAGGATATTCCATGATTATGTGAAAGTTGGAACCCCAGGACAGAATCCCAACTCTTCAACCCAAACATTTCCCATCAAGAAGTGGCCAACCTTCCCTTGAATTCTGCCTTGCAAACATTTCCTTTGGAATCAATATTGCTTTGAGCTTCCTGGAAACATTTAGAGATAACGAATATATGGAATAAAATTTTGGATCATAACAGTGATCTCTTTTTTCGCTGATGGAAAAATCCCCTTTTACTCAGATCCCTCTGCTCCCACAGTTCTGTGTCAGTGCTTGGAATAAAATTCCTCATTGCTCCTTAATTTATTAAGCTCTAAACCCATTGCTATTAAAAGCTTTTTAATGTGCATTTTACCAACGCAATGTCAATCTTAGGGATTAAAAAGCTGCCAAAAAGGCAAGGAAAGGCAGGTGAAAAAAGCTGCCAAAGCTGGAGTTCTTCTGATGAGGTCAGAGAGGAAAATGCCCTTTTTATGCTCCATTATAGATGATGTTGTTTTCTTTATCTTCTAAAGGGGTGGGAGTGGAATAAAAATTCTACATTTCACACCTTCCACTGTCCCAGGCTGCTCCAAGCCCCAAAGTCCAACCTGGCCTTGGGCACTGCCAGGGATCCAGGGGCAGCCACAGCTGCTCTGACCCTCTCAGCACCCCAAGAATAAAAACATCCTCAATGTTAATCAAGTTGAGGTGAACAATGTAATTAAACAATATCAAAATTTAATTTCTGAGGGTTTTTTTATGGGCCTCCATAAAATAAAATATAAATATATAAAAATACTTTGTATTATAATAGTCTTTATAAACAGATATAAAATATAAAGTCCACAAAGTAGAGGCAACTGAGGTGGCTCATATGGAGTCCATTCACATCCCACTATTAAGCTTCAGCTCTAAACCAATTTTCCAAATTATTATTGGGTTTGCTGGCTTGAAATTTAATTTTTTATTAGATCTCGCATTCATGCTTTTGGAGATAGACAAGTTTCATGGTGAATTTAAAGCATATTGGCTACCAGGCAAATTGAAAATGGGCTGGGAGTGATGTGTTTAGTGCAGGGAAAAAGAAGAAGTAGAAAAGTAGAGAGGAAAAGTTAAAATTTCACTTGGTCACCTCCAGCAGTTGTGCCCTGCAATGTATTTGAGACATGCTGTCCCTTTCCCACTCTAATCAAGACACAAGTAATTAATGTACAGCAAATGCAGAGATTTATTTTTTTAATTTGTATTTATTTTCAGGTTTTTTGTGGACAAATAATGTCTTTATTTTAATCCTGTTCTTCTTTGTGGTTGCTTTGTTTATTGTCTGAGGGACAAACCCATTCTGTGGTTTCATACTCAAATCAGTGAAGTCTCTCCTGGTTTCTATCTCATCCTGGATACCATTAATTATTCCCCCCCAAGAATAATTAATTCCCAAGATACCATTAATTATTCCTGTGGAAAAGTTAAAGTGAATCAAGGGGCCTAAAAGCCACATTGTTGTGATGGTCATGATAAAAAAAAATACCATGGAAATGGGTGAAACAGGGCTCTGGGAGGAGATTAAAGTTGTCATGGTCAAAGGGTGGTTTTGTGGAGAAGGGAAGATTGAAATTCTGGATGAGTCTGAGGTGGGATGGGGATCAAAGTGGGTATTAACTGGGGTTTATCTCTAAGATTTGTGGGATGCAGCTGGATTATCATTTATTGCAAGGGACCTTCTTACATCCAGAGATGGGATGGATGTGGATCCTGGGCATGGGGGTCTTGGAAAGGACCAGAAATCATGGATGTGAGAAGGTGGTGAGTTCAGAGGAACCACTTCATTGAAGATGTTTCAAATATTTCAAAACAATTCCAGGGAATGGAACAGAGCTGAGGAAGGGGCTGGAGCCCCAGGAGAGGCTGAGGGAGCTGGGAAAGGGGCTGAGCCTGGAGAAAAGGAGGCTCAGGGGGGACCCTGTGGCTCTGCACANATGCTCCAACTAGAAGGTTGCCTTTGGCCTTCCCTTAATAAAATGTGAATTCCATTCTATTAAAGGTGGGAAAAGCAGTGGTAGGACCTGGATATGCTGGGAAAAGGATGATCCAAATGGATGCTCTAAATCTACCAGCATTAGACAAAACGTTTTGAGGAACAAAACACTTTTGAGGGACAAAAATTGCTGCCTGTGGACTCTGACAAGAAAGGGAAAATGATTCCTGAGGGTAAAATTATCCCTAACAGGGGAAAATCCCGGGGAGCTCTGCTAGGAGGGGAACAAGGAAACTTCAGTAAACAGAGATTTAAAGAAATGCAGCTCAGGAGCATGCCCAAGGAAAACCATCTTAGGTGGAATTGATATCCTGGCAGTGCCCAAGGCCAGGTTGGACTTTGGGGCTTGGAGCAGCCTGGGACAGTGGAAAGTGTCCCTGACCTGGCAGGGGTGACACTGGATGGGATTTAAAATCCTTTCCAGCTGAAAACATTCCAGAATTCTCTGAGTCTTCAAGGCTTCAGCCATTCACAGATATTGAGAACCATGGAACATCCCAAGGGATAGGATGGAGACCATCCCACTCTTTCCAATTCCTGAACTCCAACCCAGAGCACTGTGGAGGCTTTTTCCACCTTTCTGAAGGAAGCAGCAAATTACAGAGATTCCATCCATGGAATGCCACCCCATACCCTCACTGTCACTGGGCAGGGCTCCCCATTCCCTATTTCCTAAAGAGGAAAACTGAGTGAACAGCAAGAAACCAGGGAATTGGGGAAAATCTCTTGGAATAATTGACTCCTGACACAGCCCCATGATTTTGTTGTGTGAAATCCTTTTGCTTGGATAGTGCCTGACTCCAACACTGAAGAATTTAATTGGGTGGAAAACATTACAACATCTCTTCCACCGAGGAAGAGCGAGCTCCACGTGTCCCCAGCTCTCCCTTTTTTTTAGGCAGGACACACTTCCACAGCAGCGCTGGTGCTGGGAGAGAAATAAAACTGAATAAAAATTCCACACTCCATTTACATGGAGTTATATAGCCTGGAATGCACAGCTTCCCATATTTCCCCATAAAAGTTCGGATTGCCGGGCAACCGGACACGTCTCTTCCAACAGGTCGGGGAGCTGTAATGCAACACTAACAGAAGCTGTAAGTTTGCAAAATTCCTCATTTCTCCTGTTCTGGAATGGTTGAACACCTGGTTAATGTGCCCACAGGCACTAATTAGGAGGCAATGACGCTGCTCCTGGTTCCCATTCCATTCCCTGCTCCAGCAGCACTTGGCTACGAGCAATGACCTTCCCCTTGCAGAGGGTGTGGAATTTATTAATTAACACAACACCAAAAAGACCCCAAATCCCTTTCAACTATCAGTGTTTTAAATTAAGGACGTGCTCATAAAGAGGACAGGCTTGCTAAAAATATCTCTTTATATTCATCTGAGGTTCCAGTTACATCTGGTCTCTACTGTTTCATAGGCTACTAATTAATATCTGTTAATTAAGAAGCGAAAGTGCTGCCATAAGTTGTTGTAAAGTAATGGAAACTTCTGGATTAAATCCTTGATCCAGAGGTGATCTGGGTGAAGTCAGGACAAAAGAAAGAAGAGCTCAGGAAAGGGGCTCTGTATGGCAGATTTGATTTTCTCAAAAAATTGATTTATTTGGTTTATTGGGTTTTAACCCTTTTTTTTTTTTTTTTTTGGTTGTCCAGAGGAGCTGTGGCTGGAAGTATCCAAGGGATGGTGGACAGGGCTTGGAGCAACCTGGGGTAGTGGAAAGTGTCCCTGCCCATGGCAAGGGTGAAATGAGATGAAGTTTAGGGTCCTTCCCAGCCCAAACCACTCTGGAATTCCATGGAATTCTTTATCCAGAGATCATTTTGCTGGCACAAAGCAGGATGAGATTCAAGCCAGCATTAAAAACTTTAATAAACTGTGTGGATTGTCTCAGCCTGTTTGGGGCAGGGATGTAGAAAGTCTCCCTGTCCCCACTCTCCAGGCTCTCCAGGCTGTCACACGGGCTGGGGACACTGGAAGTGTCCGTGTCTTCCATCAGTTCTGTAGAAAACCTGTGGAATCTGACTGACAGCCACCACCCTGAGGGAGATGTGGTGACAAAAGCAGCATCACCCTTGTCCTTCCCTGGCACCAAAGGTCAGCTGGGCCCTGAGGTGGCCTGGCCATCTCCACTTCAATGTCCACATGCTCCAGCACTTTGATTCTTTGGGATTTTTGTCTCTTTTCTCCACACACATTGTTTTTCCATGTACATTGTTTTTGTGGAACAATGCCTGGCTTGGAAAACACTTTGTCAGGCACTGCTGCCACCAGCTCTCTCTGAGTCAAACCTGAACATCCATGGCAAGGACAGACAAGGACCCAGACTGTGAATGCAGTTCAGCTCCTGGGCTCCACAGGGAAGATCCAGCTGGAGCACTGGGACCACACAGGGCTGACCACAGAACCATCAGGGTTGGAAAATCCCTCAAAAGCCATCATGTCCAGCTGGGAACCCAGCAGTGCCCTGTTCTGTGGGCCTGATATTTCTGGGCCTGAGAGATTTTAGCTTGCTGGCAGCTGCTAACTTTTCCCCAAGGGAAAAGTTCTCAGGAAAGCTTCTCCTCAAAACAATCTTGGCAAAGAACTCTCCTTTCCCAAGTGCCACATCCACACCTGTTTTGAGCCCTTCCAAAGATGGGCACTCCACCCTTGCCCTGGGCAGCCCCTGCCAAGGCCTGAGCACCCTTTCCATGCAGAAATTCCTGCTGCTGTCCAAGCTGAGCCTCCCCTGGCCCAGCTTGAGGCCGTTTCCCCTTGTCCTGTCCCTGTGCCCTGGCAGCACAGCCCGACCCCCCCGGCTCCAACCTTTTTCTGGGCAGTTGAAGAGGGTGAGAAGATTGCCATGCTGCTGCTCTGCTTCTAAGAGGGAATGAAATTTGGGGTGAGAAACATCCCAAGTCCTCTTACCAGTCCCATCCAGAGGAGCCAGGGATGCAGAAGATCCCCTCTGATGGACTTTAGGGGGGATCTCTCGCAGTCATTAGGAAGGAACTATAATTTATCCCTCACTTATGGTAAATCAACTGCTCCATTTTATATTTTCTGGATCTCAGAGCCCTCAGCTGCCCTTTGCTGTTTGATATGGAGAGCACAGCAGCATTTAGAAGTCTCCAGAATAATTTACAACCCAAACAAAGGAGGTGGGGGGAAAAGAGACCAATTAATGCGCCCCAAATGTTACAATAATGCAGAGGGAGAGCCAATGAATAAATCCCAATCTGCCTTCATCTTCTTGCCTGGTGTCTCCTCTGGAAGTCACTCTGAGACACAGATAATGATCCACCAAAGTCTCCCTGGGTGTGAGGAGGGCTCCAAGCAGTGCTGGTGTTCCTCTGGCAGAGCTGCCAGGCTCTGCAGCTCAACTCAAGGCACAGTGGCACTTTCATCTCCCTCTCTGCTCATGCCATCTGCTCTCTCTCTCTCCCTATTTTGTATTTATTTTTGATTTTGTAGCACAGGCTGCAGCTGTATTCTGTAAAACCGTTCAACTGTGACCTTTCCCTAAATACACAGGAAGGAAATTTGTAAACCAGCTCGAGAACAGCGCTGGAATCACCCAGATTATGATAATTAGACAAGCAAAGATCAATACTAATCCACTCTAAAGCCACTAATTCTCAATCCATCTGTAACTCAGGCACCTGCATCCAGCAGGTTTTTGTTTTGCAAGGGGCAGATTGCTCTGTGCTGTCTTTCACCCTAAAGGTGTCCTGTGTCACTGGAAATGAGGTCCTGTGACACCTGCCAGCTCCAGCTTGCATCACTGTCAACAGACCAAACACACAAAGCACAACTTGCAGAGTGTGACAATCCCTGAAAACCTGAGGAATCAGCACTAGTCCTGCTCCCGAATATTTGAGAGTCTCAGAGCTCTATCAGAAACTTCTGGGTTGTTTTAATTTCATTTTTGACATTGAGGAAAATAAATAACTGTCTTTGTTGTTCCCAAAAGATTTTAAGAGCTTCTTAACACTGTGCAAAGAATTTCCCAGGAATGGAACTCTGCTTTGGGAAGGGAATCCAGGCTGTCCAGATAATCCTGAAGAGTTCACAGGGACACAAAGATAACCTGGATTATTCAGGTGTTAACATCAAAAGTATTATGGGCTACGAGTCACTTTTTACTGCAAGAGTTCTTCACTGGAGTGAAAAAAACATTCCCAGCTCCTGGGATAAAACTGGAGCTCAAGGCAGGCTCAGGAATCCCAGAATCCCAGAGTGGTTTGGGTTGGAAAGGACCTCAAAGCCCATCCAGTGCCATGGGCAGGGACACCTTCCACTGTCCCAGGCTGCTCCAAGCCCCAAAGTCCAACCTGGCCTTGGGCACTGCCAGGGATCCAGGGGCAGCCACAGCTGCTCTGGGCACCCTGTGCCAGGGCCTGCCCACCCTGCCAGGGAACAATTCCTGCCCAATTTCCCATCTAAATTTCCCCTCTGTCAGTTTGAACCCATTTCCCTGTGTCCTGGCCCTCCAGTTCCAGTTGCAGATTCCCTCTCGAGTTTCCCTGGATCCCTTCAGGTCCTGGAAGGAGCTCTGAGGTCTCCACTCAACCTTCTCCTCTCCAGGCTGAGCATTCCCAGCTCTCCCAGCCTGGCTCCAGAGGGAAGATGCTCCAGTCCCCTCAGCAAATTCTGGGCCCTCTCTGGACTCGCTCCACAGCAAGTTTGCTCCAGCAGACACCAGCCTGCCCTGATCTGGAATTCCAGTCACAAATGGACAGGTTTTTATCTGCTACATTACCCAAAGTAATGCAGCAAACCCTGCACACCTCTGGGGATACCTAAGGAACTGTGGGCAGCAGGAGGAACAATTTATTTATCTCTCCAGAAAAATCCTTCAGCAAAGGGTTGTTATTAAATGCAAAGTTTGTCATTTTGCACTGGTCCTTCAGATTTCACATTTGTTCCAAGTTAAACACAAAGTGAGAAGAGAGGCATGTTTTTGTTATTTTTCACTTCTTTAAGTGAGAAATAAGCTAATGCTCCAATCATGAGGACAAACAGAGTGCAGATAATGAATTTTTGTCCAGACTAGCTGAGCAAGCCCATCCTTTAGGGCTTACTGAAGAAAAATCTAAGTTCACTTTCTGCTTTCTGATTTCCTGCTGTCCTTGAATTTGGAAATATCTGTACAAATATACAACATTCTGCTGCTGGTTATGTCACTACAGTGGTACAGAGAGAACAACTGCAGCTTCTTGATATCTTGAAGCTGCTTGCCCTGATCTTATCACTTCCTATTATTACACAGATGCCAAATTCATGAACACATTCTCTGTTACAAAATTTGCTAAACTAATCAGCCTGTGCCCCGCTTTTTGTTTTGCTTTTGACCCATTTTAAGACACTGAGGTTGATGATATTGAATTGTCAGAGGGTAAATTTATGAAATCATTTCTCTGTGGTGATAATAACCATAATAACCATAATAACCATAATAACCATAATAACCATCACCTGACATTGAGGAGGTCGAGTCTGAGCTCTCTTTTGCCTCACACAAATGGTGTAGAGGATTAAAAAATGCCTCACAAAAATGGTGTAGAGGGTCAAAACACACTCCAGGAAACTTCATCTAGATCCCAGTCCCAAGTCCAGGGAATGAAATTTGTTCATCTAAATGACTGATATTTTCAGCAGGGGAAAATTTCAAGCAAACCTTCCCTCACCATCACAGTCAGCCCAGGTCTTTCCAACTGATGACAACCTGCTCAGAAGTAAAATCAGAGTACTTTTGTAGCTCTATTTCAGACTGGCCTTCAATCAGGACTTTATTTTGACTTTAAAAGTACCAGTTTTAGGGTGAAAGAATGAACCCCTTACCTGTATTCGTCCTGTGTGAAGCGTGGGATGACCGAGGGCTGCAGCACCGCGATTTCCACCGTGGTGGTGTTGAACTTCACTGGGTCCCCATCATCGTAGGCAATGACCACCAGCTACAAACAACACAGAAAATCAGGCCCTGACTACACAAAAGAACGTTTTTCATCCCCATTTCCAGCAATTCTGGTATTTTCAGTGTCTTAAAAAAAAAAAAAGGATGTGATTTTATCTTGCTGCAAGTCACATGTTGTGTAAGAACAAAACACAGAGGGAAAAGGTGACAGCCATCCTCAGGTTGAACCTCTGCTGGAAAATTTACAGAAACACGAGAAACTGGAGGAATTTCTTCCTGAAAAGGGTTGATAAACATTGGAATGGGCTGCTCAGGGAGCTCTGCAGTCCCCATCTCTGGAGGTGTCCAAAAAACCGCTGGATGTGGCACTCCGTGCTCTGGAGGGGATTGGTCACAGGTTGGACTTGGTGATCCTGGAGGGCTTTTCCAGCCTCATTGATTCTGGGATTCTCCCAATAAAAGAAACAGGAAAAGTCCTGGGTGAGAATTATCTGTTGCTGACATTAACATTTACAGCCAAGGGCTCATGTTAGAACTCATGTTAGAACAAAAAAATCAACATTATTTCCCACCTCCCTCCAAAAAGTCCTCTGCAGAAAAGAGATGCTCTAAGCTCAAACACGGACAAGACCAAATTACCTTCTCTTAAATGAGGCCTGTTCTAAATATTTTGATTTTTAAAAATCTTTTCTTATGTCTATTGGTTGATTTAATCTGTGATTTTATGCTGGTTCATTTATTTGTAGCTTTCACATGAAATCTACTTGCAAAAGGATGTAACTCCAGCCCACTGGAGAAGGAGCAATGGGCATTTTTCCAATTTTCTCTCTTAATTTTTCCTTATTTCAGGAGGTTGCTGTGTGAGGCAGGTCTGCACCTCATTCTAGCAGGGCATTTTCAACACATTCCTGCCAGTCCAAGCTATTCCAAAATAACCGTTTTTTTTTCCCCAGGCAGTATACCAGGAAAGTCACCATGCAAGATATAATTGCAGAAATTATCTGGATGTTAAATAGTGACTGGAAAAACTCCCAGAGGATTCAGCAGTAGACACAAGCCCAGTGGTCTCGAAGAAAATACCAACTCCAAGTGTTCCCATCACTGATTTCTGGAGTCTTCTCTGTGTTTTTTTTTTTTTCCTAAGCATCCATATTTTCTGAAAAGTAATTCATTGCTGAATGTCCCATTTACTGCCCTAATATGAAGCAGTGTGGGACAGATCCCAGTTTTGGGAAACAGCCCCACAAATGCTAAGAAGTAAAAACAACAAGTGCAACAACAGAAGAGTTCCACTCTGGTGATGTCAACCAAGAAAAAAAAAAAATCCTCTTTTCCCTTGTGTATTATTATATTAATTAGGAACTTAAAAGGACTTAAATTAGCACTGTCCTAAACCAAGGAGTGGAAAACAGTGGGCAGCTTTATTCCTTATGATGGAAAGTGTGTAAATAAACCTCTCTCTAACCCTCATTTCAGAAATAAATAACTGAAAGAAGAAAAAAACCAAAACCAAACACCTTAGGGACTGTAAGGACGTTTCCAAGAAGGGAAATTACATCAAACCCAAGATATTGCGGATATTTTTTTTTCCCTTACTGACCCACTTCTATTTTCATGTTTTCCTACCCCCTCCCTTCATGTATCTTAAAGGGCAGATGTTCTGCTCATTTGGGTTAAAATCATACCTTGATCCACACTAATTCACTCCAGACCCTTTAGGACCAGTGACAACGAAATTGGAATTTAGGTTTTCTTAAAATCAATGTTTTTACATTAAAACACTCGTGAACAGGAACTCCTGAACTACCCAGCTGTGCAGTAACTTTATTTACAAAGTATCTTGCACTTCTTATGAAGTTCTCCCCAGATTCTCCCCAAAAGCTCTGTTGAAAGTGAACTTTGGAAAAATGAGGGTTCCCCAAGCTGCCTCCCTGTTTTCCCCACCCTCCCAACCACATCCATTAAAGACATTCCTGAAATCACAATGGCACAAAAACACACAGCAGGAGAAAAAAGAAGGAAACAAAGAAACAGCCAGAATTGAAATTTTGCATGGAAATCCAATGCGGGGTTGGATTTGATCTGAGAATGATTCTGGGATCTCTCTATGCAACAGGAAAAAAAAAAACCAAAACAAAGGAGAACTATGATGGCAAAAGGAATCCCAGCAAATCCAGGGAACATTTCCTGGCATTGCAGCTGAATTTGTACCTTGAACACCGTGCTGGGCTCTTCATTGAGGTTCACCCGGGTGATGACACGTCCAGAGTTCTCCTCCACGTCAAAAATGCTGGCGCTGTAGGGGAACTGCACAACGTCCACCTTGTAGCGGACACGACTCGCTGGGGTGCCCTGCAATGCAAAAAGAAGCAAATTGGGAATTTTGGGGGTTTTTACACAACTCCTGAAGGATTAAAATGCGACATTGGTTGGGCCGTCACAAGCAAAACTTGCTGTTTGTCTTCCTCAGACCTGAGCAACTCATTCAATCTCCCCAAAATACCTTCCATGAATCCTGAGAAAGAAGGAAGGAAAATCACCAGAGGTTTGGAAAGAAAAGGGCTGAACCCTCACCTACTTAACCCAGAAATATTTTATAAAAATTGAAATTTTTAAACATTACACGGCCGTGGCTTAAGGCTGGTTAAAATACCTTTCAAAAATCTCTTGACTTGGTATAAAACTCATTTAAAGTTTAAGAAACTTATGAGCGGTCAAAGAAAATGCTGTTTTGCAGACGGATTTTAAGCAGCCTCATGAGGGACACTCCCCACGGTTCAGACCCTGCTTTGGTGACAGGGACCGAGCCCAGGCAGCCCCTGGGTGTGTCAGGGAACACCAAAGCAGAAGGGGGATCAGAAACAGCATTGCCAGAGGGTTGAAAAGGGGAATTTTTCCCATCAGTATCTCAGCATCTTCTAATTGAAGGCTACTTACCCATTTAACACTTATAACACCACCTGCCTAAAAAAGTGATTATTGGAAGGATGTAGTTTCTTAGGGTATCCGTTATTTTCCAAGATCCCAGTTTTGAAAACACCTCAGGGGTCGTTACCAATCATTAGCACACTGCCTCATGTCCCCAAGTGCCAACAGCCTCACCTTTATTGATTATTTATTAATTTATCATTTTCCCTTTCTTGTCAGAGTCCACAGGGGGCTGTTTTTGTCCCTCAAAAGTGTTTTGTCCCTCAAAATGTTTTTTTCTAATGCTGGTAGATTTAGAGCATCCATTTGGATCATCCTTTTCTCAGCATATCCAGGTCCTACCACTGCTTTTCCCACCTTTAATAGAATGGAATTCACATTTTATTAAGGGAAGGCCAAAGGCAACCTTCTAGTTGCAGCATTTTTGAGATGTGGGGCTAAAAGCAGTCAATGTTTTCCTCACACTTAAGCTGGAGCTTCCAACATCCATTTGGAATTTGCATCTCACATCAGAAAGGACCTCAAAGATCATCAGGTCCAACCATCAACCAGCAGCACCCTGCTCCCCACTGACCATGTCCCCAAGTGCCACCAGCCACACCTTTATTGAACACCTCCAGCCATGGGCACTGCAAAGCTCCCTGGGCAGCCCCTGCCAAGGCCTGAGCACCCTTTCCATGCAGAAATTCCTGCTGCTGGCCAAGCTGAGCCTCCCCTGGCCCAGCTTGAGGCCGTTTCCCCTTGTCCTGTCCCTGTGCCCTGGCAGCACAGCCCGACCCCCCCTGGCTGTCCCCTCCTGGCAGGGAGTTGTGCAGAGCCACAAGGTCCCCCCTGAGCCTCCTTTTCTCCAGGCTCAGCCCCTTTCCCAGCTCCCTCAGCCTCTCCTGGGGCTCCAGACCTCTGGTAGGTTGAAGTCCCTCATAAGAACCAAGGTTTGCAATGGGAAGGCTTCTCCCAGCTGCTTGTAGGATGTCTCATCTGCCTCTTCATCCACGCTAGAGGGTCTCGGACAGATTCCCTCTGATCCTCTTTGCATATTAATATCTGAATAAAGATTTTCCAGCAAGCCAAAATCTGGATATGCAGAGATTTGGGACATTCGACAAAATTCCAACTAAATTATTTACTAAATATATTTGGGAGTAGATTCAGAGAAACGCTTCTGTCCTAGCAACAGCGTGATTTAATTTTCTGAAAGCTTCTGAGTCTGGAGCTCAGATCAGGCTTTGACCTTTACACTGTGTTTAAACAGCCAAGACATCATTAATGGTGGCTTGCTGATTTTCACCTGTATTCAATAATGTGCTTTCTCGGGATTGGGAATATATTTTGTGTCCCATGCCAGCCACAAAGGACACAGAAACAAAACATTTCCTTTTTTAAACAGCAATGGAAACGGCTACAAAAGTGATTTGAGCTCACTAAATGCTATCAATATCTTGCTGATCCAACAGAAGTCATTTGAGTGTTGCCTCTTGGAGCTCTCCAAGGAATTCCAGCCCAGGCAGGGTTTATGAGGCCATCAGCAGCTTTAATCATCCCAGCCGGGTCTGGCAGGCCTGTTGGAGTGGTTAGCGAATTAATAAATGATTGTGTTCGTAGTTAAAAGCACTTCACGTGTGCTAAAGAGGGCAAGCGCTAGAAAAAGGGAGAAATTTCTGGGATCACGGCATAGCAGAGTTCATTATCAACTTTTCCCCTGGCAGTCCCTGCTGCAGTCATTTTTCTTCAATGTTATCATTAAGAGCAAATTACCTGCTGCAATCCAGCCTATTTGGGCTCGGAGTAACGGCCTTAAACTTGCTTGGAAGACTGAGAATCCTCATCATCATTAAAGCTCCTCACACCAGGTAATTTGTGATTAAATAAACAAAAAAACCTCATCAAGTTATTGTTGTTCCTGGTGTGATTATCAAGTACACTTTGCTGCTGTCACTTCGGAAAAATAACAAAATCGGGATTTACTTTTTATTGGTGGTATTTTGGCACTGATGTAATTAAAAAATCTCCAGAGAGATTTCCCGGGAAAAATCTGTTTAGAAGTGAGTTTTAATTATCTGAAATATTAATCATCTTTCGCCTCTGTTCTAAATTAATTTAGGTGCATTATTATGTCTGCAGCAAAACTTGAATCTAGCTGATAATATTCCCAAATAAACCACAGAGCAGGGATTGTGCTTGGCAGGAATCACATTTATTCTCTCCAACCAAAGTTTCCCTGAGATTCAGGACTAACCTGAAACTTAAAAAAGATTAATCCAGCTCCAATTATTTCTTCTGTGGCTGCATGGTTCTGTAAGATTCCATTAGCTTGGGGGAAAATGCCATTTATTTCTGACACAGGTGACAGCTGCAAACATGTCCCCAATATTGGTGAGGCTGCCCTTGGAAAAGGGGCCTTGCATGACACACATGTGCACTGTCCAGATAACTCCCAGCGGGAAAATTGTGATGGAATAAAGCCAGGGAAATCAGGGAAAAGGTGAACACCACAATTTTTTTTGGGTTTTCATGGGTGTTTCTGCAAGCAGCTCAAGAGGAAGCCAAGAATTGGTTGTTCCACTCTCCAGGGGAGGAAGGATGGAGCACCTTTGCTAGGAAGACAGGAGGAGACAATTGGGAATGTCCAGCCTGGAGAAGGGAAGGCTCCAGGGAGAGCTCAGAGCTCCTTCCAGAGCCTAAAGGGGCTCCAGGAGAGCTGGAGAGGGACTGGGGACAAGGGATGGAGGGACAGGACACAGGGAATGGCTTCCACTGCCAGAGGGCAGGGCTGGATGGGAGATTGGGCAGGAATTGTTCCCTGGCAGGGTGGGCAGGCCCTGGCACAGGGTGCCCAGAGCAGCTGTGGCTGCCCCTGGATCCCTGGCAGTGCCCAAGGCCAGGCTGGACTTTGGGGTTTGGAGCAGCCTGGGACAGTGACCTTGAAGATCCTCTCATTCCAACCCCTCCCATGGGCAGGGACACCTCCCCCAGTTCTCTCTGGGTTTGTTTTGTCCCATTTCTGTTCCCACTGTGGGAATTGCTCTGGGAGCACAAATCCAGCCAAGGCTGTCTGGGTGCTCCTGCTCACCTGGAATTCCAGGGCTGTTTTGGAGGCAGAGATTCCCTGCACAGGGCTCACCAGCTCTCCTGGTCACAGTATCCAACAGCCTGAACCTACCCACTCCAAGGGACTAAAAAACTCCCCAAAATGGAAAATTCCTTAAGCTGTAGCTGGACACCACCTCTGGAAAGGAAGCTCAAGCTGATGTGTGAAGGAGAACTCACAATTAAAAGGATTGTTCACATGGAAAAATGCTCAGCTGCCTCAACAATTCCAGCTGCAATGTGCTTAAAATCAAGGGGTTTTATTCTTATGAGGTTTGCCAGTTATGTAGAAAGAAGTGTAGTTGTTCCCAAGCTTTTTCTCAGCAGCCATGGCTCTGCTTTATCCCCATCATTCCCTCTGGCCTGGTTTTGTTGTTTATTTTTGCTTAATATTTCCTGCTTATACCTGGAATTATGTAGAAGCTCCTCAGGGAAAGGCAGAGTGAGAAACTTTAGGATGCACTGAGTAATTTGAAAAGTTATTTATGTATTTATATAAAATGTTACTACTTTAAAAATGTAGAAAAAAAATTACTGTAGATTGTTCCAAACAACCAAAGGACAAAATGTTGATTTACCAGATTTCATGAAAACAAAATTTTCAGGCCAAACTTCCCAGATTTCAATGACCAGAAGGGTGTTTCAAGTTTATAGCACATGCAGAAGTAGCTATTAAAATATAATTTACATCCTCAATCACTGCAAATAAAAAGAAGAATTAAAACTAGAAAAGAAAGGAGCAACTGCTAAGAATTTAAAGTGACATTTGCTCAAAACAGCCCAGCAAATCTTGCTGTGGCCTTTAGAAAAAAGCTCTGGGTTTTATCTTTTAATTGACATTTCACCAAGGACCTGAAGAATAACTGTCAGAGGTCTCTGATGCCTTCAGGCCAAGAGGTTTTGACCACTTTGAAGTCAACAGGTTAAAATAAAAATATTATAAAGTATCTCCAAGGAAGTGCCTGGCTCTGGCACAAATTATTTCAGTTTTAAATGAGCAACTCTTCATAATAATCAGAAATCTGTGGGGGTTTTTGCAGCAAAACCCATCCTCCTATCAACAGCACATTCTAATGATGGCCCAAGGTTTTAGGAACTGGTTAAATTAAGAAAATCCCACATTTTCACCCCCAGATTTGTTCATATTCCTACGTGGAAGATACACAGAATTGTAAATAACTCAGTGTGTGAAGGTTTGATGGGAGGATTCTTTTAAAATAAAACCAAGAGACGCTTTCATCTCCATCTCCAATAAATGAAATTCTGTTGGATTAATTTAACAGTAAAAGGTCACTTTTACTCCTGTATGCTATAAATTCTTACATAATTTAGGAAATGCACACAGTAAATGATGTCCCAGGTGTCTTTCACCCTCCCATGTTTCACATAAACCAATATTTGGTTGTTGAAATGGAGAACCCACCTCCACTGACACCATTCCCACCTCCTCCTTCCCCCAAACCTGCTCTTCTGCTCCTGGAAAAATTCAAATTTCCCTTTTCTGCTGAGAAATCCCACACAGGTGCTGGGCCTTTCCAGCTGGATCCTCACAGCATCCATATTCATTGAACAACCTTGGGATTTGCTGAAAACAAATGATTGTCTCTGAGGAGCTGATTAGGTCTGAAAAGCTTTTATTGCAGATGATGGAAAAATCTGGCTGGGCTCCTATTCTGGGTGTGGGAATTACATACATTAGTGGCAAAATAACAACAGGAAAAGTTAAACTTGGAGACTTCAAATTCGTTGGGCTCTTATAAACAGGCATATTTTAAAGCTACAATTATTTTTTTAATAGATATATATTTCTTTCCCTGAACTAATAAAATAAATGTATTACTACCCTGCAAATAAGATTTCAACAGGTTAAAAACCCTCCAACCACACGAGTAAAATACTGATGATAACTAAGAATATTCCATCCCCTAAGGCAAGTTTAGAGCAAGGTCCCCTTGCTGAGCAGAGAAAAGGTTGTGTGCTTTTAAACCAAATTTCCACTGAATTCATATCAAATGCTTTGTGACACCATTCAATGTCAAAGCCAGCTTCAAATAAATAGAGATTTTCCAGCAACACAGGCAGGCTCAGGCAGAAAAAAAGAAACACAGCCATTTATGCCTGGTAGTTTTACTTTTAAAATAAAAAAGATGAGGAATAAAACTACCAGCCATTATATTAAAATAAAAAACCCCTTTCAAAATCTCCTTTAAAAGCTTTCCTCCGTAGCTGGCTGACTTTTATGGCCCTTGCATTTATTAGAGGCTTCAGGGTAACTTCGTTTTTAAATCTTCATAAACATCAACAGGTGCTCATGTGATAGCGACAAAAAAATGTTACAAAATGTTCAGTAGGGTTTGGGGTTGTTAAATGAAAAATGAAATAACTTTGCACTGGAAATGCTGATAGCACAGGACTAAGGATTATAAATGTATTTAATCAGAACTGTTTTTTTTTCCCCCTCAGTGATCTCTTAGTCTTCAAAACTTAGACACAGCAATTATAAAATGAAGCTTTTATCAGAATGGGCAATAAGACCCAAAATACCTCATTCTAAGGCAACAACGTTGATTTAATGTTAAATAAAAGCTGCCCAAACCCCAATCACAGCACATTTAGCTAAGCTGTAGCTGATTTGTGCCCAAGCACTTCATCAGCTTTTAATGTGCGTGGCACATTCCCCATGAACCCTTCCCCCCAAAGGATTATTCTCCTTCTTATGCCAAACGCTGGCAATTAAAAATTAAACCTGGCTGGCAGAACAGCTCTGCCTTTTCCTGTCCTCAGAGGAGCATCTGGTCACTGATGTTCATCAGGCACTGATGACAAAAATTGACATCAAACCCCAGAACAGGCAACGAGTCAGGGGTGTGTGCCCAGCTCTGTCACTCAAGGGCTTCACCAGGGAGCAGCAGGAAAAACCAGGGACAAAAATAAACTTTATCCCCAAACCAAGTGCCCTGGGTTCAAATATTGCCCGTGGAATGTGCAGCTGGTGAGCTCTGCAGTCCCACTGATGCATTAAGGTTTATCTTTCATGTTTTTCAGATTCTGTGCTGCCCAGGGGTGCAGTTCTGGGACTCATATTAAATGTTAGTAAGTTCTCTTCACAGAGCAGGGACACAAAACAAATCCTTTTCCTGCTGCACACCAAGGACAACTTTCAGGCCCAAAAGCACAACCAAGGGTGGCTGAAGGGAGGAACAAGAAGGATGGGACCTGACAACCTGGAGCTGGAATTGGACAATTAAGCCCCAAGATGCAAATGGACCAAAACTTATAAAAATGTCAGACTTGGTGATCCATCAGCCATTTTGAGACCATTTTGGGTCCACCTTGGGTGTAGCCCTGGTCAGGCTCTTGTCCTGCCCAAGGTGTGTCCTTAAAGGCCTTTCAATAAATCTCTACTTTATTCTCTGGCTCTGTCCAGTCCCTGTTCCAGGTCAGCCTTCCCAAGGCATCCCCACATCATTCTGGGATGGCTCAGCTGGGAAGTGCACGGTGACTGTGACATCAAACAGCGACAAACCTCACAAAACTGCGCTTTCTTTCCTCTTGAACCACCCCACAGACAGGCCCAGCTCCCCTTGCTGCCTGTTCCTCTCATCCTCTGAAGCTGCATAAAGAGCTTTCCCAAAGCCTCCCTGACAGACAGGAGCTGCAGCATTGATTTTCCAGCTCTGGGAGGCAGCCTTGGAAATGCAGCCTGGACAGCAAAGCCAGGCTGAAACATGAAACAGGAGCAGGAGTTACTCCTCTCAGTCCATGGGAGAATGGGGGCATTTTGGAGGGATCAAGTTCCCTCCCTCTTGGGCATGGAACAATTAACAGAAGCTTTTCCTCACCGGGGGATCCTGATCCTCAGCTGAGACCGTGGTGATAACGGTGCCCTTGACTGCATTGGGAGCCACCATTCCCCTGTAGAGCTTCTGGCTGAACACAGGAGAGTAATCGTTCATATCCTGCAAAAAAAAAAAAAAAGAATCCACAGGTTAGTCCTGGAGTCCCCAAAAAATTCCACAGGCATTCACAAATGTTTTTGTGGAGTCTCTCCCTCCCTCCCTAGGGATTGCCATTCCCAGGCTCTCCTAATCCCATTACCCCTGCACAAAATGAGGGGGGAAGGTGTCAAAGATTCACCAAAAAATGGATGTGAGACTGCTCAGCTGAAGGGAATTCTGCAGGAAAACAGAGCAGAGAATTCCACACCACCTCCTGCCTCCTGTGGCAGCAGGCTCGGCTCATTTTCCTAAAGGAATGAGCTGCTCTGGCTTGATGGTGTTTGTTACCTCTAACATCCAATAAATTAAGGGGAAATAAAGTGTCCTTTGCAAGACAAAAGGGCATTTGCACAAATTCTTGTGCCTCAGATAGGCTAGGATGCATAAATACATGTATATATTTGGATATACACCTGAACATATCTCAAATATTTTGCAGGGTCATCCAGAGTTGCACATCTCTTTGTGTGGAGATTAAAAATAAATTCATTTTTTTTTCTTTTTCCTTTTCTAAAACAAGATGTCTACCAAAACACTTTTTCCAATTCAAGTTTATTCTGCTCTAGGAATTCTTTAGGTTTGTGGTGTATTCAGATCAGACCAGTCTGTCACTCATTTAGTGTTGTGCATTATTAATTGGGACCTGTCACTTGGTGCAGTGGAAGGTGTCCCTGCCCATGGCAGGGGTGGAAGGAGATGGACTTTTGTCACCCTTGGTTTTACATGTTTTACTTTGCCTTCTGATGTTTATAGAACTTGGAGCTGAGTTCTAACACTTTCTCATGTAAATAATGAAATGTTTACATTTTTCTCCTCCAGGAGGAGTTTCTTGAGTGATGGTGATGTTCACCAAAGAGACTGAAGAGGTGGTGACACCTTGGACCAATCTCTTGCCATTCTGTACAGTTGTATATATTGGGCTCAGAATTTGAAATAAAGGAGAACAGAGAACAGAGAACAGAGAACAGAGAACATTCCTGCTGACCTCGGGCCTCACCCTGCCTCGTCCCTTCGTGTCCTATTGTGACAGACTTTAATGTCCCTTCCAACACCAACCACTCCATGATTCTGTGGCAATCTGGAGGCAGAGATTCAAATCCAAGGAGTGCTTTTCCCAGAGCAGTGAAGGAGGAGGAAGAAGGGGTTTAACACCCACATGTTAAATATTTACATTTTTAACTTAGCGAGGCACAAGCCTTAAGGGTTCCAAAAAACCAAGAATGTCCCTGTTTACAGTGACATTCCCAAGGCTATTTTATGCCAGGAATGCTGCACCACAGGGATTTTTCTCCTGCTCTAGCTGTGTTTGGCCTGTCCCCACCTGTCTGGGAGCACCTGGGTTGGTATCAGTGCATTACAGCCAGAGACTGGCTTAATGAGTTTTAAATTACATATTGATTTCCCCCTTAGTGCCCTCCCTCCCCTCCTGCTTTGTTTCTCCTCTTTGGCATTCCCAGATGACAGTCTCACTTCCCAACATTTTTGTTCAGCACTTTCATCCTCCTTGCAGACAGGGCAGTGTTTGTTGCCTACCAATCTTTTTTTCCTGAATACCAGCCCTGTGTAAATCTTGGGAATGAGCTGTGTCCTGCTTAAAGGATAAGGAATGTGGTGGGGCAGTGGGATCATGCCCATGCCCAGGGGGACAGCTGAGTTAATGAGCTGGCACCAAGAAATCCCTTCATAGCTCTTAACTTGCTTTTGAAGGTGCAAATATGCATTTTGAGAATCCACATTTGCACCTAAAATGTGTAAAAAATTAAAACCATCTCTCCTAAACTAAACCATCTCTCCCAAACTGTGTTTCCTTTGTACTTTATCCTTGATCTTTGTGCAGGGGAGGAATGTCAGGATCCTGCAGTTCTTTTGTGCTGCCCCATGGGAGCAAGGAGGAACAAAACCAACAAAAAGTGGTAGATAAAGAGTATCTGTGGCAGGGAGACAGCTTTGGGGGCGTTCTGCTTTGCTTTTTGCTCTGTATTGTAAATAAATCTGTATAAAAATATAATAAATCTGCAGCCAGATAAGCGGTGACACAAAGGGTGGTTTGTGGTTACCTGTAAATACGTGGCTGTTATTACCTTACTGCCAAAATGGGCAGCCCAGGTATTTGAAAGTGAGAAATATGGAGAATTCATTACCCAGATTTCCCATTTCCATATTTTGGAGCATGTCTGATCGTTAAGAGAAGCCTGGATTTGAGTTAATGGCAGCCTGGATTTATGTGGCTGGAGCAGTGAACTGGGGAAGGTTTTAAGATGCTGCAGTTTGGCTGCACTTGAGGGATTAAAGATTTAAAAAGTGATTTCATGACTTCTTACAACCACTTTTGGGGGAGGTTTACTGCCCCATTCCTGATCCTGTGCTTGGGGATTGGACTCATGTGCTTCATCCACTTCTGTGCAAGGGTTAGAGGTGTTTTAAGAAGCCATCAGATGCAATCTTCAATTATTTACCTGTTTCCAAGCAAAACACATCTGGGGATTTGGTCTTTGCTCAGAACAAAGCCCAGGAATTGCTCCAAATATTTGTTATCCAAAGTGTCTGTTCTGAAAACCTGAAAACTCCATCTCTGCATCTGTCCAGCACTAAATTCTCTTTGATAGCAATAACTGGATTGAAGACCTTGGAGAGAGATAATTTATAAGGGCCAGGAGGGACAGGAGAAGTGGCAATGGCTTCAAAATTACAGAGGGCAGGGCTGGATGGGAGATTGGGCAGGAATTGTTCCCTGGCAGGGTGGGCAGGCCCTGGCACAGGGTGCCCAGAGCAGCTGTGGCTGCCCCTGGATCCCTGGCAGTGCCCAAGGCCAGGTTGGACTTTGGGGCTTGGAGCAGCCTGGGACAGTGGAAGGTGTCCCTGCCCATGGCAGGGGTGGAACTGGATGAGTTTTAAGGTCCTTTCCAACCCAAACCACTCTGAGATTCCATGGAATACCTGATTTCACCAGACACTGGAGTATCAAGAACTTCAAGTCCCTTCCCATCCTCATATATTCCCGTGGCCTCTCATAATTAACACACCTTAACGACACCAAGCTCAAACCCTCATGATGATGCTGATATGGCCAAAGTGGCACCTTGAGTTTTGTCTGTGAGTGGGAGCAGAGCTGCTTTACACAGGGCTGTGTCAGAAACTGCACAGAACAGGGCCTGGCTCACATGGCACAACTGCATCTCTTTCCCATTTAGTGCTCAGCAGGCCCTAAAGTAGCTCATCCTATAAATGAAGGGATAATATTCATGATGGAATACACGAGGCAATAAATGACTGGCAGATGATTGAACTGATCACTTGAGATGGAAGGAAATAAATCTGTTTACCAGCGCTGTAGCCTAACCCCAGGCCTGTTATTCCATTAGTGTCACCAGAAATGAGAAATATTTTGGAGGCAATCCAGATGATTTTTTTTAAACCTTCCTGTAAGTTTTGTGATGCTGCTCTGTTCTCTAAATGAGGGGAAAAAAAAGTTAATTAGTTAATTGTTTGGCTTTTCCTGCTGCCCCCGGGATCCCATTGGCTTCCTTGGCCCCAGGACAGCTCGGTGTCCCCCAGGAGCCCCAGGACACTCTGCTGCCTCAGGGACAGCTCGGTGTCCCCCAGGAGCCCCAGGACACTCTGCTGCCTCAGGGACAGCTCGGTGTCCCCCAGGAGCCCCAGGACACTCTGCTGCCTCAGGGACAGCTCGGTGTCCCCCAGGAGCCCCAGGACACTCTGCTGCCTCAGGGACAGCTCGGTGTCCCCCAGGAGCCCCAGGACACTCTGCTGCCTCAGGGACAGCTCGGTGTCCCCCAGGAGCCCCAGGACACTCTGCTGCCTCAGGGACAGCTCGGTGTCCCCCAGGAGCCCCAGGACACTCTGCTGCCTCAGGGACAGCTCGGTGTCCCCCAGGAGCCCCAGGACACTCTGCTGCCTCAGGGACAGCTCGGTGTCCCCCAGGAGCCCCAGGACACTCTGCTGCCTCAGGGACAGCTCGGTGTCCCCCAGGTCCTTCCCCACAGAGCTGATCCCCCAGCCTGTGCTGGTGCCCAGGGTTGTTCCTCCCCTATCATTAATGAACAATTTAAATAATTCTGGGCCCAGTATTGAGCCCTGGGGACACCCCTGGTGACAGCCACCAAGCACATCCTGTGGCACTGATCATGACCCCTGTGATCAGCCAGTTCTCAATCACCTCACTCTCCCCTCATCCTCAATTTTTTTGGCATGGCTAGAACTGAAACTCTCTGTTTTTATTTATTCTTGTTGCTCTCTCACTTTGAATCCTTCACCTGAGACAATGGCTTTGTTTCATTACACAATGTCCTTGAAAAACTCCAAAACAAACCAACCCTCAACCCAGGAAGAGGAGAAAAGCACTTCTACAAACAAGAAAGAGGCAAAATAATCCAAAAATAATGCTGGTAACAAGAAGAGGAGGGCACAGCATAAAACATCCAGAGGCCTCACAGAGCCCATGATACAGAAATTCTCAATATTTGTGTTCAGGAGCACATTACTCAAGAGCAAGTGTTTCTGTTAACAAACCCTATTACCACAGTAGCTGCTTCCAAATGTTAAATCCTAATAATTCAAACTGCAAGGATTTTGCTTTTTGGGGAAAAAAAGCAAAAGTATTGGGGATGATCTGGATTGTGAGGGGATATGTGTGGGTACAACACGAAGGAAAACAAACTCAGCCCTCCCCAGACACCCCGTGGCTCCTTGCAGCTTCAGGGGAAAAGTTAAGAAAGCAGTCGAAAGAACCTGAGAACAGGGGAAAGAGAAAAATTTTCATCTATTTGAGTGGTGGGAAGAAATCAGTGCCACTTAGACTATTCCTCCTTGGAAAATCCCTGAATGGATGCAGCAATTATCACTCTATGCTGATAATAAACTCCCTGAAAGGGGTTGGAGTCAGGTGAGGATTGGGTTCTTCTCCCAGGGAACAATGACAGGACAGAAGGAAACAACTTCAAGCTGTGCCAAGCGAGTTTCAGGTTGGATATTAGGAAAGATTTCTTCACCCAGAGGGTGGCCAGCTATTGGAAGGGGCAGAGGTGGGGTTACAATCCCTGGGAGTGCTCAGAAGATGTGTGGATGTGGCACACGAGGGGACACAGTTTGGTGGTGCAGCGTTAGTGGTTTCACTCAGTGATCTCAGAGGTCATTTCCAATTAAATGGTTCTATGAATTCATTGATTCACCTTTGCCTTTCTCTGCCAAAGGAGTCCTAGGACACCCTTGCAATGCAAGGAGCCTTTTGGCTGCAGCAGAGGCCAATAACTTGTTCCATCCCCACGTGAGGGTGCAGATGAAGTTGTTCCATCCTGCAGTGAAAGCCCTGCTCCTGCAATCTATGCTTTGACCTAGCTGAGGGCAGGTTAATATGAACTATTTGTAACTTGTCATGCCAAGGGCTGGGAGTCCAAAGAACAGCCCAGTGTGCATCCCCCTTCCTGCAGCCACAGGGACTGGGGGGCTCTGGGTGTGCTGGATATCACACAAATGATGGACGGCACCATCAGGAATCCACGGCTGCTTAACAGAATTCCATTACCCAGGAAAAATTACAGTGCTTGCAGTGAAGAGCTGGGCTGGGAGAAATGACAAATGGGAGCCCCGGAGGGCTGGAGACCTCTGTAATAACACAAATAAAGTCCTGAGGGTTGGAGGGGCTGGGTCTGTGGTGGTGGCATGAGCTTGGCCCCAGCACTGCTTCCCCCTCGTTTAATTTTGGGGACCGTGGGTCATCTGCACTTGGTTTAGCTCCTGTTTGGGCCCTCAGATTTGTATTTAAGTAATTACTCAAAGCCCAGCCTCTAAATAAAGGGAAAGCTCAGGAGCCACTCAGAGGGAACACATCCAGTTCCTGCAGCAGGAGCAGAAGATGCTGAGTGGGAGGGAAAGGGTCGCCTGTTCTTGTTCTCACTTGGTTTCAAGACTCTGCACCCTGCTCCTGCTGCTCTGACTCTTGGATCAGCCTTCTGAGGTGTCTGGAGGATCCTTTCCATCTCAAACAGGGACTGCACAGGGTTCTGCCTTCACCCTCCACCCTCTCCTCCCACCCCTGTGAATTTTCCATCTGTTAAGTTCATCTTTAAGTTCAAATGAAACCATCCAGACACCTCTTGTGCCCAATGTTCAAAATATCTGCCACTTGACATAAAACCCACTATTGACATCTGCCCAGCACATTGAGATATTCAATCTGGTTTTTCAAGTCCTCCTTCCCTCTCTCAAGTGCCACTTGAAATTCCTCTGTCCTACCTCTCACTCCAGGCTGCAACCGAAGCACCATCTTCACTCCAGCACTTAAATAATATTGGATTATGTCCCCTGATCTGCTGCAAAACTCAGCCTGTCACTGAGTATGAAAACACTCACCTTAAACTGGATTTATTTTCTTTCTCTCCTAAAGTATCCCCTGCTTGTCCTCCCTTCCAGGCCCTGTTCTGCCCCCAGCCACCCTTTTATTCCAAAATTGTTACTTCTGGCTCCAGCCTGTTATCCCAGCCTGTCCAAAGCATCATCATGCTCCCATTTTGCTGCTCATGTGTGGGAAGAATTTCTAAGAGAGCAAGAACTCTTTTTTTTGATCCCATTAATCCTATCCTTAAATTCCCTATTCCCATAGCACTTCCTTAGAGAGCTGCTGGTACTGAGGCCACCGAGCTGAACTGTAATTTTCCCTGGCATTAATTAATACAATCAACCACACAATCAAACAGACAACAGCTTTTCTCTGAACACAATCCTACCTGAAAACCTTAAAAAAAAACCCCACCCAAACTATTCTTTCAGCAATTCAGTGTGCTGAGAAAAGGTTTATTTTAGGAAAAAACACCTGAGGTTTGAGCAACTTGCTCTGTAAAAGTCCAACAGAAGAAGCTCAGGGAATGACAGAAAAGTTTCTTTGTGTGAATGACGTGGAGTGTGCTGGGGAAAAACACAGCTCAGTCAGGAACAGGTGACCTGCACCTCACACTGAGACATTTTACAGACAGAGCAGCATCACTGGAACCTTCTGGCATCGTCACCAGAGCTAATAATGGGAGACATTTACTGTCCTAAAAGAACTGTGAGCTCAGTAGAGACTGACAAACAGAATTACTCAAAACTGTGTGTCAATTCAAGCACCTGCAGACACAGACCGGGCTCAGCCCCACTCTGCCAAATATTTTCACAGACACATTTAAACTGAACCTTTGGGAGCTGTGCTCTTGGTCCTGCCACAATTTTTGCTCCTTTGCTAAAATCTGAGCAGTTAAAGTCTGTTTCTCTCCCACAGTTCACAAAACTCAAGCAACTACTCAAAAGGACAGAGCTGCAGCTTTGGGAATGCCAGGGGTAGGATTTAGGCACCTGAGCTGTCCTCTCCTCTCAGACACAGGCAAATGAAGATGAGGAAGTGCTGCTGTCCCAGCTACAAACACTTTTCATTTGTGGATCATTCCCAAACAGACACCAGCACCCCCATATCCCTGGGGAGGCTCCTGAAACCCTGAGGTGAGGCTGTAACTCACTGCAGTTCATGGTGCAAGACACTAAATCAGGCTGTTCCTCTGCAGAGCTGGATTTTCCAGCAGCAGAATCTGGAATCCAGGATGTGCTGCGCCACACCAGCACTCAATATACCCCAGTGGGCCCTAAAATTACAATTTGTAGGCTGAGAAGTGGTTGTGTTACTTTTGCAAACAATTCCATGAGGGGGTTTATTTCAGCCTTTTCAGGGATTTTAAAGGACAAAATGTTTGCATTCGTGTCAGGTGTTCCTTGATTTCATAAATCCAGGATTTAACTACATAATTGCACACAGAAAAATAATTACAGCTGTTATAAAATATGTGTTCAACTGAACAAACTGCTGGCAGAACAAGGCTCAGACAGGTGAGACGCAGGAGAGCAGAGAGCCCTGGTGTTTCCTAACTGCATGGTGATGGAATATTCTGGAATGACTGGGAGAGGATGCTGTTGGCTGGGGAGTCACCCCTTTACCTTGACTCTGACGGTGACAGTGGCCAGCCCAGGGGGCATCGTGCCCTTGCTGTCGAAGGCTTCCACAAGGAAGGTGAAGGTTGCTTCTGTGTCAGAGAAGGATTCATAATCCAAGGATTTCCTCAGTGACAGCTCTCCCGTGTGCTTGTTCAGGGCAAAATACTGCCGGGCTTCCTCCGTGCGGATCCGATAGTTCACCTCAGCACCCAGGTCCACATCCTTGGCCTGCAGGGACACAGGGACATCAAACAAAATCCATTCTCACAGAATATCCCTCTGAGATTTAAAGGGCAAACTGTGACAAACATCTTGAGTTTGGTTGTGTTGGTGTAATTGTACTCAGTGTGGACAGACACGAGGAGTGAAATTCACTGAAGTTCAAGCCACGGGAAATGAGCACAGTGCTCTGGAAAATGGCAGCGGAGAGTGAATCTGGTCTTAGCTCTCCTCCCTGGGCACCTGCTGTTGGCCACTGCCAGGATCACAGAATCCCAGGATGGTGTGGGTATGTAGGGACCTTAAAGCCCACCCAGTGCCACCCCTGCCATGGGCAGGGACACCTTCCACTGTCCCAGGCTGCTCCAAGCCCCAGAGTCCAACCTGGCCTTGGGCACTGCCAGGGATCCAGGGGCAGCCACAGCTGCTCTGGGCACCCTGTGCCAGGGCCTGCCCATCTTGCCAGGGAACAATTCCTTCCTCACACCTGATTTGTATCTCTCCTCTTTTAGCTTAGAAGTCTTCCCCTTGGCCTATCACTGTGTAAACAGTGGCAGTGGAGGTTTTGCTGTTCCATTGCTTGTTTTAATAATTACTATTACTTCCTAAATAACCCTGTCTTTAATTTTTTTTTTTTTTTTTAGGTACCTGGCTAAAGGCCAAGCATTTTTCAGAAACACAGAATCCCAGAAGAGTTTGTGTTGAAAGGGACTTCAAAGCCCAACCAGTGCCACCCCTGCCATGGGCAGGGACACCTTCCACTATCCAAGGTTGCTCCAAGCCCCAAAGTCCAGCCTGGCCTTGGACACTTCCAAGGATCCAGGGGTAGCCACAACTTCTCTGGGAAAAAAAACAACTTGCCCCCACACTCCAGTTCACAATCTCTTATTACAGCCTCACTGCCAAGTTAAATAAGAACCCAAAACATTGCAGAACACACACACACACACCACCTTCACTCACCGACGCTCCCTTACCTCCAGCTGCAGGAAGACAGTTCCTGGTGGGAGGTTCTCTGGCACACAGACAGTGTAGGAGGCGTTGCTGAACACGGGGCTGTTGTCATCAATGTCCAGCACCTTGATGCCCAAGGTGAGCGTGGCGCGCCGGGGATCCGCGGCGCCGTCGGTCGCCTCCACGATGAGCTCGTAGTAATCCCTGGCCTCCCTGTTCAGCTTCACTGCCGTGTAGATGCTGCCGTTGGATGTGATCCGGAAAAGGTTGTTGAAGTTGGCCAGGCTGTAATGGACTTGCCCATTGACCCCAGCATCTGCATCTGTGGCCTGAGGAGACAGCAGGGAAACCACGGGTTAATGCACAAATGGCAAACCTCCGAGGGTGGAGACCACAGGAGAGAAACCAGGTGAGGCAGGGAAGGATTCTGTCAAATCTGTGGTGTCCAGGAGGGCTTGTCTGGGGCAGCCTGCCTCTCTCTGAGCTTTGACTGAAGGTAAAACATCCCACAGGAACAAAGGGCTCCATTCCCAGTGACAGAAGCCAGGCTGACTGGATCCCAGCTGGATTTCTTCAGGAGAAAAGGCACATTCAGCTGCTCAGCCTTGGAAACTTTTGCTAGGACAAGAAGGCATAGCCTGAAGTTGTGTCAGGGGAGGGCCAGGCTGGAAATCAGGAGGAATTGCTCCATGGAAAGGGTGGTCAAGCCTTGGCAGGGGCTGCCCAGGGAGGTTGGGAATCCCCATCCCTGGAGGTGGCACTCAGTGCTCTGGGCTGGGATTAGGCACAGGCTGGACTCAATCCTGGAAGTTTTTCCAACCTAAATGATTCTGGGATTCTATCCTATGATTCTCTGAACTTCAACAGAAGATGAATTTGATGCCTGTGAAGCCAAGCCAAGCTCAGATAATTCTAATGCTGAAGGATCCTCAGGATTGGGTGGTGTCTGAGAGGAATTTTTATTTAACACTGATGTAGCATTTTGTTGCTGCCCAAATCCCTATGGAATATGAATTTAGATGAAGGATGGATGCAGACAGACAGAAAGGACACATCAATTAGAAAGTTTCTTACCGCTTAACACATTTATCACACTCAGTGATATTTTCATCGCTGTTCTCTGAAGAAGCACTCAAATTTCTGTTTTGTTCATCCTATTCTTCAAGCCCAAACATTATCACATTTCACCCTTATTCTTCTGTGCTCAGAACAGGCTCAAGATTCCCACAGATTTCTTTAGTTGGGATCTTTGTTCTCACACACTGAACCAAGCCTCAGATTTCAGTGTCAGCTGAATAATTCTTGTTATCACATAATTATAGGGATGGACAAAATTAATAGGTTTTCATAGAGCTCTCGGGTTGAAATGCTGACCTGTTATTTTGCCTCCTTTTAATTAAATTAGGGCATGATGAACAAGGTCATGTGAATTAAACAAAGGGCACTCTGTGAGCAAGGTATTCTCATTTATTTGCCTTTATGAATGACATCTGTGAAGATCATAAGAGATTTGCATGTTTTGTTTTCAGAACAGTTGCCAGGAATGCTTAATTCTGGTGACGGTGTTCATTGTAAGGCTTGGTAATGAAACCATTTATCTTGCTAGAAATCAATTAAAAGTTAATTAAAATTGCTAATAAGGAAAAAAATCACAGTGTTTCTTCCCTGCATGACACCCATGTGCTAAGGAGGGTTTGCTACAACTTCATTCTGACTGGTCCATAGGTATCCTTCTAAGCCACATCTGTCAGCTGGATTTGCCTAATTTCCAATCAATTTAATATCCTCTGTAGAAATAACAATTCTAATCAAAAAACTAAACAAAGCAAGAAAACCCCATAGGAATATCCAAGAGAAATCTGAAATGGGCCTATAATTGGAAACTGTGAGAAAAAATTCTCATGAGACAACAGATTTGTATCAGGTTAGTTTGGAAGGATGTTTTAGAAAAGATAAACTTCTTGCCTCAGAAAGGAAATTAAAACGACTTTCAAATATATGGCAGGCGTTGCCACTGGGAGCCTAAAACTATGACTGTGAATGTTGTGAACTCATTTGTGCACGTCTTTAGGCAGAAACACCTTTGCCACATTCTGCAGGACTGATTTGGTTCACGGAATCCTGGAATCCCTGAGGCTGGAAAATCCCTCCCAGCCCATGGAGTCCCACCTTGTCCCCAGCCCAGAGCACTGAGTGCCACCTCCAGCCCTTCCTTGGACACCTCCAGCCATGGGCACTGCCAACCTCCCTGGGCAGCCCCTGCCAAGGCCTGAGCACCCTTTCCATGCAGAAATTCCTGCTGCTGGCCAAGCTGAGCCTCCCCTGGCCCAGCTTGAGGCCGTTTCCCCTTGTCCTGTCCCTGTGCCCTGGCAGCACAGCCCGACCCCCCCTGGCTGTCCCCTCCTGGCAGGGAGTTGTGCAGAGCCACAAGGTCCCCCCTGAGCCTCCTTTTCTCCAGGCTCAGCCCCTTTCCCAGCTCCCTCAGCCTCTCCTGGGGCTCCAGCCCCTTCCCCAGCTCTGTTCCTTTCCCTGGGGCCCTTTCCAGCCCCTGTGCCCCAGCCTGGAGCTGCAGGGCCTGGGCTGAGCCCAGGGCAGGACCCGGCACTGGGCCTTGCTGAGCCTCAGCCCATGGATGCAGCGTGTCCTGATCCCTCTGCAGAGCCCCCTGCCCTCCTGCACACACACACTCCCACCTGGCTGGGTGCTCCTCACAAACCCACTGAGGGTGCACTTGATCCTCTCATCCAGATCGTTGATAAAGACATTAAACAGTTATTTCCACAAAGAGTAGCAAGCAAAGCATCGTTATTAAATCCAATTATCTAATTGGGATTATACCACCATAACGCTGGTGAAGAATTAATATTTTTATCACTCTAAACTTGCAAAGAGATAATGTTCTCTTTATGGATAAGAAAGAAAAAAGAGTTGAATCTGTCTCCTAAAGGAATCCTGTCTCAAGGGTGCACAACTGTTCCCACATGGAAATGATTTCCCAGAGCCTCTCGAAGCCTGTGGGAAGAAGCTCCTTGGACCAGGACTTGCTATTTGTGTAGACAGTCTCTTTCCCTCTTTGCAGTCACCATTTTGTACCAAAATAGACAACTTTAACCCCAGTTTCACCCCCAGATCTGTCATCAACAGGTACAAGACTTGCCAGGAAGTGAGGGAACAGGAGGTGTGGGAAATGGGGAGCTTTCAGAAAGTTCTGCTTCAGAAAACCAGCCCTGCTTGAATTTACTCTGACAACAGGAACCAGTGACATTCCGATAAAAATAATCCCATCTGGTCATTACCAACACTGGGGCTGAATTCTGTGAGTGAAGAGGTAACAGAGGTGGAGAGAAGCAAGGAAACAATTCACTTCTATATAATCTGAACCCTAAAGAAAGTCCCAAAGCCAAGGAAAAAATGGCAGGACCAAAAAGGCGTGAGAGCCCATTCCTATGCCCATTCAAGGCTTTCCACCTCAACTCATCCCCAGTGATTTGCACAAAAAATATGATGAGAACCCTGAAGTTTTGGTAGGTAAAGGGCCACCAGATGACAGCAGACTTTAAAAGGAGTTGCAGATGTATTTACAGGCAGAAGGCTCTTCACAGCCTTGCAGGGGTTGCCCCTACCTGACACGAGGCAGCAGAAACAGCAGCAGTGATTGCTGGAGGTGACACAGCCCTCAAAGGCCACTGGGGACACAGGCACCGTGGAAAGTGAGACCAAAAAACCCCCAAACCACAATAAAAAAATACCACAACAAGAGGAGAGAACTAACAAAAAGAGGTAAATTACAGAAGGAATAGAAGAGATTCTGAGACAGGGCCATAGTGTCATTGCATCTCAAATGCTGGCCCGTTCCTACCTTGCCCATATCATAAAAATCCCGGGATGGTTTGGGTTGGAAAGGACCTTAAAGCCCATCCAGTGCCACCCCTGCCATGGGCAGGGACACCTTCCACTGTCCCAGGCTGCTCCAAGCCCCAAAGTCCAACCTGGCCTTGGGCACTGCCAGGGATCCAGGGGCAGCCACAGCTGCTCTGGGCACCCTGTGCCAGGGCCTGCCCACCCTGCCAGGGAACAATTCCTGCCCAATATCCCACCCAGCCCTGCCAGCTGTCAGTTTGAACCCATTCCCCTTGTCCTGTCACTGCAGTTCCTGGTGCAGATTCCCTCTCCAGCTTCCCTGTGTCCCTTCATGCCCTGGAAGGAGCTCTGAGGTCTCCACACAATCTTCTCCTCTCCAGGCAGAGCAGCCCCAGCTCTCCCAGCCTGGTTCCACAGGGGAAGTGCTCCAGACCCCTCAGCAACTTGGTGGCCTCATCTGGACCTGCTCCAACAGTTCCATGTCCTTCTTATATTGGATGCACCAGAACTGTGCACAGAATTCCAGGTGGGCTCTCACCTGAGCAGGACAGAGGGGGAGCATCCCCTCCCTCCACACTGTGGGATGAGCCCAGGATACATCTCCTGGTGTTTATCCAGAATCAGGAAAAATGTGTCCATCCAAGGGGACAGAGCAAGTACTGCTGTTATTCTGGTGACTCCTCAGATCTCCAGGATGACTCTTATTTCCATCTCTGATTCATGAAGTACTGAATGATAAAACAAACCTGGAAACCTGGGAATATAAATGACTCACTGCTTTATTTCCCAGGAAATACATCCCACATTTATTAGAGATGCCATCACCTACGAGGTGACAGTCTTTACCTGATGTGGTAAATTCAGATTTGTGTTACCAGCTCTGCTTCCACATCACGAGGAAATGCTCAGGAATATAAACCAACAGTATTCCAGACTAATGAATTATCTCCCTCCATCTCAAACAGCAGGAAAACACAGTCCTGAGAGATGGGAATGACTAAGACACCTCTGAAGCATCATTAACTCTGAAATATAATGACAAGGGCTTGAATGTCAACAATATTCATTATATCATTATCACCCTTTGCAAAAGAAACCTCCTATTATATACTCAGCTCTTGCTCATGATGGTGACAGGATTTAGGCAGGTTAATTGAGGATTTGTGCCTGGAATGCTGGAGCTGGAAAACAGCAAAACATGGTTGGTATTCCTACTTGTCTCCAAATCAGAGACAAGCACGGTGGGTATCCCCCTTTCCTGAAGGCTGAAACATTTCCTAGGGACCACTCTGCCACAAAAATAGCTTTTTTCAGTTTAAATTTCCCTTTCTCAGGAGAAAAAGTTCCCCACAATCCCCACCCAAGCCAACCAAACTCCTGATTTTGGACGACTCCCCCAATATTCCAGCAAACCCCACAGGTCAAGGTAGGAATTGCTCTGGAGGATCCAAATGATGCTGTTGGTGAGAATTATTGTTCTCACGGCAGATAACATGACTTTTTTATTACTGGGGGTTTAATAGGTTTATTACTGAGGGTTTAATGGGTTTATTACTCTGGGTTGGAAGTATTCCCAAGCCCTTCATTTGTGTCAAACAGCAAATCAAGTGTGGGTGGGAGTGTTAGATTGGATTTTGTACTTGTTTTGCAGGGAGATTACAGTTCGTGCCCACAGGACAAAATTAACATCTCCCAGATGCAGTCAGAGGCCACAAATATCTGAAATGTGCCTGACCTCTTGGTCATAAACCAAATATTTGTAAGTACTTTAAGGAGGGAACATCAGTCATCCATAAAAGTTTGGACTTTCCTTCTTCCCTAAAAGAAAGGCTTTTCCTCTCTTTTGTTGCTTCTTGCCTGCTTTTACACAGCCTCTCACTTTTTAAATTTTCTCAGAGGGATGGAGCAGCTCTGTTGGGAGGAAAGGCTGGGAGAATTGGGATTGTTCAGCCTGGAGAGGAGAAGCTTTGGGGTGACCTCATTTTGACCTTGCAACGCTTGAAGGAGCTACAGGAGAGATGGAGAGGGGCAAGGGATNTTGAGCTTGCAGTGCTTGAAGGAGCTACAGGAGAAATGGAGAGGGACAAGGGATGGAGGGACAGGACACAGGGAATGGCTTCCCAGTGCCAGAGGGCAGGGCTGGATGGGAGATTGGGCAGGAATTGTTCCCTGGCAGGGTGGGCAGGCCCTGGCACAGGGTGCCCAGAGCAGCTGTGGCTGCCCCTGGATCCCTGGCAGTGTCCAAGGCCAGGTTGGACTTTGGGGCTTGGAGCAGCCTGGGACAGTGGAAGGTGTCCCTGCCCATGGCAGGGGTGGCACTGGATGGGCTTTAAGGTCTCTTCCAACCCCAACCCATTTAGAATTCTC
This sequence comes from Pycnonotus jocosus, assembly GCA_013400435.1. Classification (NCBI taxonomy): domain Eukaryota; kingdom Metazoa; phylum Chordata; class Aves; order Passeriformes; family Pycnonotidae; genus Pycnonotus; species Pycnonotus jocosus. Next base: position 46,188 of record VWYP01031809.1, read on the forward strand.
TAACTTTGGCTGCCTTGTAATTTAAAGGCAAATTCTACTTCTTTGAGACACAGATGTGCACACATCCTTTGGAAAAATCCTGCAGGTTTTGTGCATATCCCCCAGGAGCTTCAGCATCCTACTGAGTTCCCAGGTCATTCCCTGCTCATCCTTCACTCTACTCAGAGTAGGATAAAAGAAACACCCTGTAAATTTTCCAATACTGCCATAGTTTTCAAATACTGCCATATTTTTAGGCGTTAGACAAGCCAGAAGAACCCTGGATGATTACTTCCATGGTCTCTGCTAATTCCAGTGCACCTGGAGGGTTAATTCCAAACCCAAATAAATGTGATTCCAAACAAAACTGCGCATGAAGAGCAGCTAAACCCTAAGAGCAAATAGAAATGAAAATCAATGAAAATCCAAAAGTTCATGGCTGCAAACCCATCACTGGCTGGGCTGGTGATCCTCCTACATGAGTTAATCACATTTTAATGCTTTGTAGCCTCAACCAGCCCAGCTTTCCTCAGGCTGGCACACAACGAAATCCTAACCTTGGAGACTTGGTTGTCCTGGAAGGATGATTAAAAATTTGGGGTTTTGATGAGTGTGTTCTTTGGTAATGTTATGATCAAGAGATTAAACCAATGCAATTTCCACACTAGAAAAAACTAAAACACCAAAACAGCCGCCCAAAACAAAAACTTTCCAAACCACAGATGGAATATGCTGTTTAAAATCTCCAGGTTTAGCTGGACTCCCAAATATTTCTCTAATGTCAATGCAATTTAAAGTTATTTCTGGAATTTCCTTTGACTTTGGGTTGAAAGGGACCTTAAAGCCCATCCAGTGCCACCCCAGCCATGTGCAGGGACACCTTCCACTATCCCAGGCTGCTCCAAGCCCCAAAGTCCAACCTGGCCCTGGGCACTTCCAGGGATGGGAATCAGGCATCAAAATCCTTAAAGGGCATGATTCAGAGACATGAAATCACTGATTCAGAAGATTCAGTTTGGCATCAAGCTGAAAGAGATAATAGGGCTTAAAGGCATCCCAAAATGTAAAGTGTCAGCAGACAAAACCACGAATTCCTTTCATGGAAAATCCTTGGACTCTCAATAATCAACTGTCATGAACGTGCTGATAACAAATATCAGTATTTCTGCTGCACTACAGCAAAATATTATCTGGAGGGCAAAGATGCAGATGAATGCACAAATATAATAAATTTGGGGAACAGAGAAGACAAGAGCACAGCTTTTGAAATCCTTTTTGTTTAAGAGGCCACGTTATGAGTGTCAAGGAGCTTTTTTAACCTCTTTGATCTGTGCCCAAGCTGAACTAAGTTCAAGGAACAGTGGGAAAAAAGTGAGGAACTGTGGCTGCAGCCCCTGGAATTCCCTGGTGCCAGCAGGAAGAGGTAATTCTGTCTGGCACTGATGGTCTGGAATGGAAATGAATAGCCCAAATCTCTGATCCCATCTCTTTCTCCTGATGCCACAGCTTTGGACTCCACACATCAATCTTTTTGTGAGAGGAATTTGCATGTTAACAAACGTGAAAATCCAACTAGAAACACATGAAATCCTTTCTGTGACCTGCATCTCCCTGAGGATCTTGAGAGAGACAGTGCTGAAAGTCTGAATTAAGTCTTTTCCGTCCTTCCTGGGGACGAATTTCTTGATAAACTGAAGGAAATGATATCACCAAAGTTCTCTCCCAATGATCTTGAGATCATCCAACCACTTATAAAAAATGAAACTCTGAATTTTCACTAGCTGGAGTTCACCTGCCACATTCTGATTCTCTGATTTTTGGGGTCTAATTAGATTTATTTATGGATTCTGACTCTCAAATCCCAGTTGCTCCTGTTGGTTTTACATCTGTGAGATTAATCCAAATTTTACTGTTAGACTCATTCAGTGAGCAGGAGTTGTGGACTCACTCTGGGTATTTGAGATTTACTTCAGAACCTGTGCTTTTAATCTTCCCCAAAGCCTTAAGTCCTTTCCTTCCTGGATTGTTCTCTCCTGCCACAAAATCACCCTTTTTTCCTAGCCTTGTCCTATCTCCTCCACTTCTAATTTAATTATTTTTCCTCCTGGATTGTCCTCTCCTGCCAATACATCTCCCTTTTTTCCTGGTCCTCTCCTTTTTTCTTCCACCTCTAATTTTCCTTCAAGTTGTCTTAAAGTGCAGGAAATTTGGGAATTTAATTTCAGGAGCCTGTATTTTTAACACAGACAAGGTTCAATCTGCAGTGCAGGTTTTGGGAAATCCCACCCTTCACACTCAAAACAAGGCAGTGGGGATTTAGGAAAACTCAGATCCCTTTCCAGACTTTTCCACAAGATATTGTAATGCAATAAAACAAAAGAATCACAGATGCTTTGGGATGGAAAGGACCTTAAAGCTCATCTCATCCCAACCATTCCATGTGCATGGGCAATAATTCTTCACCAGCATTTTAAGGAGTTTTCCTGCTTGTAGAAAGACAGGATGAGCTGCTTGGGGGAGATCTCCAGAGGTCATTTAGTCCAATGCAACAAGCTTTACCCAGCAGCCGTGAAATTTAAATCGAGCTTTAAACCCAAGATTTATCACCTTATGAATTTATTAAATAAAAGTAAGAGCCTATGAGGATTCACTGATACCCACAGACAAAAAGCTCCGTTGGGAAATAATCACATTTCATCAGCATTCAGGAGGGCTGGTACAGCACAACCAAAATAATTCCTCCAAACTTTCCCATGTTTTCCAGCAGGAAGAATAGATCCAGCCTTAAAAACAACTTTCTTAAAGCATTTCTTCTGTAACTTAAAACCAAGCAGGTGACAGAGGTATCACAAAGCCTGCAAACTGCTCTCCTTACTGGAATTGGTTTAACCTGTTTCCATTCTAGGGAAGATCCAAAGGCCAGTGATACTTGAGCACATAATTCTTTATCCCCATTTTCCATCCCATTTCTTTCCCTGTCGCTCCCTCTCCTTGACAGCAACACGTTCATGCTGGAGTTTTCAAACAGTGCTGATCAATGCCACCAAAACATCCAACAATTAATGAATTATGGGGTTGGGTGAAAGAATCTGGATATAAATAACACCTCAAGTGAATAAAAACTTCAGTCAAGGGATATCTTTCTTCTCCGGGGTCCCATCAGCTCAACAGCTTTTTGATTAACCCCAGGCTGTTTTTTTAGAGCCTGCAACAAACTGCTGGGGACTGTCTTCCCCTGTCCCAAGGTGTGAACATGCCTGCAGATCAATATATTGACCCCTTTCCTAGGTGACATTCCATCTTTTTCACCTCCCATGCCCCTGGGGTAGATTAAAGTGCAGTGTACAACGCAGATCGTCCTGGTGCCCTGTGGGAACCCAGGGCATCTCTTTGGCTGCCCTGGGAGCTCGGGAGACCCTGACTGAACAGCCTTGGAACTGAACAAGAAGGATTGACCCCAGTACAGGGGGGTTCCAGCCCTGTCCAGGGGGGTGAACAGGGGGGTTTCAGTTCTGTCCATGGGGGTCACAGACCCTGGCACAAAGCAGAGATGAATTACAAATCTCCAGAGTGTGAAATGCAGTAGTTTAGCTTATCACTGAGTGAGAAATATGTAGTTTTAGGTTTCTATAACAGAAGTAGATGGAAACAAGATGGAGATTTTGGGGCGGTCCCTAAGGTTCTTCTTCTTCTTCTTCCCCTCCATTTTCTGCTGTGACGTTGGCACAATGTGGCTTGGGGAGATTGGGCCAAGTGGAGATGACCTGTTTGGTGTGGATGGTGGACATTGGTAGGAAATGGTAAACAATATGTTTGTAATAATCTGTTTATAAGGAGACAACATTTCAGGGGAAAAGGAGTTCCCTGCTGGCCGGTGTTCAGAGCAGTCCTCACTGAGGACAGAGCAAACTGTGAGATAAGAAAAAGAATAAACACCATGATAGACCTTGGAAAAAACTGAACCTTGAAGCCTCTGTCTCTTTCTTGTGTCTGCCCCAAAACATCCAGGAGGGCAAAAAGACTCTGAGCACCTGAATATCGGAAATCGTAATCCGATAGTGCCCCATCTCCAGCTGGTCTAGACTGCAAGAGAGTGCCTGAATTTCACTGCTGAGTTTCCAGCTGGAGCTTCTGGGTTCCTGGGGGCTCTTTTTGGAGGCTTCCACGCAGCAATTGTGCTCCTGCCTTGCCGGGGGATCCCCAGGATCAGAGGGGAAGGAGCAGCAGGGAACCCAATCCACCTCTGAATGGCCCAATTTAGAGAACACAGTGTGAAATAAAAGGATTGGAAACACATCTGCTCCTCTGGCGGCTTTATCCTGTCTGGCTTTTGTTCTTTTAATCTTCAGGAGGCTCCTGGAATGCCCACGGGCAGCACTCCAGTGCCAGTGCCTCCAGCAGCTCCAGCTGGCAGCAGAGCTGCTGGAGAGGGAGAGCACTTCCAGGGATGGATATTGCCTTGCCTGCATGGAATAAACGCTCCAAAGCCTCCCTCTCCCGCAGGAAACCTCTCACTGCCCTCCTGCTACGTGTCCTTGGGAAACCACCCCCAAAATGTTATCAAAGTCCTTGTAGGAATCCCTTTGAAAGTCCAGCTCTCCACTGAAAACAAAGCAGAGCATGGAAATCTCTTGTCTGTGGCAGGAGTTATTCCTGGGAGTGTTCAGGTTGATTTATATCCCAAATTGCCCAGAATCCCCATCCTTGGAAGTGTGCAGAGCCAGCATGGACAGGCCTTGGAGGGATGGGGGAAATCATCCCTGCCCATGGCAGGGCTGGA
>VWYP01031811.1:0-21886 GCA_013400435.1 Pycnonotus jocosus
TATATATATACACACACAAATTTACAGGAACAGGAGAACTGTGAAATCTTTGCAATTCTTCATGCAGTTAAATTTTCTGTCATTCAGAATGAAACTTTGTACAGAAATAATCAGAATTATGTGAAAGTCTTTAAATTTTTTTTCCTGATGTATTCAATATTTTCATGCATTTTTCTTCTGCAAGGAATAAATTATCCATTAGAATTTTTTCATATAAATTCTTTCACTTGTGATACAGCAAGTGATATCTTTTAAAATTAAACTTGTTTCTAATGAGGCTGTTAGTGTCTCTTTGATAAAGAATTACCTAATAATTCTGCTGCTACCATGTAAGTGATTACAGGTGCCACTGTAAAACTTTAGTATTAAAAAATCATATTGTCAAGTGGGTTTAAAAGTGCATATTCTCTAATATTGTGATAATTCACATACAATTAACTAAAAAAATTAAAACATGAAATTCCTGTCAAACTCCAGTACAAAAGGTATTACTCTGTTGAATCTTTAGATATAGAGTTTATATTTCTGCATTTGAAATGGCAAAAGGATTCTAGTAGTTACAGCCATGAGTGGAAATTTATTTTTGTATCCTTAGCAATTTAGGCATGAGACAGAGAGTTTTTAAAGCAAATGTTCAACCCTGAACCGTTTTGAATGACTTTGTGTTCAGCTAGATCTTCGTCTAAGAAGGAATTTTTAGATTTTGGATATTGCTCAATTGTCATCTCATTGATTAAAGGTTTCATTGGTGGATGAAAGACAGCAACATATTCTGATCAAGAACTTGGTTTAAACAAGAATGCAAGAATCATAGGACTGGTGAAGATAAATGACTTTGTTTTTATTTTATTTTTAATTTTATTTGTTTGTTTGTTTCTGGATATGATAAAGCAAATATTTAATGCTTTGTTTAAAATCAACAACACAATTTTATGGACAAAAATTTTATCTTATACTTGGATGCTCCTGGTTTAATTTTTTTTTCAAACAAATTCAGAGAAAATGAGTGATTATGACCAGTGGATCAGAGCCAGGTACCAGCAGGGAACACATTATTAGAGCTCTATGACATAGGGAAAATGGATTGTTAGCATCTATGTCAGAGAGGTCAGGGGCAGTTGAAGACACTATCATCAGTGCCCTTTTAGAAGAAGACCATTAACACCCACAAATTTTATACAGATTTATCTCCAGGTATGATCTACTATCCACTATATTAATATGCTAATAAAAGTATATATGTGTGGGATCACACAGCTTCTGTGTTCTCGAAAAGATTTGACACACAGTGTCAATAATGGACAGTAGCTTATTTTTCAGAAATAACCACTGGCCTACCAGACCTGATTCTCAGGGAGTCTGCAAAGATCATCACAAGAACAAGCTGAACGGTAAAAGTCGTAATTCCAGAGCTCAAGACACATGCCAGTTTTATAGTATATTAGTTTTGTCATTCCATCCCAAACTCAGTTTGATGCCTCCCATCAGTACAGACAGAATTTAAAGTTATCATCTCACCAGTGGTTCGGCTCGGTCTGTGGGAAGGGAAGTGAATAGAGAGGCAAATCTGGGACAGAGTTTATATGCAATCAAAGAAGCATCTGCAAAGAAAATTAGGTGTATCCTAGGATGCACCAGCAAGTGTAATTAAGATGTCAAGAGAAATGATTCACATCTGGCATTTGTGAGACCATGATTATGGTATTGCCCCTGGTCCTGCACTCCACAGAGCAGGAAAAACCTTCTGCAGTGAGGCCTGTAGAAGGCCATCAGCATCAGGGGATGGAGCACAGAGGTACAAAGAGAAGTTGTAAGAAACAGGTTTGTCCACCTGAAAGAACAGAAAAATAATAGGTACTATTTCTGCTTCTTCAGCTATCTAATTGGACTCTTCTCTGACTGGAAAGGTTAGAGACAGAGGACAAAATTTGGGCTTGGGAAATTTTGACTAGAAATAAAGAGGAACTTTTTGTACCACAAGGTGGTCAAACAATGGAGGAGGAGGATGCCCAGGGGTTGTGATTCTTCGTAATCAGAGATAACTGTAACAAGAGTGGGCAAGGCTCTGAGGAACCTAATGTAGGCTTTCCCTAAGCAGGAGGTCAGACTGAGTGACCTCCAGAGGTCCTTTCCAACATGAATTATTCTGTGTTTCTATGATCCCCAGGAGCACAGCATGGTGTTTCTATTAACGAGAAAGGGATGCATTGACAATAGTAAAAAACCTCCTATCATTTTGCCTAACTCTTGTGTAGCCAAAATAGAGCAGCTGAACTTTATATAGATTTCTTTCTTTTTGCTACTCTTATTAATAGTCTAAGCCAAACCAAAAATGTCTTCACTGAAATTTATATGCTTTGCTATGTTAAATATCATGAAAAGACAGACTTTCTGTAAGTTTTGTTTTACTTGCAACAATGTAAGTGGCATAAAACTCAAAGTTCTTGCTTTTTAGACCTTTATGATATTATTTTCCTGCTATTATTATTATGATTATTATTATGATTATATATTGTTATCAATATAAGTAATAATGAGAATTTTTTAAAGGAAAATTGTACCTGCTCTGTTTTGTAAAAATATAAATTATGTGTATATGGATATATAATTATTTGTAAAACATTTTCAAATCTTGAGATGGAAAATGCTAAATAGATTCAAACTATTTCAGATAGTGTTAAGTTGATACTAGTAAACCTGACAGTGTCCCAGTAAAAGCTGATCAACTTTAAAAAGAGTGTACATCTTACATATAATTTTATTATTATTTTTAAAATACTTTAAAAATACAGAGCACAATAAGATTAGGATATTCTAATGATCAATCCACCCAAAATATTGCTATCAAGATAAAAATATTAGTTAGATATTAAAATCTAAAATTAAATGAAACAGAAGCTCAGAGCTCAGCATAATAAGACATTCCACAGAAGTGAAAGAGACAAAGTATTGCCAAAGACATAATGGTAAAAAGAGTAAGTTACCTTCTAAAATGACAAGCAGATAACCCTTAGATTAAATAATTTCTGGTTATGCACAGTCTTTACAACAAATACTTGTTTCACTGTTTCTTTATACCAGATCAGGATTTCAACATTAGGTGTCTGGTGGGATTTGGTTGGCTTGTCATGTTTGGTAATTTTGTATTAGTGTTTGAATATTCTGGCTGCAGAGTTTTGTGTGAAATACTCCCTACATAGTGAACGGCCTGGGAGAACAGCCAACAATGAATTGCAATAATCCAACCTTGATTTTGTAAAGGCATGAGTCAAAAGCTCAGCATCTTGCTGACACCGCAATTGTCTTAACCTTGTTATGTTCCTGAGATGGTAATAGGAAGCCTTATCAATATTGTTGATGTGGCTCTCCAAGGAAAGCTGAGGGTCAAAAATTACTGGAATTTATCATGAAGAGCATTTATTTAAGGATTCCGCTGTTCAACAGCACAACAATGATTTAACATTAAATTTTCACTGGAATGAGAGAGATACAGCCACCTGCCTGTGGAAGCACAGCAGGGTGCAAGAGGAAGCAAAAAAAATTATATAAACCCCAGCAAAATTAAATAAATCTAGTATTTACGTTTTTACTGATGATTATCTGTTTTTAAGTTTGCCCTGTAGGTTTTGACAGACCAAATATAGATTTCTAGTCTGTTCCACATTCTCTGAAATCAAAAGTTTCCAGGAAGCCCATATCTGGTCTTTTACAGTTAGTGCATCATAATGATGTGGAAAAAGATCATATTTTCTTCTTAAGGAACAGTCTGAGATGAAAGCAAATCAGATGAACCTAGACATTTTTCAGTAAAAGACACACTAGAGTTGTAGCTTCTTAACTGAGGTTATTTTTTGTTAGTTAGTTGATTTGTTCATTAGAAGGACTGCCCTCCATAGAAGTGACTCATGCTGGGGCAGATTGTAAAGAACTGCAGCCCCTGGGAAGGACTCACACTGGAGAATTTTATTGAGAATTCCAATGGGAGGGACCCACTTCTACTTAGGAGGAAGAAGCAGCAGAGGCAATGTGTGATGACCTGACTTCATCCTATTCCAATCCCTGTGAGTTGCTGGAGAGAGGTGGACAGAGAAAATTGGTAGTGAAGTCGAACCTGGGAATATGGGAGTAGGGGTGGGAAGGGTGTTTTAAAGCTTTTCAAAATTTATTTCCCATTATCCTACTCTGATTTGGTTGGTAATGAATGAAATAATTTTCTCCTGTGACAGTAACTGCTGAGTGATCTTTCTCTATCATCCCAACCCAAAAGCCTTTTGTTCTATTTTCTCTCACCATCCAGCTAAGGAATGAAGTCATAAAGCAGCTTTGTTGGGCACCTGTTATCCAGCCAGGGGCAACCTATCACAGCTGTGCATTTATTGTTTGGGTTTTTTTACATCCCCATAGCATTGGATGAGATTTTGAAGGTTAGGGAGGCTATAATTTCACTCAGGTTCCTCTTAATCTGTGTGGAGGCAGGTGCAAATGGGAGCTAACCAGTTCTTAGCTCAATTTCTGCAGTCACTTCATTGAATCTTCCAAACGTTTTCACTCTCTGAAAGATGTCTGCCTTGAATGATACAGAATTGTCCAGAGAGAATATTTATGCTTAGAGGATCACTAGCCTCTCCTGTGACCCTAATGCTCTTTGGTTTCAAGACGTAATAGAGCCAAAGCCTGGAAGCTCCCAGCAATGTCTATTCTGTGATAGATTAGTGAGTTACTGGGTGACATGGCTGCTAGAGGGTGACTGGCTATGTCTCTTCAGGGAATGAGCCTGTTTAACCTGTTTTTGACTTTCTCTAAAAACACTGCCATTACAAGAGGCCTAGCAGACACTCTGTTCCTTAAGGACAGTCTAGTGTGGTCTCATCAGACTTGAAGAGATATGTTCCAGGCAAACTGGACACATCCAGCTTCTGCAACAGACAAGCTGTGGGGAAAGTAGTGAAGAGAAAATGATGCTGGCAAGGAACCAGACTGCAACAGTGACCTTGGCACAGACATAGATAGCTCTTTTGCCCTACACCACAAAGGCCTTCACTTGTGATCAGATAACAGATATGTTGATTGTAAACAGAAGCCATTAGAGAATGACAAAACTTCTTTCAAGGAAAAGGTTCAAAAGTCATTGAGAATAACATGAGAGCACATTATTTTAATGAAAGGGCCATGTAGTTATATCACATTTTCCCACATCAGAGAAATACAGTCATAAATTCCCGAGATGTGGGCTAAGGTTTTCAAGATGAAATTGAAAGTCCTCTTCTCATATAGAGGAACAAACTGCTCCTCTGTGGTATTGAGATCAAGATTGTACAAAAAAGCATTTAGTAAAATCTTGGCAATCACTGGCTAAAATAATTATTGTTTTTGAAGGGTGTTAAGCTTGAAAACTACTATCTTCCTGCTGTCTTCTCAGGATAAGAAAGACGCAGGAACAATTTGCATAACTCAGAACAATTTGCTTCATCTCTGGTGCTACCCATTTCTGGGCCACGTTAAGAGAAAGCCACAAGATCACTGTGCAAGGAAGGAGGTGATTTTGCATTTTGCAAAAAACCTTCCTTTAGAAAAGGGGAGCTTTTCTTTCTACTGACATCCTTCACCTTTGCTCCACTGAACTAATTTAGTCCACAGATGGCAGACCTCCTTGAAAACAAGTGAGAGCTTTTCACTGGCAAAAGCATTCAAGTCCAAAACTGAGTTATAAAGGAATCTGAGTTCAGGCACTAAAAAAAGATTTCAACTGCTGTTGGAGGCCACACTGTAGAGAGGCTCACATGAAAGACCAAATTTATGTGGAAATAAATTTGGAGATTTTAGTTTTGAATAAACCAAGTTTTGCACAACATACAAGAGCTGCTATAAAGAATTTATTCAATATCACTTTCTAGAGCACCTGTGAATTATTCCTGTTTACCTTTTGATTTGAATTGCAATGGCATACTGGTGTTAGATACACTTATATGACTATTTTAATGGATTTGTCTATCTATAATTTTTTTTGTTCTTAATTAGTTACATTTTATCATGTCCCTCTGTGATTTGGTAAATAGAAATGAGCATAAATGTGTTAGAAGTTTTTTAAACTGTAAACTTGGTTTACTTCTTGGTTACTAGTTAAATAATAGGGATAGTTTCTTGAACAAGGCCTGAACAAGCAATGCTCACCTACACTATCAAATCAGAGTGAAGGAGAAAATGAATTCTTAACTTCTCATCTTTTTGGGGAAAAAATCACAACCATATACAATTGGTAGGAAGAAAGGAGCTTCAATCTATAAATCAGAAGGATTGAAAAACTGTCTGTTTGGCATTGGGTTTAGGTTTTTTGGTTTGGTTTGGTTTGGGTTTTTTGGGGTTTTTGGGGGTTTTTTGTTTGTTTGGTTTTTTGTTGTTTTTGGGGTTTTTTTGTGTGTTTTTTTTTTTTTTTTGGTTTGTTACTTTGTTTGAATAAAAACATTTTATCTCTGGAAATACTGGACACACAGAGGGATAAAATTGTGTAATCCTTCATCATTGAGAAGGTAATTTGTTGACCTCAGGTCAATGGTTAGATAAAGCTCTAAGTTCTGCATTACAGCTAGTTACTTTAAATCCAGCCTACAGATACAGGTATCATCTCAGAACAACATATTTTTATCATTTTTTAATTAACTGTAAACAGTGATTCAAAAATATATGCCTATTTCCATTAGTACATTTTAGCCCCAATAAAACATACAAATTGAATAGATATTGCACTGGATTATTTTATGGTGTGTCTTTTGACTGGTATAGAAGTAATTTGCAGACCAATATTTCTTTTTACTCAGCTGTGAGAAGAGGGAATATATAATAGTAATGCAGAACAAACTGTGTTCTAATTATAGCACTTTTTTCAACTTATATGTTTGCAATTTATAACTGATTTTGGATAAAAGGGGATAAAGTCAATGATCTGTTAGATTCTGTGTTGCCAGTAAACTGCCTGCCAATTCCCACTCCCTGAATGTGTTATAGCAGCACGATGTCCCCAGATGCTGGCTGGAAAGCCAAACTGCAATTACTTACCAAGCAGAGAAACTACTGAGAACAGTGCAGCATTTTCTTTGATTTTTTGTTGCAAATTATTAAAGACCATAAAAGAAGTAGGGACCTGTTAATAGTTAAGCTGTCCAAGGATTACATGTAATTCTTCCTGTCTTTCCTTCTGGAAGATGTCCTTCATATTTATTTTGACTTTTGTAACACTGCTTATAGAACAGAATGCCTTCTAAAATATTATTTCAACATCAGTTCTATCGTTCCAGTAAAACCTGGCTTTCCTGAAGGTATTAGCCACTGTAAAGACTGTAAGCAAGAAGTCTACTCTGCACACACATGGATTATATACTTTCTTTGCTCTGATGGGCAACAAGTCTTGGGTATTGAGCTAATTAGGTCCCCAGAGTCTCCAGATACTGACTGAATAATGTCTCAGTATCTAGTGTCTCCTTCTCATCTGGAAACAGAACTGAAAATCTTTGCTGGCTTTTCTTTAAATTTCCTGATGAGTTTAATAAGTCTGTACTACTGTACTACACTTATAGTTAAGCTGATATATTTTCTGATGTTTGTACAGTATTTTCTGTGAAAATGTTCTGTAGTGACTCTGAATTTGAAAAAGATATTCACAGCAAGGTCATGGTATTGCAGTAGGATCAGATGGGATAATGAAGGGAATATGTACTCTTGGAAAGATATGGTAGTGCTGTGGATTTTGGCAGGTAAAGGCAAAGCAATTTTACATGGAACTCAATTTAATTTGTTTACTAGCACATAATCCACCTGAATAGCTCATTTCAGAGCCTGCAGAGTGCTTAGACACATTTGCTAAACATACCTTGATGCTTAAGGCTTTTGTTCCTCTTACCTTTGATTGAGGGCATTAGCCTCAAGAAGTAAGTTATGGATTTTCTTCTCTAATCTAATTAAATGAAGGGAGGATTTCCATTGTTCTTTTATCTTTAAACTGAAATATGCATTTTCACTTTCCAGATGATTTTGTGTTTTGGTTTTGACAAGATAGCAACATCTCAGAAGACTTCTTATGGGACACACTCTTAGCCTGTTGAAAGCCCTCTTTATGTCTTCACTTCCCACCTGCCCCTCACTAGGAGACTCCCATGGTCCTTGTCCTGCCAAGCTGCTCCCTTCCCTCTTGCTGCACAGTGCAGGGAGGGAAAGAGGTATGAGAGAGGTGTCTTTCACCTGATTTGTTCATAACTTTCTTTTCAATGAAGAAAGAAGCCCCTTGTTACAGTGCTGATTTTGACTGGGATAGAGGTAATCACACTGCAGGGTGTGATGGAGCCCTGCTTTCCTAGGGATGGCTGAACCCCTGCCTGCCCATGGGAAGTGCTGAATGAATCTCCTTTCTCTTTTGCCTGTGTGCACGCCTTGCTTTACCTATTCAACCATGAGTACTCTCACTTTTACTCTTCCAATTCTCTCACACATCCCAGTTTTCTGGCTTAGCAAATGTGTGTTCAGTGCTGAAAATGGATTAGAATACAGATTTGAAGGCAGAAAGTGATGTGACATCACGGTGACTAGATTTTGGCAGCAAAGCACTTGGTACATCTTTGGCAGTTTCTGACACTTTCTTCAGCTTGTCTGTGGTTAAAATCCATGGATGCCTCCAAAGGAAGTTTTCCAAAGAGAAGTACTCTGGTATGCATTATGGACATCTTAAGAAACATTCCTGCACAGAGAGACCAGCTGATCTACATGGCAGAACATTTAGGTGTGCAATTATAGACATATATACTGTATTTTCAAACACTTGGACAAGCCTGTCCTGTTGTTTTATCCTAAGGGCTGATGAAGGAAATGAGCCTGGGTGGAAGCTATTTGGTGAAATTTATGGGTGTAGAAAGCTAGCAAAGCACTGGCATGGTCTGGGTATTACAACTTTGGAGGGTAAAATTTGACCTGTAACATGCAGGCTTGTAATTCTCTGTCATAAAACCTCCCATGAATCCAGATGGGAAACTGTTTTTTTGGAGAAGATGGTGTGTGTCTGTACATATATTTGTGTTTTTCTTTCCTCTTAAGATTGCATTCTACAATCCAATAAAGCTATTAAGAGTAAACTCTGATCCTTGCAGTTTTCCTTTTTAGGGGACCCCAGGGAAATAATCACAATTGTTTATTTTTATTTATTATGATTAAAAGTGGCTTTTACCTAAAAATTTACTGCCTGTTAGAGATTGTGATGGCTCTTTGTATTCCTTCGAGAATCTCAGACACAATCCAATTCCACTTCAATCTACTAAAATACTGTTAATCAAGAATTTGAAAAAGGTAATTTCTACCTTTTTTTTTTTAAATTTTCTTTCTTGTTTCAATTTTCAAAGAGTTCAGTGGCAGCATAAAGAACAGGATTAAAATTCAAAAGAATTTGATATTTTTTAAATACTTTTTTATTTGTCTAGGGTTTTTTTAAACTTTTTGTGTTAGAGTAAGTCTCATTCCCTCTACAAATGAGAAGTCTATTTGCTCTAAGTTAAGGATATGCAGAAATATACTGAAGATTTAGGAAGTTATTATAGTACCCCATTATGTTCAGCATTCTTGAATTGGTTATTGTGAATGAGATAAAGTCTTTTCCCCTGTTTGCATCATAATCACTGACATAGAGAAAGAGGATCAGCCTCCTGTCTCTTCAAATGAGTTAAAATTAAAATATTCCAAAAGCTAAATCTTTCGGATCACGGGAAAGAAACACCGGCTTTTATGCAGTGCCTGCAATCTCTGTTGCATTGTCTCTGTCTGGGAGCAAAGATGGTAGGTAAATCTAATGTTAGCTGGAATCTCTAAGTGTTTTGGATATTTTCTGTATCACCTAATCTAGCAGACAAAAAAGCTAGTACACAGTTGAAAATTAAATTATATAATTTCACATGAAGAAATACCCCAATTACTTCAGCAACAAAGAATTCTGAATTTTCCTTTTTGAGCGTTCTGAGCGGCTGAAGTAGAAATGATAGTTTATAGTCTAGACTTTGACACTAGGATATTTCATATTTAATTTCCTGAAATATGCATTCCTTGCTCTTGATGGCATAGAATGACAACAAAATTAAGTACAAAGGCCTTGGATATAATATACTACTCTCATAATCCTGGAGTGGTCTCTGCAGGCTCCAGGTAAGTGCCAAAATCTGCCATGATATCAGCTACAGCAATATGGAATTAATTTATTCCATATTGCTCCCTTTAATGATCTTTCAGCAATACCAAACTGACTTCATTTCTACAGCTACTGTTCTTCCCTATCTCATCTTTATTCTTTCTCCCAGCTTGAATTAAATAAGAGAGGTGAGAGATTTATTTTTGATAGTTCATTGTTATAAAGGGGCTAGCTCTATAGCATTGTGTAATATAAAAATCTTCATTATACAGATATATTTGAGTGCATTCTTCTCTAAAGAAAGCCACATAGTTGAATTAACTCTTAGTGTACTCAACATGTAAAGTATCACTTTGATTGTGGTACAGCTCAGCAAACACTGCTGGATGGCAACAGGGAGGGAAAGGTTGCCAGCACTTTCAAAAAGGTAGCAGACTAGAAGCTTGCTTCCTGTAGTCACCCTGACACACTGTAATAAAAGTCAGCAGCCACAGTTGTGATTTATATTTGAGTGACCACACAGTTCTACAGAGACATTTTAATATGGAAAACCCTTGACTGCACACTGAATTCACATTGTGAATGCCTGTGTACTGTGTCCCATGGAGATTTTGACTCAGAGGTGCCAGCAGCTCACTCCTAGACCATTAAAGCTGCTGGATCTTTTCTGATGCCATCTTCAAAGAATGACAAAGTGCTTTTGGAAGGCTGCAGGAAGTAATTGCTTTTTGACATATTGGATGGATTGAGACAGTGAGGGAGTTGCATTTTCTGGGGGTAATTTTATGATTTACTTGTGTGTATATTTCCAAACTAATTAATATTCTAAATATGTACAATCAATAAGAAAACTATGTGCATTCTTTTTACTGTAATGAATTAGTGATTAGTCCAAATCGCTAATAGCTTTGGACTGACTTGCACACACCAGAGCAGTGACATATAAAAGGATGGGAGAATTTTGGGAAGCAAGAGGCAGCAACAAGCAGAGTAGAAATTTGTGATTTGCCCCAGCTGCATGGATTGCCATGAGGAGAGGCATTGCACTGATAGCAAAAGTAGGAAATAGCTTATTGCTTTTCATATTGAGTAAAGGAGCTGGAAGCACATGCTGCACTCTCCCTGCTGAAACAGTGTCCCCCAATCCCCCAGTTCGGACTACAGGAAGCATTGTGCCTGTGCTCTGCCCTGTGTGCTCCTACTGGGATAGTGTGGTCATATCACATTTCCTTCCTTGAAGTACACTTCAAAAATCCCATATCATCCTTTATTTGGTTTTAATTGGAGTAAAAACTTCCTGAGCACTTGTTTCACTTATTAAAATTGTTTGTATTATCATAGTGACCAGAAGCTTATTCAAGGTGCTATGTGGGTAAAGGATATAAGGTTAAAATGATAGATCTTGCTTCAAATGGCTTTCAGTTGAAATGCAATAGAAAATTCAGGTGATGTGGATAGATCAGTGTGGGATGAAACAAACTGCTGGTTGAGAAAAATGATGAAACATCTTCATGCATGGCTTTTCATGTGTGAAAAGAAACATGTAAAGTCCCAACAGTGTCTGTTCCAAAATGCAATCAAACTGTCAGATGGAGGGCTGACCATGCTGTTATTTCAAGCCAGAGTTTGTAGAGTGAGCTACAGCTAGAAGGACTTTGACAGTTAAGACTATCAGCTTGTGTTTGACATGAAGAAAGGACAAGTAATAGCAGGAGTCAAAGGGAGAGATGAATTTATTAATCATTTCTGGAGCAATATTGTTCCACATACTCTTAGGAGAATATGGGCTGTATGACAAGGTGGGTTTCTGTGTAGAATAGAGAGATCCTAGAGGTAAAAGAATGTGTAAAGTTTATAATCTGAAAGGCTGAATTGTCACTGAAACTTGAGTCAAAAACTATTGACCTAAAAGACAAGCAGAAGGACAATCTTGTGGAACAGATCTGAAAAATTTAGGTTGTGAAACAGAAGGAGGAAAACAAATGAACTCATCTGATCTCAGAACTTCTGTCATAAATATTTCCTAATACAGGAGTAGGAATGGAGGAAATGTCAAAGGTGAGCCACATCTAAAAATAACAAAAGTAATATTGTAATAGGAAAGATAACTGGAAGAGTCAGGAGGGAGATTTACAACACAAAGGGAATCAACAGGTCCATCAGTAAAAGACAGGAGCAGAGAAGAGGAGAGGGGTAAAAAGGAGGGGAAAGCAGGACATCAGGAAACATGATGTGGCAAAGGCATGAAGTGGGGGATGCATGTCACAGGAAGAGAGTTAAAGTCATCAACAACAACAAAAAAAATGTGCTTGGAGAAGACCAAGGCAATAACAATTTGTGGTGAATAATAGAGCTCCAGGCTGAAGGATGTGATTAGAAAGAGAAAAGGAGCTACAGGCTGAGATGATTTATGGACTGATTTTAGTAAGGATGGTACTCAAAGAAGGTTTTGTTTTCTACCCCAGGGATGATTTTAAATAATTTTAAATTCAAACCAGCTTTAAGCATAAAATGCATAGGTAACTTAATCAGGAGCTCAGTTTCTCAAAAAGACTTTAGTCATAGTCTCCACTCCTTTTACTACTTGTAAACAAGAAGTAGTGATCACTTCTTGTTTTTTTAAAATTTAGTTTTAGTAAAATGAATGAAGATGGTACTTATTCAGGCTAGGCAATTCAGTGATCCCACCTAGGCTTGAATCACATTTGAAATTCAGATATTAGCATTCCCAGAATAACCATTTCTGTAGATGCTTGTACACAGTTAGGCAAAGTCCAACAAAGTTTGGGACTAAAGAGAACAGTATCTAAATAGCTTATCTGCCCAGAGGATGTGGCAGGCCCAGAAGGAAGGAAGGTAGGTAGATGAGACACATGACCAAGACTGCATCCCATCCAAAGTTTTTGTTGTATGTGCAATTCTATCCAGGTGATTGTGATACTCAGTTTTTCACCAGTGTGACTATTCTACACGTGATCTCAGACTGTGTGCATGACTCGCTATAAAAAGTTGTGAAGCAGGATTTTGAAAGTTACTGTTTCATATATTTTGATAATTTTAATTATTTAAACAGAGGAAGGAAAGGATCATTGTCATTGAACTGCACAAGCTAAGAAAGTAGTGCAATATTATTAAACCTTATAGCTTATAATACAAGTAAATTGCTTGTGCAGAGCAGGAAGATTTTTTTCTTTCTATTATTCTGAATAATAAGTACTGGCTGCTGCCCAAGAAAAGGTAATAAGCAAGATGGGACAGTGAATTTATTGGATATGTCAAATTCAGGTTTCCTTTGAAGGAGGGAGCTCTAACCTGTGTCTCTCAACTCCCATAAACACAAGGAGCCATATATTTAAGAACTGAGCAGTTATTTTTTCTCTCCTTGAGTTTACAGCATGGCATCCTTTTGACATTTTTTCTAAATACTTAAATCAAAATGATTGTCCTAAGGTATCTGGTATCTGTCATGAGGTACTCCCTGCAGCACAGGGAGAGGTGGGGGTTTTTTTTCTGATGTGGTAAAACTGTTAAAGAATCCCTTTTTAGTTTAAGCGTATTTCGCCATATGGTATAATAAATAAAGTTTTCAAAATGCCTTGAGCTTTTAACCGAATGAACATAAACCAAAATGCTCAGCAAACAAACAGATCAGGTGTATATCTGTACCTGTGTACATACATGAGGAGCAGCTGAGGGGGCTGGAATTCTTCAGCCTGGAGAAGGCTCAGGAGAGACCTTATCTCTCTTTACATCTTCCTGAAAGGAGGCTGTATCCATGTAGGGATCTGCCTGTGCTTCCAGGCAACTAGCAACAGGAAAAGAGGAAATGGCCTCAAGCTGCACCACGAGAAGTTCAGTTTGGAGATCAGGAAGAATTTCTTCACTGAATGTGTGGTTACACACTGGAACAGGCTCACCAGGGAGGTGGTGGAATCACCATCCCTGGAAGTGTTCCAAAAGTGACTAGAGTGGCACCTAGTGCTATGGTTTAATTACAAGGTGGTGTTTATCACCACCGAAAGGCTGCCTTGTTAATTGGCCCAAGTATAGTTTTGAACTTGATTTTCTTGGAGGTCTGTCTATCTATCTATCTATCTATCCATCTATCCATCCATCTATCTATCTCTGTAAATAGATCAGCTAAAATCATGGTAGGTTTTTTGTTGTTGTTGTTGTTGTTGTTGTTGTTGTTTTTTGTTTTTTTTTTCTGAAGACTATCTAAATGAATGAGATTTTTGTTTTACTCCAGGGAAAAATGAAGTAGCTATGTTTCAATGCATTCTTGCACCTATCTCAGTTCTTTCTTTAAATTGATATTGTGATTTTCCCTTTGCCAATTGGTTTTTATTATCTTTTACAGTTATCCATGGGTTTTTTTCTTGATATGACTATCAGTTCATATTCATTTATACTATCTCTGATATTCATTGCTTCATATCCTTTAGACTACAGCTGTGAAGAAAAATACCATTGGTTTTAATTTTTTTCTTCATCTCAGCTAAATTTTTAAACTCAGTGTTGGAGAAATGAAAAAAAAAAAACCAGTCCTAATCTGTGTTTAGAATACTGACAAGCAATATTATATTTCGTACTCTTTTAAATATATTATACTCAAAACAAAGACTGAAATATTCTTCAGTTCTCTAAATATAGAGCAAATTCATAAGCAGAAGTAGGAAAATTATTTTCCCCAAATTTATTTCACCCTCTTCCTTTAACTATTATAGCCTTTCTTACTTTTTTTTTTGTAGTTTATCTGCTCCATGGATGTCTATTTTGAACAGAAGCAGTCCCACAGTCACATGGAAACACTGTGGAATCTTGGAATTACCTCTCTTCCTACCTGCATCTCCAGTGCAATGACAAATCTCATTACTTTTAGCAAAAAATAATAACTTGTGCCAAATTTAATATGTCATAATTCATTTTTTCTTCCCACAATGGTTAAAAGAGCAAGTTAGGGCTGCTCATAGACGAGTGATCTGGGTTTTGATGACTCTGAACGCCTATGCTGGAAGTTAATCAATCTCATCACCTTCTCAGAAGGGACTTCTGCAGAAATGGAAGAGACTCTGCTACTCTGGTACATGATCACCGTGTCTTTGGTTGTCTGAAGCACAAAAATATACGACTGATTTATGTCCAGGCATGGGTAGTTTATCTTTTTCCACTGAAAAATTAAATTTCCTGTAAAATTTAATTCAGGCCCTTGAACCAGACTGTGGTAAAAACTGTCTTCTTTTGCAATACTGCAATGTGAAATGCCAAAATAACTGATCTGGCTTACTGCAGTAGAAAAATACATATATCTCCTTTTATTCTGGGGTCATGTTAAATCATAAGCCTGTTTTGTGAAACCAAACCTATGCGTATGCATGTATTGGTTCCTGCCTAGAATTCAGTTTTAATTCTCAATTAAATCAGTGCTTTCAGTATTTGTTAAAGCAATAACTATGAAGTTATCTATGTGACTATATTTCAAGATAGAAGGATCTGATGTAGAAGGTAGATGATTACTGACAGAGGAAAAGGAAGAATTTCCAAGCAAAGGAAAACAGTGTTCCAGACTTTACCCTGTCAAAATCTGTTATGCAACAAAGATCTGCAGAAGTGTGTGATATTCCTGTTGACAGTTCTGAGTGTTTGTACATGGGCTGATTACTCTCTAGTGTCCTTTGTAGACAATAGTGACAACAGTGAAGGAACTGAGTTTTCTCAGCATTTGTTTAAGTCTCAGTCAATGTTAAATTCCATCCTTTGAGTTCAATGAATCAAAACTTACTGCTGATAATTATTGTATTTACAATCCCAGAGATTTTACAGCCCTTGAGACAGAGCAGTAGCATTCAGCTGAAGAGGAATGAGACTTAGAGAGCTGCCTTGTTAATTGACCCAAATATCACACAGTTAATGAAGTGTTTTTAAGGATTCTGTAAGCTCAGGAGATGTGTTAGTGATATCGGATGCTCTTGAGAAGCGGAGAATCTTTATCAATGCCAATGAAGGCAAATAGTCTAGGCAAAAATATGGGCACGCATTCCCATCATGGAAATGAACATAATCTTGGTTCTCATTTTCTCAGTGTCTTCATAATGTTTTATATGACCTCCTCTTTATAAACATTTTTAATGCAGTGGAGAAGGGGTGTGACAGTAAAATCTTCCCACCCTAGAAACAAATTAAATGGTTGTGGACCCTCTCACAGTTCTTTATAGCCCAGCACCACATACAAAGACACAAAGTATAAATAACTGCGTAAGATTCTCCTGTTACTCTTTAAAAGATGATCTGCAACAGCTCTATGTCTGGGGGTGATAATTTGCTTTCAAAGAAGGGGAGTAGGTGAGACTGCAGAATTGCAAAGGAAAATACAGATGGATCTGCTTTTAATGAACAGCAAAGTGCACTTCATCAAGAGGAAGTTTAAACACGAGACAAAGATTGAAAAAGCTGGTGTTTTGTGCTTTTGTCTACACAGTGTTTTTAAAAATGTCCAGCAGTACAAAATCAACCCCACAGCTCCTGGTGATAACCATTGACTATTATTATTTCTGTCCTTTTCTGGCAGGCATACCATACAAGCCCATTTGCTGATATTGAGAATATAACCATCAGTTAAAGAGCAATTGGAAATGGTTATAAAGAGGATTACGTTTTAGCCTCTGGTTAAGGATATATGATCCAATACCAAGAAGCAGTTTCAGTTATTGAAATGTACAATCTCACCTCTTAAAAGAAGATCTTCCCTTTCTTAACTGGACACAGCTGTAAAATACTACATAAAACAGAACTTAGACAACAAACAGTATTGGTATAAACAAAAGAAGCCACCAGACTGGTAGAACATTCCTAAGCCTGTAATATCTGCCTAATTTTTGCTGTCATGAATATAAATTGCAAAAATCTTACTGCCTTTTCTTGGGGGTAAAGTTTATCTACCACTAAACAGCTTTGAAAATCCCATCTTTGGTACCTTGAAATTATATAAGTGAAGGGCAGAAATAATTGCTCATAGTATAACCCTAAAATTGAATAGTAAGAAAAGATGTTATAGCAAAAATGGTCAAAACACTGTTTAGAAGAAAATGTGGAATTACTTTATGCGTTGAGGATACAAGTTTCCAGTTTCTGAGTGCATCGAAGGTTTCTGCCTAAAAAATGAATTGCAATTTAAAAAACCCCACAACAACAACAAACAAACAAACAAACAAAACAAAACAAAACAATACAAAAAACCAAACCAAAATGAAAACAAAACCCCCTAAACTAAAATCCACCAAAGTATACCCTGTCAGTAATTAAAAGTTTGGTCTACAGATTGATTTTTAAAACAATGTTAATTTGAACTTTGTATCTCTGTGCTTGTGACAAGCATTCATCTGGAATAATTAAACACTTTGAAATGCTATTAAAATCAATGTCTTTCTTTGACACAAACCCATTACATAAATTTATTTTTGTTTCTCTTAAAAACACAGTACTTTCTGAGAAGCCTCAAACCATTTGCAGGCAAGTGTTTGAAATGTTTTGATAGCAATAGCTTCCCTCCTACTGAAGATATTTGATCATTGTGGCAATTTTTTGTCTTTTTTCGTATTTACTTCTATTTTTTTGTTGTTTTGCAGCGTATTTTACAGTTATTTATTGTACATTTCAGTCAGATTCACAAGCTGCCCAGCTGACTGCTCAGTGAAAATTGTTATTCAATGTAAATAAGGGTGTCTCACTTATTCCAAGAGAATAAGGCTCTACTGTGTAGATATTTTTTCATTGAATGTGATCTAAATTGTCCAGCCAGATCAGCCACTTTTAGATATTTCTTGAACAGTGAGCATTATTTGAACTTGCAATAAAATGCCATTTTTAAATTTTGCAGCCACATGTGTTCATAGATCAATAATTTTGTACCAGCCCCACATATGATGAAAATTCAATGAAAAATGCAAGATTGCATAGATTAAAGATAAATAATGCTAGGTAAAGTGAGAATCGTGTCTCATCTCCACCCCATACCATGTGGCAACCTCTAGTTCGCATGTTGAAGACTAATCTAAGTGGGCACAAATCGTTCAGTTGCACGGCAGAACACTTACACTGTTTAACTTTGGCATTTCAGTCAGGCAAACTGTCACCTTATCAAAGTCTCTTACAAAATGTCAGCATAGCAGTCTGCTTGAATGTTCGTCTCCCAGCCATTTGGGGATCAAATGCATCCTCCTTTATGCCACTTTGTGTATTGTTTCTTCACACTTCATTTTCCTATCCTGTTAGCACTTGTGAGGGCCTCTTGACATTTTTGGTTTGCCATGTGGTCTGAAAAGTAATTTTTTCCCATTTCCTGGGGCATGCTGAGACTTTCCTGCATTTTTTTCTTTTTCCTTTTAATCCTGGAAGAGCATTTGTTGAAAGAGAGGCTAGGTTCTGGAGGTCCCTTGGCCCTTGGCTTTGGAGGTCAGTGCTGTATGTATCAAAGGAAGGAGGAGTAAATCCCTGTGGACAAATAAAGACTCACTTTCTGCAGGAATACTTTCTTCCTATTGCATCTAATGTGTACACTGAAAGAGGAAATCTATATCCCAGCTTTTTACTTTTTTTTCTGAAAGTTATCTATTATCATCTGTGTAACCAGACAATGATTATTTTTTAAATTTATCTAGGCTTTGAGTAATTTTAATCCCTTGGCCTCCTTTCATGTTTGATATCTTGTTCTGTTCTTTCAGCAATCTCATTATAGAGCTTAATAATTTGTGCACCTGGGTATTTTAAATGTTTTTACTTCACTGCTTCTCACAGAAGAATATCTAATATAGCATTACATTAGTATTTGCAATAGGTTCAGGTTGTTTTNTAAGGTTTATTGGAGGGCTGTTTGTTTGGTGGGGTTTTAGCTTTTCTTTCCAAGTAGAGGCTATTGCACTCACTGAGAATTAAAAATTTAAGAAGACTTTTAACCATTTACAAATAGAAGAGAGCTTAGCTGAACAAACTGAACAAGTTGAATTATCTGAAATAAAAAAGAAATAAATTTTTTCTTATATTTAGAAGACATATGATACTTTTTGAGATAAAGCTGGAGAAAAAGGAGCCAAGCCCCAGATTGGGTGATTGTGGTCTGAGAAAAAGATGTCCTGAAAATTGGCATCTAAGTAGTGGGAAGAATATCTACTAGTCATTGTAAACAGTTCAGAGACATTTCTTCAGAGAGCAAGTCAAAGAGAAACTCCTTTCAGAAAAGGGCAGATAGATTTTTGCTGCATCAGAAACTGGATTATGCAACAGAAGAAGCAAAGCAGAAATTGAAGCTAATGTCACTAAATAAAAAGAAGAGGCAAATGCAGCAGCTCAGGACCACAGTGAAAAGGCAGAAAACAGAAGAACAAAAAGAAAACTTCCTCCCTTTTCCTTCGAGGAAAGAAACAATATTGAGTCAAAATGATGATCACAAACACAGCAAATAAAGTAAAGAAAAATAAGAAACATAAGGTAGGAAGCAAGAAGTCTCCCAAAGAAAAGGCAATATGGCAGAAACTAATTGTAAACTGACAGTCACATCTTTGGATAATGATAACTGGAATCAATTTTACATCTGAACCTCTCCCTGTGAGTGATGTTTCACTGTTGTTGTTCAGGATGCTAAGAAGTGATGCAGCATGAGAGACTCCTCTTTGTTCAGTTCTTAACAGCTCTTTCCTCCCTCAGAATGCTTCTGGGAATTGACAGCCATTTCCAAGAGCAAATCAGCCTTTCTGCTTCTGTTTACAGAGGGGGTAATGCACTTGTGTTCTGGGCTATTACACAAGCTCATGAACTTGTGCTGGGTGGCTGCTGTGTTGCACATGAATGTTTCACACCAGCTTCCTAGGTAATACCTTAATTTTACAGATTTTCAGAATAGGAAATCAATGATTTCTAATAGAAAGTATTTTCTGCTGATCTAATCAACTAAATTAAGGCCCCCATTTAATTTAAAATTGGTCTTAGAGAGTACTTCTCTTTTTTTGCCACCATGCCTATTTAAGTTTGCCATAGGCTAGGATCTTAAAGCTTGTGTTCTCAGCAAAATCTATGCAAAACTGTTGAAGTACTGTTAGAGTATTTAACATTTTCCTACTTAAATATCAGATTTAGTGGGAAGGGGGAGTGGGGACTGGAAAGAAAGAGGAAGATCTGCATTCATACCTACAGGGTTATACATAATCCTACTCATATGTCCCCCACAGAAATGCACTTGCCCTTTGCCTCACTGCTGTATAAAAGTTCAGGTTTGCTTGTAATAGAGATATTTTCTTGCTACTGTCATGAAAAATTCAAAATGCATTTACATCAGTCTGATACTCATCTATGTCATATCACAATCTGCCATGTATCAGCTCAGCTTGCATAAATCTTCATTGTTTCCCCACTGCTGCCTTCTTGAAGGCAGAAGTCTTTTCCAAGAGGCAGCATGACTAAGAGGGAGCTTGTAGACTGAGGTCCTCTCAAAACCTGTGTGTTGCTCAGAACTTCACCTGGTTACTGTAGGGTGTGGGAAAGAATGTAAATTCATGTCAGCTAGAAAGTTATGTGTGTTAATTATTTATTTGATATATTTAATGTTCTTTTTTGGCACAGGAAGGTTTTTGAAGAATATCTGGGATTAATTGTTTACATGTATCTCTTTTAAATTTTGGGAGTTATACCTAAGATGCTACTTTGCCTTCCTGCTCATATGCAGTCTTCACTTATCTTGGTTATACTGTGTCTAGACTGTTTAATTTGCAATTGTTTTTGTTTCCTTTACTGAACTGTTGCTACATCTTTAACAGCTTTTGGATCATTACATAAATTGCAGCGTTTTCTTCTTTCCATAGCAGAAAGTCTGAATTTTCAGCTGAATAAGTGTGTGCCTGAGCAAAAGTGTGGACTCAGAAAATGTAATGTTAAACTGTTTTCATGTTGCTAATGAGGTGTGGAGGTAAAAGAGGCTGCATCTGGCTGAATAACACCTCACTTGAGAGCAGTGTACAAGCTTGTTGAGATTTTTAAGCTTGCAGTCACAGATACAGACCCACAATGCTTCTCCCTCTTTCTCTTCCTCATGCTTAGCCCCCTGTCCATGTAGCTAAACTCTCCATTTTAAAACAGAAGAAGTCTTCAGATCTGGCACCAAGATCTTGCCAACTTGTGGGGCTCCCACCCATTGGCACTCAGCTCCTCCACAGCTCCTTCCCATGGACTGTCAGGGAGGGCAGGTTTCTGAGGAGAAATCGTGGCCTGAAGGTTAAAATGTAAGGAGGTACAGCTTTGGAGGTAGGATACATTGGTAGCTTGGGTGTAGCAAACTGTGCCTTACCCTGCAGACTGAGACCTAGGAGAATGATGTGACCCTTCCTTCTGAGCCCCAGAGAGCCCCAGCTCCTGTGTGAAAGCCTCTGTCAGCGATTGCTCTGTGGGGCATAATTTCTATGAGAATTGCACTAGCAGTGGAAGCAGGAAGAGTCGATGTAGCCCCAAGGAAAGGGGAGCAGGCAGCATCCTCTGAGGGGTTGACTTGGCCCTGACTGCAGCCAGTAGCTCAGCTGCTGATGCTGTGTTTGAGCCACCTCTTGGAGCTGGTGTTGCATGGAGGTGAAAGAAGCTGTCTTGGTGTTAACTTCTTCATCCATGAAGGGTGAGGAAAATGAGAAAGGAGGTTAATGTTTCCCCAGCTCTACTCATCTGTGGGTAGATTTCTCACCTTTTTTTTTTTTT
>VWYP01031811.1:21936-36232 GCA_013400435.1 Pycnonotus jocosus
AGTGTCTTTTATTCTATTTGAAGAAACTTGGCTGGTCTCTGTTCTACACTCATCCTCACTTTTGCTGCTGAGCTGGTTCTTACCCAGATCTCAACAATTATAATTAAAGAAAACTAAGACACTTTACAATAGTCTGCCAAGCACGACTACTGGAAACAAAGCAAAACAGAAAACAAAACCTGTCTGACAACAGAGATTTATATAAATAAATATTAATTAAAAATAGGTTAAAAGCACACCCAATATATAACGAGCTGAATATTACAAGTACTGATTGGATGAGGCTCACCTAAAAGCAGTCAGTCACTGTCACAATGCTGAAGAAACAGGAATGGGTTGACAGATAGAAAAAACAAAGATGGAGCTGTGGTTATCTGCCCTTTCCTGCTCATTTTATTTTGAACTCTGGCAAGTATGTGCAGTCTAGCTGGTGATGGTTCTTAGGTGGAGTCAATGGAGCATCTCTTCAATACAGCCTCAATGTTGGTAACACAATGTTCTTGCTGTACACCAAGAATTAAGAGCAGCTGATCTAGGAAGAGTAGAAGCACAGACATAAGAGAGAGGTAAATTTGAGGCTTTGACTGATAGGTCACATCAGTTGAGTAGATTTTAAACTCTCAATGGTGAGAAATATATACTGTGAGACATGTTTATTCTCTTAATATTGATGTGCAAAACAGATTGTAGGAATGGTATTTTGGAAAGTCCTGTTTCGTTATGTTAGTTATACGAGCACCCTAAGGTAAAGGTAGCTATTTGCCTTGCAGATATTAAATTAGGTGAATATGATCCTACAGCTATCATCTTCAAGGAAAAAGAATTATGGTCATTGGAGGATGTCACCTGGTTAGCCAGGGTAAAGGCTTTGGGAGATCAGCTTGATTTTCCATCTTTTTATATCAGAACACTCAGGAAGAAAATATGAAGAAGGCAGAAGGAGGAGGACCTATCCTGTGAGGAGCAATTGAGGACCTTGGGGTTGTCTAGTTTGGAGTAAAAGAGGTTAAGAGACATCAATCCTCCCCATTACTTTGTAAGGAGATGTGAAAGGGAGGGGACATGCTGATCTCCCTGGGATCTAGTAGTGTTCCAGTCTCATTCCCTGGAACATTTGCTCTGTGCACAAGTGTGAGATGACAAGGAAAAGGAGAGAGCTGACCTTGTCAAAGCTGTGATCCCAGCCAGGAGAGTGGAGTTTGGTGCCAAGGGCAGCATGTATGCCTAGGAATGCTGATCTGACTGTCTCCTTTGCCTTTGTCTCCCTCCTTACAGGCTGGCTATGCTCCACATGCCCTTGCCTGGTTTCCCAGCAGCAGCAGGAGGTCTGCTAGGGCAAGCAAGGTGTTGTGGTGGGTGAAAAGCTGACCTTAATAAGGCCTTCACTTTAGGACACACCTAAATCAAGGTTTCCACGGGAGAGACCGCTCTGCTGAAATGCTATCATGAAAACACACGGGGAAAAAAGAGATGGAGAGCTTGAGTTCACGTCTGCGCAGCCCAGAGAATATAAATACTGACATAAGCAGAATAAGGCTGTTTGTGGAGCTTCATGATCTTGACTTTTTTTGAATACCATGACAAGAAGAATAATGTCAAAGACTGATTCAAAGACTGACTGCAATTATATTTTTTTAAAATATCCTGCTCTGTTTCCATAGCTGTATCAGTCCATTTAGAACAGTTTGTTTTTTTCTTTTGCAACAAATAAAACTAATAATTGACTGAATAATAATCTTCTAAAAGTTGGTGGCAGAAACTTCATGAATAAGCACAGAAAGAAACAGGTTATAAAATATATTTCATCTGAACATGTTTGCATCTCTGAGAATGGCTTCCATGGTAAAATGAGTCCATTTTCCTCATAAAAGGGTTTTAAATATAGCTCAAATAAAAATTAAATATTCGGACAAGTGTTTTGAAAAAAGAAAGATAAAAGAAACATACTGAAAGTGTCCCAGAAGTCCATAGGCTCTTTCTCTGAGCTAAGAAATGAGCAGCTGCCTGTGAAAGAGGCAGCTGAACTGGAAATAGGAGGTAACTCACCTACAACTCAATGACACATCTTGCCCAGTCTCACACTGTAAAGATCCATGACTGCTGGGCTGCATCTTCCAGAGCAGACACTGCTCTACTGCTGTCAAAATGTTATGAATCATTCTGAATTGTCTTGTAGAAAAGGTTAGTTATACAAATCTGATCTCTTTGGTTGAAGAATCTGGTACTTCTCACACACATAAAGTGGTCTTACCCATTCAGTCTAAACTTCATTTTACTCCATTTTGCCTGAATTCATTGCAGGGATGGGGTTGAGGTCAGTGTAAAACATATTCAAAGATTTTTACAAGTGTATTGCAGTCCCTGGAGGAAATCTTTTGTGAAAATGCTACAGAGATTTAGTACTGCCCATCATAGCCTACTCCAGGTCTACTTCTAGCCTAGTTTATACACATGACAAAGATGAAAACATCTGAGAAATTCTATCTACAATGGATTGAATTAGAGGCATTATTCCACTTCAGTCTCATGGTTGATGTCCAGAGCTACATTACGGTAACTAACCCTCGGTACCTGTGAGAGAAACCACTTATGTGCTGCTGTTAGGACCTTTTCCTTCTTTTCCTGTATTTTCTTAATAAAGCTGAGAACATGGGAGGCTTTGCAGTCCTCTAAAACCCAGAGTATTTCATGCAAGGAGCGTGTACACCAGTCACAAATATGTAAGATATTGAAATTTCTATTCTTTTACTACTTGTGGCATAAAAGAACCATGTTAAATGCAGTGATATTTACACTTTTCTTCTATTGCTTGTAAGATTGCCTAAGCAGTAAAAGTGGAGTTGTAAACACATTTATTCATACATTAACAGTTATACCCTTGAGAATATTTCAAGCAAAACTGCATTCAAATAGGCTGTTTATTTGTTTTAAGGACTTTTTAAAAAATCAACAATTAAATAGTCCATCTGTTCCCCAAACACTTCTAGTTAAACATTTGACTATACAGTTTTGAAATGGCAATTTTGCTAAATTAAACATTCTGTGTTGCTTGTGTATAAATCCTTGACTGCTACAGGGAAGCAACAGAGTAGACAAAAGCTTGGATTTGCCAAATTAAAATATGGTGTATATCAGCAGAATTACACCCACTTACAGTACATTAGGTTACTTTATTTCTCTTTCTTCTTAGAAAACTACAGGTTTAAAATATTCCCTTCTGAAAGCTGAGTTAATCTTACAATTAAACAACACAACAAATGGCTCTAAAATCACTGGGAAAGTACTTTCAGCATGTGTTTGTGGAAATAGCTTTTCAAAGCGTATTAATCCCCTAGATTTCTTTTTCCTGCATTTTATTGTTGGGCTAGAACCTGCTGATATTCCTGTTAAAATGAGCCTCCACTCTAAAAACAGTGCAAAGACATGTTAATGTTAAAAATGCATCCAGACAAAAAAATGGATGATTAAGGAGAAATTATATTTTTCATTAAATGAATGTACATTATTCTCAGAGCAAAGTGCTTTATTATTAGTGGAAATTCATGATTGCTATGAATTACACATTTTACGTGCTTTCATTTTAACTTGTCATCAATTTCTTGTAGTAAAATGATGTGTTCCAACTTCAAATATTTTGAACTTTACTTTGCTTTTAAATTGTGTCAAGATTTTCCTTTGGACAATCTGGTTTTTGGTGAGCATTTATTCTGTTTAACAACAACTGTCCCTTCAGTCTTCATTTTGCTTCCTCAAACTACTTTTAAACTTGTTTTATTTTTTTCTAGAGTAGAAATACCTTGAGCATACAGAATAAAATTTTAAGCTATTATTTTACTGCCCCTACTATTATTGTTAATTTGTGCAATCAGCTATTGGAGATTAATTCAACATGCTCTTTTTTTTTTTTTTTAAGCAAGTTAATTAATTAATGAATTAAATTTTCCTTCAGGATTTTTTTTTCTTTTACATGGGTTGGCAACGCTTCAAGAAACAATTCTGTGATATTATTGTATTTTGATTCATCAAAATATATCTTTAAAAATCAATCTGTATATGCAAAACTGACATGGAGGCTGAACAACTTTGTAATCACAGATGGCAGGACAGATGCTTCACATGAATTACAGTTATAAACAAACATCAGCACTCAGAGGAATGAGTATATTGTCTTTAATATGTCCTGAAGATGCCAGATAGAATTGCATGAAATGAGGGAAATTTTAGATGGTCAAATAATATGAGGTGTTCCATGGCTGTGACTAGGAATACTGTTTGACTCAATCTGTCTTTGAATTCCAGTAGAGAAATTAAAAAATACAGGAGCCTGCTCAAAAAAACCAAGCAAACCAACCAGGAATATTTACATAGGAAAAAATCTAGATGGTCAAATAATATAATTTTCAAAAGTAACAAGGAGCAAAGTTTTGAACAGGCATGGTATCAATGTGTTTCTCTCATACCTTCCTTCTGCCTCTGTGAAATTGTTCAAATCTTAGAATGAATACTTATTGCCAAACTACCCTTATTTAATTTTAATGTTTTATTATAAATTTACTTTTTCTTTTTTAAACACACTCTTTTGATCTGGTATGTTGTCTGTGATTTTCATTCAATGCATTTAATCTTTTTCCTTGATTAAGACCTCAGTGTTTAACTTTTTCTAGCCTGGAATTCTCTTTGCAAACAAATAGAGGAATAATCCTTCCTTCTTTCATCCTTCCTGGAGGAAGAGAAAAAACCCCAAAGGAATAGCCAGTCACTTCTGAACAGAATATAGAAATATCTGAAAGCTGAGAGGCTGTGACAGAGGAAAAATTTGAAGTGATGCACAGTGAAGTAATTTGAAGTGTAAATAGGATAATTCAGATTTAGCTGGAAGTCTAGGAAGGAAAACATGTATTTTAGCAAGGATATAAAGAAAGAAAAGGTGATTTAATGGCAGCTTGCAGGCTAGGAAAGGACAGAAATGTATCCATGGGAAATCAGAAGACATAAATTAAATTAAGTCTATGGAACATAGAATCTGTAGGAGGAAATGTGTCTCGTGTACTGTGATGACTTCACCTGTTGTCACAGCACTGGATTTAAAGATGAGTCACCAGGGATGAATACCATCTTATTTGAAGAGGATAAAATGTTAATACTGATGTCAAATGGACAAACAAAATGATTCTTGCAGATCCCTTCCAGCTCAGGATATTCTGTGATTCTGTGAAATCAAGTTAAAAAAATCAGCTGCAAATTTTTCATACATATTAAATTTAGGGGTATGTTGCTGTTCCGTCTTTGGAGAATTGAGCAAAGGAAATCAAGAGGTAAATATTCTGGGGGCTTTCTTTTTTCCTTTTTGTCTGTGTTGATTATGATTGTTTTAGAATGCTGGTCTACTCTTTTTACTCTTCTTTTTTTCTTTTTTTTTTTCTTCTTTTGTAGCAATAATGAGATTAATTGGACTGTTTGCCAAAGAGAGAAAAATCAGCTAGCTTTGAAAATTAATTCTCCTTATTCTTTTACTTTACTACAATGAAGATAACAAACTTGAGCCCAAACAAAATTCTAAGCCTAAACTCACAGCAAACCTGACAAGAGGCAAACGCCACAGGTAAAAATGAAGATATGTTCTGATTCTTTCATAAGTTACAAGATTGTACAGTTATTGACCCATGTTATTTTATTGTTAAATATATTTGTATTACTATTGTCTAAGTTCTTTATGAAAGAAGTGAAAAGTACAAAGTTCCTGCCCTGAGAACCTGTGGCTCTGCTTCAGGTGTGAAGCAGCAAGGGAGTAAGGGAAAAGAGAGGGGATGTGAGAAGAGCAAACCAAGAGAGAGGGCAGGTTGTTTGGCTGCACTGCACCTCTAAAGTCAGCTAGCTTAATTTACACCCAAGAAGAAAGAGCTCACCTGTGTCCTAGACTCAAACCAGAACCTGACAGGGCTAACTGTCCTTTATATTTTGTTCCTTTCTATAATGTTTTAAAAGTGTGCTAGAGTGTATAAGCCTTCCGAAAAGTGCTAACTTGGCTAGTAGGTGTTAAAACCAATGTGCTAATATTTTACTGGCCTATTCAATAACGATTTGGGGAAAATTACTTATCTCAGTTACATAATTAGTGATCTCTTGACATGGAGCAGCCACTATCCCTAGCCCACCCAGCAATTAACTTTCCTTTTTTGCCGTGCATGCTCTAGACCCCTGGCCTTTTGCACCATGCTTGGAAGTTATTCATGCTATTTCCAATCAATGCAGGACACAAGTTTCCAAGTGCTAAGATTCTGCCTGCACCCTGATGCCAACAGACCTCTTTAATAATGACAGGTTTACTTTCCTAGAGTGATGAAGAGGTGTTCTCAATGGAGGACAGATTATAGGCTATGCTAAGTCCTAAATGTAGTCCCCAACATTAAGAGGGTTGTAACTATACCAGCTCCAATTTTGAGGCAAGAAAGAGGGGAACAGTCTTAAAAATTGAATGTCATCATGGGCTTCAAGGTAAGGACTTTCTTGGGCATTTAACAGTCATAGAGAAAGATGTTAATTCTTGTTCACTATAGCAAACACAAGCTTTTTCATATGAACAGATAAATGGAATTAAGAACTTCTTGTGTTTCCTTGTTTCAACTGAGAAATTTTAACGGAATGGTACTGGAAAAGTGCAGGGGAAAAAATATTAAATGAGTGCTTTGGAAAGATATTAAAAAAAAAAATCTGCCAAAGTGAGATTGCCAATGCTGCATCCAGAGAAGCTTTATATTAATTATCTGTGTTTGTAAAGTAAGAATGATTACATCAATAAAGGGTGATTCATAGTTAAGTGGTGCCTTTCAACCATACGACATCTATTGAGAACAAACACTGTGCTCCAGATGGAAGCCAACTAATGCACTAACAACATAATTACAATGATTGCAGCTGTGACAAAGAATATGAGTGGCTTTCAACCACAGCATACAACAGCTTACAAGAAAGGCATTTTTGTTAGTTAAGTATGAGGTGCTTTTATTTAGGAGAACAACTAGAATAGAGCTGGACCTGTTGGCTTATACTAGACACTATAGAAATTGATAAGAAAGGAAGCAATTATTAAGACTGCAAGAAAAGAAATAATCTAAAACCAAGATAGCATTCTGCTATTATTTTTATCATATTGCTGTGCATACATGAGTGTTTCTCTGCATACATATGCTGAAAAGAAGGATAGTCCCTGTTCTCTAATGCTCACCTGTGAGAAAATAGATTCAGGGATGGGATTCTTTCTGCTGGGCTTCTGACTATTGGCTCCCTGTACAGGTACCTGAAATAAGCAGACTTTTTCAGAGTGTGCTTCATTTTGTCATGTTTTAAACTTCAATTTTTGAGTGGGATTATTTTTGAAGTAGTTGATCTGTTCCTCGTCATAAAAGGAACAAAGATGTTGTATTCACATATGCACACACAAATATTGTAAAAGTCTTTATGAAACCAGATATATCACACCTTTGAAGGAATACAGAAAGACCAATGAAACAGTGCTGACATTAATAAGACCACGGATTCAAGCTAAGAATAATCATAATACCTCCACATATGTTGTCCTTTGTGTGTAGCAAAGCAAAAATGAGTTCTGAGAAAGGTGAGAATGGTGATTATGTAAAGATTACTCATTCCAGAAACAAGGGAACACTTGGAAAGAAGTGGAAAATAGTGAAGATTTAAAGGTTTAAGAACACTGAATATTGCAGGTATGTTGCAAATGGAACTCTGCCTAAAAGGTGACAGTCTGTGAAGGGGTTCCAAAGCAAAAATGTGGTGCTGTGTGGGTTTGCAGAAAAATTGCTGGTGAGTAAATACAAGAGGAAAGTTTATCCTAAAGCCCAGCAGCCAGAAGTGCAACGACACAGATCTTTGCAGTTTGACATGACCCACCCATAAGTTCTGCCTCTTCTAAATCCACCATAGATACAAGTCTGCACTGCTGTCTCTGAAATGTCTGTTTCTGAGGAGACAGGTCACCCACAATCTGATATCTTCATACCACTACATATACTGCAATGTCACTGTGCAGGCTGAATGGTAAGAAGTGTAGCATTTATTAAGTAGAACTTTAGGTCAGATACTTCATTAAAGACCAGTGAAAAATTTGCCTAAAACAAAGCATTCTCTTTTAGCAAAATTATGCTATATTATATTAAAAATCTGAGACCTTACGTTCAAAGAATTACCTCCCTTTCCTGTTTCCAGCAGCAGCTAGGCTTTACCCAGCCCTCCATCTAGTTAAAGAGAGGTGGGAATATCCTCTCCCCATAGGCACTAGCTTCCTGTGGATCTCCTCTAAATTGTTTTTACGCCTTCTAAGTTCAAGATAAATCCTTCTTGCTTTCTTTCTCCATCCTAAATTCTCACATCTGAGCTCAGTGAAACAGAGCAGTGATAGCTTATCTAGCAGTAGAGGCAAAAATTAACTTTGCTATTTAAAGCCCTTTCTGCCTTATTACAGTTGGAAGCCTTTTTCAATCTGCAAATTACATATTGTAACAAGTATTAGCTATACATATGTTCTATTAAATTAATAATCTTCATTGTGGCCTTAGCTTTTGGCAGGGACTACTCATCACAACCCATTATTACTTGCTGACACAGGCTTGAGAAATGTTCTGTCAAAACCACCTTCTCCCTCTTTTATCCCATTCTGTTACTTTCAGAGGTAACTATCAGTGAAATAAGGAGCTAGAAAAATCTAAACAGAATTTTAGGTACTGCTTGGAAAAGAACAGGATAAATTGGAAAGCACCATTACCAGGCCACATACATCCAGGATGTCCCTGCTGCTCAAGCATTATTTTCAGTTCTGTTCATTGCATCTCAAAAAGATAGAGGATATGTAGAAAAAGGGCAAAAAGAGGCCACAAAATTCACAAGAAACATGGAAAAACTTTCGTACAAAAGCTGATTAGAAAAAGAATTTTGAGACTAGGGAAAATTCCCACTCAAAAATATGAATTAAATGTAAATTTATATAGAAGATGGAGATATAATTTATTCAGTAATTCAGTGAAAGAAAAAGAGGACACTGATTGAAATTATTGGGCAGCATGTTTAAAACAAACTGACACTACATCTAGTGAAAAATTAAACTTAAGTTAGTTTTCCTAAAATGTTGTGCTGTCCAAGGTATAAGCATACTTAAAAAGTTAAAGAAAATTTGAGAGAACAGACTTGCCCAGGCTTTTTGGGGACCATGGTCCCAATGGTGTCCAGCACAATTCCCTGGACATTTGTTCTCCAGTAAATTGCAGGATTTTCACTGGAAAGGAGGGGGTGGAATAACTTTTTGTATATGCTAGTCTACTAGCCTCCAGTTCAGCAGATCTTCATCAGAAATTTCAAGTGAACCACCTGGATTAACCTTGGCTTGAAAAATTCTGCCTTGAATACTCGAGTCCACTTGGCTTGGACAATTCGATTTAAGTTTGTAGGTGACTCCATTTTAATCGCATTATTTTTTTGTACTAAGAATATATGTTTTACTACCTTGAATTAAAAGTTAGTTTAAGAATGTCCACTGAGTGATTTCACCAGTTTATAAAATCTTTAAAACTCATTTTATTAAGTAGGCAAGATCTGTGAAAATGTGACCTCATCGATGTCATTATTATATTTTTTACAAGATCACCTTTTTGTCAAGTGCACTAATGGGCTAAAAAGGATATGATCAGATAAAACAGTACAGGCAGGTTATATTGGAGCATTTTAAGAATAAAATAAACTTCATCTTCCAGTATAACGTCTGCTGATGGGGAAGCTGGTGGTTTAAAGCAGAGTGTTGCATAGCAAAAAGCTTTTCAGGAAAGTTTTTGTGTTCCTTAGGAAATTCATTTTTGCTATAATTTAAATCTATGATCCAGAACTAAAAGAAACCTTTACACTTCATTACCAAACCAAATATGACTGTGCCACTA
This sequence comes from Pycnonotus jocosus, assembly GCA_013400435.1. Classification (NCBI taxonomy): domain Eukaryota; kingdom Metazoa; phylum Chordata; class Aves; order Passeriformes; family Pycnonotidae; genus Pycnonotus; species Pycnonotus jocosus. The sequence continues at coordinate 31,878 of VWYP01031811.1, forward strand.
ATGCCTTGAGATAACACTGATGATGAATGATTTACTATGCTGTACTTTAATGGTACCTGGCTGCTTCAAATATTAGAGTTGGAGATACACATGACTAAACTGAATTTGATAGATAGTTTACTTACCTCTGGAGCTGCAAAGTTGACACTTTACTGCTTAGAGAGTTTTCATGCTCTCACCTGAATTTATAAGCAAAATCTTGGGGGAAAGCTTGTAAATGTGATTTGTCCATAATCTCTGCATGACTTAGATCAGGTGCCTGTGCAACAGAAGAGAATTTAAACATCAGTATCAATGGCAGTCATAATCTGCCAAAGTGAAGAGATTTAACAGAAAACTAAACATGAAAATCCTGTCAGCCCTTGGGTATGCATCTGTTGCTAATTTGGTGCTTTGGCTCTCAGAACAGTCAAACCTGACCTCAAAGCTCAGATCATCAACAGGATGAAATGATCATCTTGTTAAATTTAGTGGCAAAATTGTTCTTGTCAGGAAAGCCATCTTTTCAGAATAGTTTTTCATAGAAAGATGAACAGTTCTGAGGTTATAGTAGTCTTGCTACTGTGCTATCTTGTTACATATAGAGTTCATATATTTAAAATTTATTTCAGCCATATTTTGTATATTTCTTTCTACTTATGTTGACTTGTGCTTTTTTTTTTTTTTTTTTTTTTTTTTTTTTTTTTTTTTTGTGCCTTTTTTTTTTTTTTTTTTTTTGGAAACACTTACCTGTTGGGAAATAAACCACTCTCCCATTTGATATTGATAAATGCAGGAACTGTTTCCACTTTTTTCCTTGATGGCTCTTGGTGCTTCTCCTTATCCCATTTTTCCTTTGCTAAAACCAACTTTTGTAACAGCATATGTTTAGGCACTTTATATTTCTTGGTGATTTTGCTGCTAAATTTTAAGACAGACTGACTTGTACTTCATAAAACTGATAGCATTTAGGTGCTACTGTACAAAACCAGTCACTGAGGTAGGCTATGTGTTTTATGTATTTTGTTAATATCTGATGGGGTTTTTTTCAGCATTTATTCCTTCCCCTCAGCACATCTTCTGATTCTTGTCCTTATGGAGTGAAACCTGGTGTAGTATATCCCCAATAAAACATACCTCAGAAGTTTTATCTGAATTTTTGTTTGAAATAGGGTAGTTTTAAGAAACAGTAGAATTTGTGCTGGATCCTCCTTATGCAAGTGGTTGTATTTGGACCTATTAGCTATATAAAAAATTGATCTACCAAATGCCAAGGACTATGACCCATAACAGCCTGTTTTAAAGGAGGTATCAATTTTTCAATATCACTGCTATGCAACAATAACAAAAGAGACATGGCTTGTTTCCTGTGTACCTCTAGATGTTCAAAATTTTCCTTCAGATGAGCTTGCTGACTTTTGGATCCCTATCTAAAGATTATCCAATTAATTTTGGATTTAATTATTTTAAAAATAAGATTTGAAAAAAATTTTAAAAAGGAAAGTTCACTGTTTAAAATTATGCAAAAAGTAGGGAAAAGTGAGTAGTTTCATATTCAGAAAGTGCAGGAAAATTTTCATCTAAAGCAAGGTGCTTGGAGATGAAAAATGAGAACTAATTTCCTCTAATTCAAGAACAGCTTTGTGATTTTGGAAGTATGTTCATTTTTTGTTGTTAAAGCTGAAAGGATGCTCCAGCTGTCTTCAGAGCCCTTGCCCAATAGCAAGTGTCCTGATAATATGTTTTTTGCTGCACTTTTAGTATAAAAAATAACTGCAGTTTCCCTGATAAAATTAACATCATTGGAACAGCTGGCAAATTCTAGTTTTTAAAGAGAGGACCCCTTGTTGAGCATTCCGGTTGCAAAGAGGATATAAGTTACAATAAAAAATCATGTCACATAAAAGACAAGTCATATATGATCAGTGGTGGTATACCAGAGGGATATATCACACTTTCCTTGATACTTAATCAATGCTAATAACTATGTATTTGCATCTGTTTTCATTTAGGAAAGATCTTAAGGATACACTTGACGTTAAACTGAAGCTCACATGCTAGCTTACTGAGACCTCCTTGACTACATAAATAACCTTTTTGGTATAAGATGGGAAGCAGGGATCAGCATTTTACTTTATAAATAGATATATTTGAAATCCAGATTCTGATGAGAAATGTAATTTTTAGAATATATCCTTCTGGCTCCTATCAATATCCTTTTGTTGGACAGTTGCTTACACTTCAGCTGAAGGTAAAAATTACCCTGAAAACATACTTGGGAAGTAAGTAGCATAAGACTTTGACCATTTCAGGACATGAGCCAAGAGACCTGGGGCTGTTTTAAACATGCTGTGGATGTACAGCTGCCAATACTATCAGCTTTCTGAGGTGATGCAGGGAATCTGGCTTTTCCTGTGGGTCAGGAAAGAAACAGAAACATCTATGTACACATACATCCCATGGGGAGCACTGTGACGAGACAAATGAATCCCAGACACAGAGATGGAAAAAATACTGAAGGGAACAAGAACACAGAGCCTCTCTATCTCTCAGTAAAGCTCTTACAATGTTAAATTGCCTCATATCTCTCAATTTGTTTTTTTGCTGCAAGATTGAAATAGTCTGACTTTCAGGCTGCAGGGCTAGTAGGCTGCCTACAGCTTTGTTAGCAAGGTGGAAAAAACTCCCATACCTGCAAGACTTTCAGTATGCAAGTACATACACCCAGCAGTGCCTTCACAGTCTCTTGTTAAACTGTTTGAGTTCTTTAATCCTCACATTTAAAAGACTGGTTTGCTGCTTGGTCCATTTTTATGTCATTCTTTTGAACTTTTGTTTATACTTTTATAACCTTCTTAATTCATTGTGAGACCAGCTGCTTCATTTCTCGTGTACTGCATCAGATCGCGTTTTACTTTTCTGCAGTATTCTTGGGAGTGTGCTGGTGTTTCAGGATCACCTTATTCTGCACAAGGACAAGGACCCTGGGCAGGGTGCTGTTCAGAGGGGTATTTTCTCTCTCTGTCTCATATATGAGAGTCTGTTGGTTTTGCATGGCCTGGTTATTGGTGGCAGGGGGGCCACAGAGATGGCTTCTCTGAGAAGCTGCTGGAGGCTTCCACCGTGTCCAGCAGAGCCAGTCCCTGGTGGCTCTGAAGTTGGACATGCTGTGGAACAATTAGAGATCGTGGTAATGCTTCTGTGGTAACATATTTAGGAAGAAATCACAACGAAAGTAGTGGCACAGTGTTAATTTCAGCCAGAGAAGAGGAGGAGGTGAGAACAAGGGAGGGAAAACAACATGGAGACACCAGTGCAGGAGGGGCAGGAGGTGCTCCAGGCACTGGAGCCGAGATTCCTCTACAGGCCCTGGTGAGACCATGGGGAAGCAGCTAAGCCCCTACAGCCCATGGGGATCCACAGGGGATGCAGAGATCCACCCACAGCCCATGGGGATCCACAGGGGATGCAGAGATCCACCCACAGCCCATGGGGATCCACAGGGATGCAGAGATCCACCCACAGCCCATGGGGATCCACAGGGATGCAGAGATCCACCCAAAAGCCCATGGGGATCCACAGGGGATGCAGAGATCCACCCACAGCCTGTGAGGATCCATGGGAAATGCAGAGATCCACCCAAAGCCCCTGGGGATCCATGGGGGATGCAGAGATCCACCCACAGCCTGTGGGGATCCATGGGGGATGCAGAGATCCACCCACAGCCCCTGGGGAGGTGCCCATGCCAGAGCTGGTGGATGCCTGGAGGAGGCTGTGATCCCGTGGGAGACCTGGTGGAGAGAGGGGGTCCTTGATTCTGAAGTAGCCTGTCCTTGGAGGGCTGCACCCTGTGGAAGAGAGACCAAGAGTGCAGCAGTTTTGGAAGGACTGCTGTTTGTGAGATTGGAGCCCCACTGGAGAAATTCACAGAGAACTGTCTCCTGTGGGAGGGACGCCCATAGTGTAGCAGGAGAAGAGCTCGTCTCTCTGAGCAGTGGGAGGAAACCTGAAATGTCAAACTGACCAAAAGCCCCACTCCCCCTCTCCATGTGCTGTTGTTGTGAAGGAGGGAGGAGTTGGGGGTGAAGGGGGAAGGTGTTTTTAAGGACTAATTTTACTTCTCATTACCCTCCTCTGATTTTTGCTAGTAATAAATTCACTTAGTATCTTTCAGTTGAGCCTGTTTTGACCTTGGAGTGTTTTCTCCCAGTCCTTAACTCATGAACCCTTCTTTATATTTTCTCCCCTCTGTCTAATTGCAGAGAGGAGTGAGTGAGAGGTTTCTGTGAGTGCCTGGCATTTGGCCAGTGCCAAATCACAGCAGAGAGTTTCTAGAAAGGAAGCTGAGCAAGTGCCTATGCTTTCCTCGAGAAAAA
>VWYP01031812.1:0-34662 GCA_013400435.1 Pycnonotus jocosus
TGATTACACACTGTAACAGCAGAACTTCAGTAGAACTGAAATTCAGATGTTATGATTGTGCTTTTAATGCTCTCCATTTCTGACAGGCATCTTCTCCATTCACAGTGCCTTCAACACAGGATACCCTATTTCAAGATCATTTTTATGCAATTATTCAAGGTATTGGGGAAATCACAGTAGTCTTCTGTTTCTTTTAAAGAGAAAGCAGAATTAGAAAAAATACTGTACAAATTCAAAAATTTTAATCTTAAAAATTTTAATCCACTCCATTTTCAAGATCTGATATTCATTTCACTTAAAGCAATGAACAATACAGGTTACAATTCTGTTTTCTGATTTGCAGCTGAAAAAGTATTTTATCATAATTATACACCATGTGACCAGTGATACAAAGGACAAAAGCTCTGTGATCAGACAATGAAGTGAAAATTACATCCTTGATACTAGGCTATTTTATAAGTGAAAATTTTACCACAAATGTGAGCAAAGATTTGCTTGACTAGCAAGAAACTATTTGGGAATATTTAGAGCATTCAATCAAAGGCCCGATCCTCCAGGACTGATTTAGAAAAGCATTGTGAAATGAGCAGTCTGTTGACTGCAGGGAAGATGACCATGTTTGAAACGAAGTGGGTGTTTGGTGCATCAGGCACATCGTGCATAAAGTGGAGTCTGCAAGATGCTGTTGAGGAGTAGGCTGAGCAGTTTGGGATCAGGACCTATGTGTATATAGTCCTAGTGCTAGATACTCTAAATTCAATTCCTATTCTGCCTGTCATATTATCACTTGAAAACTGTTCATGTATCACTATTTTCTGATGTGACAGAACCATAGCTTAACCATGTGAACAACAGTCTTTGATTTCTCTTTTATAATGGGTGCAGTTTTGAATAATAGAATTTGAATTGGCTTAGATTGCTGCGTTGGTTTAGCTGTTGTTACAATATTATCTTTAATTTCACTGTAATTTTGAAATTCTATCTCCTTGTCTGAAGTGTGCATTGGTTTCTCCTATCTTTTCTCAGATAATTTTCTTTAGATTCAAAGGCATGAAACTTCTAGTGACTAAATTATGACATTGTTAAAATAATCCAGTAAAACAAATATTCAGGAGAGGAGACACCTGCATTAGAGAAACTTTTTCTGAAAAATGTTTCTTTTTTACAAAGTTCTGGTGTGTGTGAACCATTGCCTAAAACATAGACGTAATAACTTTTTTGTCAATAATAGGAATGCATGCTATATGTTTAATCACTGAGGACATAATGTAATACCTGTGGTCAGTTTAGTAGTGTGATACTTTTGCATCTTCCACCTCTGCTTTATGTTGGTAATATTTGATGCAACATTTATGGTGAAGTATCACTCTGGTGCATGCGTAGAAGAAAATTTAATGTATACTGCTCTTGAAAAAAGATGCAGTTAAAAGTAATTTTAGAAATGCTTTTGTTTTCTTTTCACAGGAAGCAGCATGATTATGGTTAATGGCTCAGTTAGGCAGAAGTCATGGGTCAAGGTGATTTTTGAAAAGGCAATCTGTTTATTACTTCTTTTCTAGCCCATTTTACTTATTCAATTTCTTGTAGTCGTCAGAATCACATTATTTGTGGTTGTTGAACTTTGATGTTGGAGGCAGAGACCACAGTCAGTGACAAAATGGAAGGGCTCCTTGAGGAATGGAAGCATAGCATTTTTCTCTGCTTTTCAAGACAAAGCTTGGAGTGGAGTCAATCTGAAGTAGCTTATTAGCACCTTATTAACGAAATGCCCAAAAATGTGTAATAAAACATATTTCCTAGACTTAATGTTTAAATTAGAGGCCACTCTTCTACATTGCCTTGGGATTCATATTATTCCTGCGCATTAGTCTGAACTTCTGTCCTGACTGAGGACAACTAAGTTGCATCTGTGTTTTTTTTCTGTACTGCAGTATTTTACCTAAGGATTAAAGGTCAGTATTTAAGACCATGATTTACCTTTTCCCAGAGTACATATTGTTTCTGTAGCTTACTTTATCTTATAGCTGAAATCTGAGTATTTCATGCAAGTTTTAAAGGTCACTTTGAGAAAATATATTATTTTATTAAGAGATGCATAGAAGTCATATAATATTTACATAGTTGAGATTTTGTAATGTTATTTAATATAATTCAGGAGGATCCATGAGAAGAATATGTAGCTCTATATCTAACTCTGTAGCCATGACAGAAAAAGCAGAAATATCTTCTTTTCAAGTAATAATTAATTTCATGGATGGAAAACAATGAGTCATATTTAATAAAACTTGTTTTCAAATAAGAAAATAAAAGCAATCATGTAGTTTCATGAGGAATTCCATATTGATTAACCAGTCCATTTCTGAGGAGCCATATTCCAGACTGTGATACAGGTATTATTTTGTAGCATTTTTTAAAGACTATGACTTTGCTCCATACTTTTAAGTTTTAAATTGCTTAGATATGATCCCAACAGTATGATTCTGATACTGATAGGCAAAATAAGACAAAATCTTTGTGACTTTGGAGAACTAAATCTTAAAAGACACCACATCTAATGATAGCCCAAACCCAGTGGTTCTTTGGGAAATCTGAGTTGATAAGTGACTCAGGATTATCACAGTGGTCCTTGACTTCCTGACCCTCCCTACACTTTCATAGATTTTAGAAAAGCCTTTCTTACATGTTCTTATACAATACAAACAAAGGAAACAGCATGAACTTCTCACCCCCACTACCATATCCTACTTTATCGCCTTCCCAAATGCATTTTTTTCTCTATTTGTATTAATGCACATTTAGAGATATTACATTAACAACAGAGGGCAATAAGTATTTCTAAGTATGCATTTTGAGATTCATTTTCTCCCACTGAAAATTCCTTAAAAATCTCACTCCTAATGTCTTGCATCAGATTCCTAATTACGCAGAATAATATCACTATTGTATCACTTAACTAAAAAAATGAAAATCAAAGAGGACATTTAAGGTCAGCCTTCAGTCCTATAACCACTTATGTTCTCTGATTATGATGTTTGTTTACTTTGGAAGCATGCTTGATTTCCATGAACATAAATGGAAAACTTAAGCATAGTTATTTTCAATAGCTTTTATTTGCAATTTACACAGATGAACAATAAATATTTTTAATGCTCTGTGGGTATAATGGGATTTCATGCCCCACAGATCCAGCTGCAATCTGTAGGCTCTTTCCCACCACCATTGCCACCTCCTGCTACATCAGACAGCCAGAAGCCTCTCCAAAACTGGACATATTGCAGTGCCTTTTAGAGAGGCTCAGCCTGACTCTGCTTCCTTATGTGTAGGCACCTTGCTGATGGAAGACTGGGTTCCTCTCTTCACTGATATTGGGCTTCTGTCCCCATTCTGAGCTTACCTAAAAGCAAGAGCGGCAAGGGAATATGTCCTTCCTCCATCTAGGCCCTACCTGAGACCATTAAGGTCTAATGATGTACATATGTGATGTGGAATAGCTTTCATCCATGTGAAAACAGCATTAGAGCATGTGTTAAAACATTAATACCTTGTATATTTAAAATATTTATAATGTTGAGAATTTCAAATTTTCTTTTCCCCCAGGCTGCTTTGTAGGTCAAACTTGTACTGAGGAGTGTGGTTAATAATGTTTAGGCCAAGATAAGTACTCTAGAACTACACTACAATTATTATTTTTAACAATTCTGCTAGTAACAACTGCTGAGATGCTTTATGCAGCACAACACACCTCCACACACATTGCCAAAAATGGTGCTAGCCTACGAAGACAGAAAAATAGCTAAAATCTGTTTAGAATTTCATATATGCATAGATTATGATGGATTGTTGAAAGGAAGAATTTCCAGGGAGCCCTTCAGGTAAGAGAAAGTAGCTGAAGATGCCCCAGTGTGCAATTGCTTTTCTCAAAGCCACTACACTTGCAGAAAATTTTTCTTCAAGGACCCATCTAAGACTTCCATAAATTCTATTATGTTGATAGGACTCATTTATCCTGACACAAGTATTCATCTGTGCTATGAAACTATAAAAATCCAAGATTTTTTAATGGTTAAGGATAAGAAAAGGCAGAAGTTATTTCATTTGACAGTAGGAATTGCACTTTTTCCATTTTTTGAAACTTGTACATTTAATATGTGAACTTCTCTAGAGGTTAATTTTTGTTCAGGAATTTGTTCAAAACCCATATAAAATATGTTCAATTTTGCAATTATTAATCACAACAAGAATCAGCTATTCATTGAGGATTCTTTTCAACCCCATAAGACACTCAAACAGTTTTGTGGACAAGTATGATCCTGACAAAATTAGCAGCTTGCTGAATTATTTTATAGCCCATTTAACTTCTCTGATTAATTATTAAATGTGGAGCTTTTAAAAATATACTAGAGATGAGTGATTTTGACCATGTTGAGAATTTGTAGGAAATTTGCAATAAGGTTTAAGCTATCATGCAGAATTTAAATTAGATTAATTTAGATGTACTTGGGTCCAATAAAAACAATTCCAACTTGATATTTAATAGATCAATTACTCACTTTTGGAAAAAAGATCCATTCTTTTTAATTACCAGACAGCTTTGAAATAAAAGCCATTATTGTGAAATGATAGGCTAAGAAGCGGGAGAGATGTTGAAATGACCTAGAATAGACAGCAAAGCAATACTGAAGACATAATTAAATCAAACATATTGAAATATTTGAGGTATTTATCCATGAAATTTGCAGCATTTGATCTCATTTCTTACAAAATCTCACTTCCTTCAAAAATCCCTCTTCAAGTTTTTGTCCTTGTAAAAAAGTCATCTAGATCTAGTACCTTTTCCTCACACTGCTTTCAAAGAATTCAAGGCCTGGCCCTCAAATAAGATAAAAGTTCAGAGTCAGATTTTCCAAAGCAGTTGCTTTTTATCAATGGTAAAATTGTGTTCAAGCAAGAATAGATGTCACTGAAACATGGAATTGTGAAACTAAATTGTCTAAGCAGAAATATGATAACTTTGGCCACTGTTTACTTTCTTGAGAATGAATTCTGTATAGTTACTAGTTTATGTTGACTTGGGAAATTGGACTACCAGGTATATAGTTCTTAAACTTCCTGCATTTCTTCTGAGATCCTTTTAAATCCTCTCAGCTTTCCATCCCTGCAATTTTTATGACATAGATTTTCTGTAAAAAAGGCATTTCATGACAATAAGCACATCCTTCAGATTAAATGAGTCCACTTAGTTTTTGTGTTGTTTTTAAATAGCCCCAAGGATTATCTAGGACTGTGATTGTACAAAAAATAGTCCTGTCAGAACAGTGGAAGCAGTGTGAAAAAACAAGGATTTTCTTTTATTTACCTCTGAATCATATTGGGTCACTTTAAAACATTGGTTTGCTATTTTGCATTTGCAAATGTGTGCAATCTATGACAGTGGTTTCCACAGCTTTTTGATTGTACACCCACCCTTATGAGTAGCTCCACAAGATGTACTCTTTTTTAGACTCACAGAATTGTTAGGGTTAAAAGGGACCTCTTGTCATTTTCTAGTCCAGCCTCCCTGCCAAGGCATGGTCACCTAGAGCAGGTTACATAGGAATGCCTCCCGGTGGATTTTTAATGTCTCTGGGGAGACTCCACAACTTCCCTGGGCAGCCTGTGCCAGTACTCTGCCAGCCTCAATGTAAAGAAGTTCCTCATCTTGAGGTGAAACTTCTTGTGTTTAAATTTATGGCCATTACTCCTTGTCCTGTCTCTGGGTACCACTGGAAAGAGTCTAGCACCATCCTCTTGGCACTCACCTTTGAGATATTTATATGCATTAATGAGATCCTCTCTCAGTCTTCTCTTCTCTAGACTAAACAAGCTCATGTCCCACAGTCTCTCCTCATAAGAGAGATGCTCTAGACCCCTCATCATCTTTGTGGTGCTCTGCTGGACCATCTCCTGTAGCTCCTTCTCTTTCTTGTACGGGGAAACCCAGAACATCTGGGATGTTGTCTCACTAGGGCTGAGTAGAGGGGAAAGATCACCTCCCTTGACCTGCACAATTGTGGAGGTCCAGTGGCCTGGCTGGTGAGATAGCCTTGGCTGGAATGAACCCAAGGGCATGGAAACCAACACCCTATGTTCAGGGATACTGGTTCTAGTTATGGAGAATTAAAGATCGTTTGAAAGGGATCATGGGAATTATTATGTTAATATGGGTTAGGTTGCTAGTTCTGATTTGTTAGATTGTTTCTTGAATGTTCAATGGTTTGTGTATATAAGTTGGGTTTGCCCCTCATTTGAGGTCTTAGTGCTGGGCTGTATTCAGGGGTGTTCTTTTTACTGTGACAGAAGAATAAAGGACCCTTGGATTTTCCACCTAAGACCCATCACCTGCTTTTTCTTCTGCACTGACCACTTGCAATTTTTTTTTGCCTGTCCTTGCAGGCATGGATAGAGTGTGGAACAATGCAACACGTGATATCCTGATGTACCCCAGGATACCATTGGCCCTCCTGGCCACAAGGGCACTGCTAGCTCATGGTCAGCTTCTCAACAGAGCTGCTCTTTAGCAGGCCATCCTCCAACCTGTACTGGTAACTGGGGTTATTTCCCCACAGGTGCAGGACCCTACACTTGCCCTAGTTAGAGAAACCTCATCAGGTTTCTCTCCACCCAACATCCCAGCCTATCAAGATCCCACTGAATGGCACCACAGCCCTCAGATGTATCAACTACACCCACCAGTATCCTATCATCAGCAAATTCCTGAGGGTACACTCTATCCTTTTATCCAGCTCATTGATAAAAAAAGTTGAGTAAGACTGGATCCAGTATTGATCCCTGGGGAATGCTGCTGACTACTGGCCTCCAACTGGATTCTACTCCACTGATCACGAGCTTCTGAACTCTGCCACCACTTGATCCACCTCACTGGTCATTCATCTAAACCACATCTCTTGAGCTTTCCTACAAGGATGTTTTAGGAGACAGTGTCAGAAGACTTGCTGAAGTCAAGGTATACAACATCCACTGCACTCCACTCATCAACCCATCCTCCCATGTCTTCATAGAAGGTTATCAGATTGGTTAAGCATGACTTCCTCTTGATGAATCCATGCTGACTACTCCTGATGGCCTGCTTTTCTTCTACATGCTTGTTGATGACCTCCAGAATGACCACTTCCATCACCTTTCCAGGAATGGAGGTGAGGCTGACTGGCTGGTAGTTTCCCAGGTCCCCCTTCTTGCCCTTTTTGAAGATGAGGGTACCACTGGCCTTCCTTCAATCATCAGTCACCTTTCCCATTCTCCATGATTTTTCAAAGATGATGGATACACATTTGTCAGTTGCCTCAGTACCCATCGGTGCAGCCCATCAGGGCCCATAGATTTATGGGTGTTTAAACTGCCTAGCCAATTGCTGACTCAACTCTCTGACCAAGAGAAGTCTTCCTTTCCCTGGTCTTCTCTTACGGTCAAGGTCTAGGACTCCTGAGGGCCAACCTCAGCAGTAAAGACTGAGACAAAGAGGGCATTCATTGGTTCTACCTTCTCAGTGTCTTCCTTTACCAGGACACTGATTCATCAGCGGCTCCATATTTTTCCTATCCTTCCTTTTGCTGCTGAACTATTTGGAGAAGCCCTTCTTGTTGTCCTTGACATCCTTTGCCAGACTCAATTCCAAGTGAGTCTCGGCCTTTCTCATTGCATTCCTGCATACTCTGACAATGTTCCTTTAGTCCTCCCATGTGGTCTGTCCCTTCTTCCATATCCCATACATTTCCTTCTTGCATTCGAGATTTACTAGGAGCTCCCTCCATCCATTAAGGTTTCCTGCCAACTCTAAACATCATGAATCCTATCCCCCAGTAGGCAGCATGTTTCTTGTGACAGTCTATCAGGCCAGCAGATGTGTCCCTCAGAGTCACCCATTATGATCATTCAGTGTTTCTTTTTACAGTAACCACCATGCACTGCTAGTGCATGTTCTCCTTGTTGGTCTTGCTCATAGACATCTAAAGCTTTTAAAGCATTGTATCTGTTTTGGTCTGGATCTTGGAGGGTGGAGGTTGAACTAGAGCCCTGCTTTTTGGGTCATCAGGGTCCAAGGCACCTCACACTCAGTGGTATCCATTGTAGGTATATGGTTCTTAAGCCACGTCTGTCTCTGTTTCAGCCCTTCTAACACTGCACAGCCCATTAAGTGTCTCCTGTAATTTGGCCATGTGCTGCAGCAGGTCATCAACCTGTGTATGCTGCGCAGGTACCACCTTTTCTCCAGGAGGAGTAACAGCATCTATTGCAAGCTACTACCTTGGACATCTTCCTTACCAGTTCTATCTGAGTGGAAGCATCAGACTTCTCAGGGGCTGTCTCAGTAGACACAATGATTTTGGCTCTGAGTGTCTACCACTATGGCAGAGACCTAGAGCACTAAGCACTTACCTGAGATGGGGACCTACCTGCAGATAATAGTATCCTCCCTGCATGCCCTGCCTGGGCAAATTGCCACGCCATGTGCTTCTGATGGGTCATATACAGTTTGTCCATCTTGTTCACTGGGGTGTTACAGGTTTATGACCTTTTGTTGCTCCCAGCTTTTCCAGTCACACTAATGACTCTGTAAGAGCTCCTCCTTGCTAATGTTGTGCTAGGGAAGCAGTACAGACAGTTTTAAATCATCTTGATGTGGCATTTGACTTTGTTAAATGTCTTTAGTGCTGAATGGAAAATAAAAATATTCACTTAGGGAATTATTGTGGAATTGCTATGGCATTTTAAATTCAGAACTTCACAAATTTCCCAGTAGTTTCTCGTCATGAAAAGCACCATGTTCTTCCAAAGGGAGCTCCTAACTCTCTTCTGCTTTTGAGAAAATGCCAACTGTACTTGGTGAAATACAGTCATTTGCTCCTGATTCTTTCAATATTTTTTGTCAATACTCCACTATAACCTGTAATACTGCAGTGAACATTGGAAACAACAATGTAGTCTCTGGATGTCCTATAGTTGACATACCAAGTCACACATTGTTTCTTTTAAGTTCTGATATGCTCTCAGTTCAGGTTTTTGCTGAATTTCATAAACTAGTTGAGTGAGCACAAAATATCATAAAGCAATTCTATAGCAAAATAAGCAGTTGCTTTCACCTCTTCTAAAGGAGATTCTCCTTTAAAAAACTAAAATAAAATTATTCTGAACACAAGGATAGCTAGAAGATTGGAAAGATTACCTGCCAATGTCTAGAATGAATACAGAATACATTATTTAGATAAATTTCTTTACATATTGTGTGTGGTGGATTATTGTTACTATAGCAACAAAATGTGCTTTGATGACTTAAATATTGTGTGCTATAAATCCTCATTGGGAATTCTCTTATTACGAGATTATTTCCTGCATTGCACTGAGTTAAGATGGAGAGAAAGAGGTTTTTCCATGGGCATTTGAACATGTTGATCTACAACAAATACTGTCTCACTCTCCTGCTGTCGTTGTTCAATGCTTCATCTAAAGCAAGAGATAAATGATCAAAGTTATTGAACTGAAATTATTGGAATGAGTTGGAAAAAATCAGCCATAACCTGGTTTTTACAGATATAGATAAAACTTTATTTTTAAATAATATTGTCCTCCTTTATAATTTCTTATTAGGTTTGTGAACTTGTATAAAGTTGGTTTATTTTACAGCACCAAATTAAAGTATGAATGATGTTAATGTGCCATTGGATGTTGTTCTAATAGTGTACATGTAATTATATTTTGAGACAGTTCATATCATGGAAATCAGTGAGTTTTTTTCTTGTTCTGTATAATATCTTTCTCTATTTTTTCTTTCTGGATACATGTCAGTTCTTGAAAATCAGGTCAAGGTCTCTTTTAAGTTAGAAAAAGATTTTTGTTCCAACAATTTTTTTTTTCTGCTGTAATGATTATTTTGGTCAGCTTTCAGGGCATATACAGTCCTGCTCTAATGGATGTGAAAACTGAATGGATCAATATTTCTGATATGGCCAATGTTCCTTGCAGGAATCTAAACTCTGCAGAATCCCTAAAAAGTCAACAACATTTCTGCCTATGCAAATCTGTGTGCCTTTGTATGTTAAAATCTATAACTCACAGAAATGTAATAATGTCACATTCCAAATCTTATTGGTATGAGGATATCAGTGTTTGCAGCTGATGATTTCTTAATGTTTTAATTGACTGCAAAGCAGTATATATGCTGGTTTTCAAATCTGTCCCATAAAAACAAATATTATGATGTTTGTGAGTGTGCATTTGCTAGAATTGGCAAACCAAGGAAAGAATTTACAGTTCCATTTTTTTTTTTTTTACATATAATTGAAATGCTTCAGGAGGTTAAATGATCTGAGAGAGTACTCTGCTCAAATTAGTATTGCAGCAAAGTACTTCCCTGCAGTTAAGATGTACCCAAAAGCTTCTTCATGGCTTGAAAGTCATCTCGCCTACCATATAGCTGTGGTGATCTGGTAAGGCTATCACGTGTCTGATAGACCTGCCAAAAAAACCAAGGCTTTGGAAGTTGAAGTATGCTGAATGAGTGGAAAATTTCATATTTTAGAAACTAGATCCTTCAGTGCTGACAAATGTCACTTTAAGGCTAAAATCCATTATGGACGTGAATTGAATGTGCATTTTTTGCAGACAATGGAAGTTATTTTAAATGGAGCTGGAAGACAAAACAGGAATCTGCATTTGAGTGTATGCATTGAAAATTAGATAGAAGGGGAAAGGGTTAAATAAACCAGGATATTTCTAGAGCATGTGAGGAAAGGAGGAAGGATGAAAAGACCAGTTATGGAATCTTCCATTCTTAAGGTGATTTGGGGATGTAGGACTACTTGGTTGTTTTGGTTTGGTTTGGTTTTTTTTTTTTTCTTTTTTTTAACTATGTGCAAACACTGTTTTTCACTTGTTCTTCAGACCCATGCAATGTGTGGATGCAACTTGGCCTGAAAATTCAGGTGCACTGAGGTTCTACCAAATGCTGTTTCAATATAGCCTTAGGGAATCTGAGGTTTGTAAGGATGTCAGACTGGAACAAATGTCCTGCCACTTAGTTTGCACGGAGGGATATGATCCTGCTTCTCCTTACCAATCCTCCTGTTCCATTTGTTTGTTTTTCTGAAGCTGAAGATTGATATCCAGACTCACTTTTCTGTCTTTATACCTCAGATAAATCTTTTACAGAGGGCACAATTTGCTTGTTGCCAGACTTTTTCCCCCCAAAGAAGTCCTAAGAAGTCCCCCCCCCAAAATCTCAAACAATGAAACAACCAAAACAACACTTCAGGGTTTGATTTCTGGTATTTTCCAAACTCTTTATTACAGTTATGCTAAAATACCCCTAACTGGGTTCTTACTGTGATCTGATGTACTGTATGAAAACCTCACAAAGAGGAAAAAAGCCTTCAGAGACTTAAGATATCTCATCCTGTTTGTTTCAAACCTAATTTTGATTTGGCAGCCTATTCTATCTCTTTTCTGATGAAGGATTTTGTATGAAATCAGGTCGTTAATTTTTGTAAGAAATTTGTTTGAATATTTGTATGAAACATATTTAATGCATCTCACATGGATATATGTGCATTCATGCAGAGGTTTGATTGCACTTAAGTAGCATATCTCACACTGCCATAAGGGCTGGATCTCATTTTACAGGTATAATATACAGTGCATGTGCTTATAAATTAATAGAGACAAGGAGGAAAAAATGTCAGGTAAAAGAACCTAAGCCTTTGTGGTGATTTAGTCAACTCTGATACAGATTTACAGATGATATTTCCACCCCCCCCCGCCAAATGCTAGTTATGTGGATGAGGATTAGTTTTTTGCATTTGAATATTTCCAACTATGTGTGATAAAGAAGGCTGGTATCTGCAGAGAAAGTAGGAGATCTAGGAGATCACATCACGCTTCTTGATTCACACACATCGTCAATGGAAAGGTTTTCCCCAATAATGCAAATTCCTTGTAAGGGCTCTCAATAATGTGAAAATGCCACTCTGTATGTTCATCAACAAGCTGGGTTACATTGTGGTTTTATTATATATAGTGTACAATAATGTATTAAATGCTGTGCATTTACTGTGTTCTATGGGAATATAATATTTACAACTTTGGTGTTTCTTTGTTTTTTCTTTGCCATCACAAATGTAATCTGAGACCCACAGTGAACCACAGTGCCTCTACATGAAGAATCTCCATCACTTTGGAGTGTGGGAGGACTAATTCTGGGCAATTTGGGAGAAATATCTGGCACTGGTTGAAAAAAAAGACAGTAGTTTCGTGTTCTAAAGGTCACCCACCACTCCTTGTTCCCTGGCGTCCATAAACTCTACTTTCTACAGTACTACTTTTTATAAACAAAGACATGTAATCATCCACCCATTTGTTGACCAGCATTTGCAAACTAGTTTCTCACTGTCCCCTTTAGAAGGATGCAATCAGGGCAAGGACCTTCAAAGACTGTTCAGTGCAGAATCCAATCGAGATAATTGTGATTTGCCTGCTGGATCAGTATTTCTCTCTCCAACAGAGTACAAAAGGAGATACAATGATTAAACAAATTGCTAATCTCTCTTAAACTTATACCTGAGGGTGAGGCATCATTTAAGTTACATGGTTAAATGCTATTATCCAATGCCTTCTCATTTTTTTCTTTTTTTTCTTTTTTTTTTTGTTTTTTTTTTTTTTTTTTTCCCAAAGGAGCATGAAACTTGGCAATTGCCTTTATTTTAAATATCCTCTTTGAATAAAGTTGTTCAGTGAGATAGCCAAGTTCCTACCCACGTGTAATCTGTAATAAGCACTCTGATGAGAAACAAAACCATGACAGCTTTCTATTTTTGAAGTGTTTGCAGCATCTATTATAAGTCAGACAGTATAAATATTTAGGAAATCAGCTTTTCCATTTTTTTGGAGATTTTTGAAAAACTTAGGAGTAAGTATCTTAAATGTATATTGTGCTGTCTGTTAGCATCAGTTCCCTAAATTTAATTCATGCTGTTACCATTGAAATCTCCACACTTACCACACACACCCACTAGATCTTATTGCTTACTGCTGAAGTCTAGCATCCACTGACAACTTGTCCAGAAGCTTGAAGGCTCTCTGGAGTTTCAAAGCATATTTTAAATCCTCCAGGAGTGATTAACACGGTCAGCAGTCATCATTTAGGGATGAGACAGATACTGAACTTCAGATTGAGAATGCAAAGATGTCCTTTTATGCCTCTGAGCCATCAGGATTGTCACAGTGTTTAGTAGTTCAAAAGAAAATATGTTTCTATAGAGCATTTCAGTGGATCTCCACTGCTAATTTGTCTGTTTGAAAGATTATTTGTCTACAGCACTTCAAGCAAGTTTTCCAAGTGTTTGTTGCTAGTGTGATTAGGCAGCAAACCCAAAAACTAGGCAGAAGATATGTGCCTATAGAGGAAGAGTTGTAAGATTTCTAAAATTGTTCTGCAACCATCTGTAAGCCTCTCTGTAAGTAACCATCTGTAAGCCTCTGTAAGTAATTCTAGGCCTTCTGTAATATTTAAATTTGTGGGTCCATTTTTATCTAGTAATCAGAATATAAAAGTCAAGGAGAAGTTTAGCTGAAGAATTATCTTAGATTCTCAGTGTCTAAAACTGATTTGGTGACCTTCTTTTTGCACTGTTAACTTCCACCCATTTAAATCTTTTGGATTTCTATTTGAAAAACAGACAGGAGGGAAAAAGACAACTAATGCACTAAAGGTAATTTACTCTATACTCTTGGGGGAGTAGGCTCCATTTCACACAACCTCTACAACTGCATGCATTATAAATTCTGTTCCTGCATTTAGCTTTAACTGAGTGCATTGCATTATGTAGTAATCAAGTTAAACTCCTAATTTAGGCTGTTAATGAATCTTTTATACTGAACAATTATAAAAGTTAAAGTGCGCAAATATATCTTACCAAAAACAAATACACATTGTTCAGAATCTGAAAATTATTCCTACATTATAGTTATTCCTGTCATTTTGCCTTTTGATAAAACACTAGCAGTGTTTCATAAAGCAAAAAGAACACATTCTTTCTGCAATATTTCAACAGCTACTGCAAATAACGAATGTGTGAAAAGAATTTAAAAAACACACTCAGAAAGAATCCTGTGTATGGTAAAAAATTGGCCACCTTAGTCTATATTTCAGAGTCCCTTGTCTCTTGTGATAGTGATAGCCTTTTTGCAAGTGGTTTTGGAGAATTTTTTCATATAGCTTGGCATACACTAAATGTAGCACATAGTACCTATAAGAACATATATTAATACATATACATATATGCTTCCTGGAATATTTATTTCTACAGTACAGAGCATGACACAATATAATTTTGTAGTACTGACTGTGACAGATCCTTTCAGGACTGCTCAGAAGGCAAAAAACAAACAGTTGCACATATCACACACATCTCCATGAAAGCTAGCACTTTGCAGCAGAGATACAGAAGAACTTGGGACAAGCCTTTGTTGTGCTACTAAGTCACAGTAGCCATCTTCAGAATGGTCTTAAGTGCTGCAGAAGATCTACAGTAGCTACTGTGTTCTGTAATCACATTTTCACAGCTCAGTTGTTGCATTTAATATCCCTCTGACTCCCATTGCCTTTTAACTGTCTGAAGTAAGACATGCAAGAAAAAGTTATGACAACAAATATTGACAGACCAGAAAAAAGTTCACCTCATCAGGATTAGAACTTCCAGGCAGGATTTTACAGTGACTGAGCTGTTGAAGGGAAATTGGGAAGAGACATTCTTGTCTGAAAGGAAAAAGACAGCTGTTAACTGTCTGAGGAACTAGGTAATGTCTCTAAATACTATCTCAAGTAGATGTATGTCTGTTTTGGTAGCACCTATCTATGTAGGCAATCATAGAATTCAGTTCGCTGCTAAACTAAGACATTGAGGCTTTGAGGTAAGCACCCTGAAAAAAAAGCTGATAATTATCTGGAACAGCAAACAAATGGACCGCTTCAGAAATTAGCTAGGATTAGGTTTAGGAAAGCAGTGAACTTTTACCAGACATAAATGGAACGAAGGAATGCCTCAACCTTTGGTTCAATTAGAATTTTAGTGCGAGGCCTCTTGAAATACTGACACACCTGCATGACAGCAATGCCTTACATGAAAAATTCCATTCCTTGTATTCCTCTTGGTGCATCAAAATGTATTCTGCATAACAATTCTGATCTATTCTCTTCTTAGAGCAAACTATTGGTTAGACATATTCTACCAGGCTGTTCTTGTGTGGAGTATTCTCTGGTTCTTTGAAGGCTGATTCACTAGTTGACTAAAGACAGAAGTTTGATGTCATTCAGGCAAATACAAGGAGCAACAGACACTGACTGGCACATTGAACAAAGGTATAGAGGGGAAAATGACATTCACAGGATGTGGTTATCCCTTCGTGTTGGTCCACAAGTGATGATGCATCACATACAACTGTCTTGATAATGCATGATATTTGGGAGATAACTGTGTTAACAAGCTACTTCTCTGTAAAAATAAAAAAATCAATTTTTTTATTTCTCCATATCTTCCCGGTAAATAAATATAAATTATTTAAAAATGAGAAGAAAACTGAGAGATAAAGAACAATTATATTTTGACTGAAGTGGGAGAGCATGACAGATTTCATATGAAGTTGCCTTTATTTCCTGTAATTAAGACATCATGCAAACTTTTCTTTTAAATCCTCTTATTTACATATAAAGACAATGTACCACAGTTTTAATGAGCCATGGGAAGCTATCTCTTTTGCTAAACTGAAGAAATTAGTTTTGATTTTCAAAACCAAAACTAAGAGACTCAGATGCCTAGTTAAAGTGAAGAGAAATAAAACATACAAGTCCATGTGTGGCTCAAAAAAAACTCTTTGAAATTTTGATATTCTTTTCTAAATTACATGGATTCCACTAGTTCAGAACCTGACCTAAATCAAGCATACTTTGTCATTCTAGGCAGTATGCATGAGTCAAATCAAAAAGTCTATATATGTGCTTATAAATGAAAACAAACCACAACATATTTTTGAACACTGGCATGCAGTTGTCCAATATTCCCCAGCATGGTTCTGGTCCATGCCAGCCAGAGTTTCCAGAACAATCCCCATGCACAGCCTGGAGAATAGCATGGGCCCTGTTAATAAAGGTTCTGCCCATTTGATGGGCTTCTTCTGGCCAAATCAGTCTAGCATTATCCCATTAAACTGCCTACATATACAACAGCAAGCCTTGCCATAGCATCCTCTTCCCTATACATATAGTTTAAATTATAGTTTAAATCCTGGGTTTTGGGGTTTTTTGAGCATCGACAAGGAAGATTTGCAACAAAAGGTTTGTAAGTTAACAATGTCATAAGTAGTTATATGCTGTTTTAGCATGCTTGCATTGCACTCCACTAACTCTGGGCTAAAGGTAGCTTCAGAGGATGTCAAAAATGGTGTCAAGATAAACAGTGGAAGTAAGGCCAGGAACAGTACCAGGAGCCACTGAATTTTGGACTGTGCAGAAGCTGGGGGAGACATGCAGAAGCACCTAACACTCTCCATGGTGACTGAATGGTTTAGGCAGAAGGGATAGCATGCAACAATCTGTTTTGCAGTAGGTATGTGAAGTATTACAAATGGAGCAGAAATAAGGAGACCGTGTCATATGTGTTTGGTTAGAAAAGCAGTGAGGAGATAGATGCAAAGGTTGGTGGGATGCTATAGGAGTCAGGCCCACCTTGCTGTCAGTATATTGTATATTCCAAAATACAGTGGTGACTGTATTTTGGAAGAAAGAGAGTTTAAGTGTATAAACACAGGCTATGTCATACCATGTGGCCTCAGCCTAGAGACCCATTTCTATTACTCAGGTGTAGTGAATGTGATTTAAGAGAATAAATCAAGAATGATGACATAATTTGGTGAAGCAAGGAAGCCAATGTTGCTGGTAGAAAGGGCACAGCTATGTGAAAACTATGCATGGAAAGAAGGAACATGCTCTATGAAAGAAAAAGGAAGACTGAGACAAGATGAGCAAAGGAATAAAGGGTGTGAGGAAGACGAGGGAAAGAAATAAAGAGACAGAGAAAGAAACAAAAGGCAAGTGCGTATTTCCAGGTTAATCAGCTGCACTTTATTTATTCACATGCATTTATTATATTGCATTTTCTTGGTACATGGCCCCCATTCTTACTTAGAGAAAAAGAAATGACAGAATAATGGGCAGCAGGGATTCACACATTACTTCATCCATTACTAGGCATGTTACTGCTTTTTTTCAGAGGTTTATGCATTTTTTAAAACACTATGCCCCAGCAGCATGAAATTCAGTATTTAAATTTTAAACAGAAGGTTTGAATGAATTTAGACTTGCAATCTTGCCACTTTTTTGCTCCTCTCTGTATACAAGTTCAGCCTGCCATGGTTGGATCAGGAACTGAGGAGGATATTTTCAGAAAAGCATCAAGGGAGCATGAGGCTATTAAAGTATATTGTGATGTTGCTGGAGAATACTTTCATGCTTTTCTGAACCTGCTTTCAGTACTATCTATCAGTGATCATTGTGCTGTCCTTATGGCTAAAAAACTTGACTCTTGTCATAGATGTCTATGATTCAAAAGAATGGATTTCTATTCCAGCTTGTTTGATCGTGGTCTTGCCAAGCTGTTGAGAAGGTTTTAAATTAAATTCCCTGGGGGAATGGAAGCTCAGTCCATCCCATTTAAACTGGTTTAATTCAACAGCCAGAAGAAGATTCCCTGAGTCTAAAGAGAGAGATTGCAGGCCACCAGGAGAGCACATGACGATCACCACAAAGAAATCCCAGCCATTCCAGTCACAAAGTCAGCTTCACCAAAGGGCCAACTTAAATGCTTCTATGCAACTGTACACCTATATCACACTTTTTAAAGAGGTTTTTGAACATGTAGGGATTAAGTCAAGCAGTGGATAACAAGGAAACCAAATAGGAAGATCATCTTAGAATGAAAACTGTTGTAAATAGAGGAAGAGCCTTTCACTAGCTACTGGTTTCCTTGCCCACGTAGCAAGACTCTACCTCTGTGCCTCAGGTGAAGAGAGATGTCATAGTCTATAAAAATGTTCTGCAAAACAGTGTGGGTACTTTGAATTTCCTGTTTTAAGCTCTATCATTGCAAGTAGATAAATTTAGATGATTCTCTCTTCTTTTTGTCTTTTTTCTATAAAGCGGTTCTGAGATCCTTTACTAAAACTAGGTCTGTAATTTTCTCTGCAGTGTTTCCAGGAGGTAAAATCTAGCAGGAATATGATGCTGCTAGAAAGATACTGTGGACTTCTTGCTTATGTCTTACTTCTTGTTATCCAACTACAGTAGGAAGATGAGAATTAGTTGAAGAAACCTATACTAAGCCTGTGAGATGGAAACATCTCCCACTCCACTAACTCTTGTAGATACAGTTTTATTTGTCATTGTACTTGTTGAAATGTGGTTTAAAAGGTGTTTACAAAAGAGAGATCTGAGAAAAGGGCACAAGCAAGTATAATAAAGAAATGGAACTCTTTTTAAGTATTTGTACATAGATCTACCCTTTGAGTTATTTATAGGAAAAATAGTTTTAACTGAAATGTATCCTGACATCAGTCAGGATAAGGATAAAACTAAAGTTAAGTTAAAATTTTATATGAGTAGATTTGACAACTAGCATGTTTTGTGGATCAGAACAGATAGATTTGAGTGTATGCAGAGAAAGAGTTTTTAAAATAGAAAAGGAAAAAATCTAAAATTAGTGTTTTCTACAAAAGATTTGAATATGATTTTTGAAGATTTGTCCAAATCGACAGGATGGGCACAAACCTTCAAACACGTGAAACTGCAATTCCTTATGCTTATAACAAGGTTTTTTGTTCTGCTTCTGTGATTACCACTCATTTAATACACATACAAATGCATCGCAAAAGATACATGGAGATGAAGGAGCAGAACTTGCTATAACCTCTTGCAGATCTCATTCTTCTATATCTGGCCCCAGTGGCTCCAGTTCAACTCTTTTTGTGACAGATGTGTTAGAGAGGAACATGGCAATTCCAAGGTACCAGTCTTATTCCAGGAGTAGGTCACCAAGCCAATCACTCAGAAAACATCTCCCTTATTCCATCATCTGGCAAACTCTGAGTCCTCTGGGTTCTTCTCTGGGGAAGACTATCATTCTCTAATTTACTATCACCCCACTAGAGAGCTGATCCAGAATTAATGGATATTAGTTAAGATTTCTTAGGGTATGTAACAAGATGCAATGGTATTTTTCAAGACCTTATTGAATTGACTTGGTGTTTTCTCAGAATAATGATTATTTCTTAGAGGTATATAGCATGCGAGACTGATTGATGGGAACTGGAATTTCTTTTACTTGTGTGCATCCACAGCCCAGCCTCCACGCCATCTGTACTAGTGTACCATTAGTAAATGCACTGATACTGAAAGCAAAATATCCTTCTGCTGACAGCTGGCTTCACAAAGCTGTAGAACATGGAAACAACACCTGATCTTGTAGTTAAGCACCTGCCCATGAGTTCAGAAGTGCTGTTCAAGCACTATTTTGTGGTAACAGTAAGTATTTACGATGCAGAAAATTTTCTGTTCATGTTAAACTGAACTGCTACAGGGAATTAATAAAAAACTTAATTAATTTAATAATGTCAATATATCACTTCCAAAAAGCTTTTTTTCCTCACTGTAGTGGTACCTTAGGCATTTGGGACAATTTTTTTCAAAACACCACACCTACAACAATTTCTCAATGTGGTATAGAGACAGGTTCAGTTTTAACTATGGAATGGAAAAAATTAAGTGATAAATTGTGAAATATTTTCATGTGAACTACTGATCTAGGTTAAGGATGAGTTTAATTACAGTATTTTCATACAAAATATTGCTACAGGTGCAGGCAATAGCCAAAGTAGATGACTTTTAAATAATAAAATTGATACTCTTCGTAACATTTTCATTTGGAAAAGCATTTTTAAAATATCTGTGCAACATTAAATAGTATTTTTACTCATAAACCTAAAACAAAGCTTAGTCTTTTTTACCAGCAGCTGCTAGATTTTATGGACTTGTTAAGAAAAGCACTCAGATACTGTAAATTATTGCTTAAAATGCCATTTTTCAGAGCTAAAACTATAAAGGAATTCCTGGACTGAGTGGCAATGCCTAGGCATCTGATGACAGCACAGTACACCACACAGATATTGTCCATGGAAATGTTATCTCATTTTGGTCATTCAAGACCTTACAGGATTTTCTTAGAACAGCTCTAGTAGCCATTTTAAATAAAAGGGATGTTCACATGAGAATTTCTGACTGCAGTTTTGGATAAAGGCAAGAATGTGCAGGTGGTATAGTGGCTGATGCCATGTGGGAGGTGCCTGCAGCCTCTTTGCTGTGGTGAACCTCAATCTGCAATGATTTGGATGAAGTGATTCCACAGCCATGGGACACACGAAGCGCAGCACTGTGCAGGCTTCAGCCTGTCTATGTGAAATGCAATGTGGATCACTACCTCTTTCATGTACAGCAGTGTTCTGATCAGGACTCCTTCAAATAACACCACTATCTCTAGAATCCGATACAATATTGTAGATAATCTCTCTGAAAATTAAACCAGTCCATATTTGCAAAATTGACAGTAGGTGAGCATCATGGTACATGATAAATTTATCTAAGCTGCAAATACAAGAATAAATCTTGAGAGTGCCTTTGGGTTATCCAAGGCTACTGTAAATAAACAGCATTTGTCTGACATAAATGGAGCTGCAATGATGGCCACAAGTGAAAGATCTAGCCACATGACTAGGGCTCTGTTCTCCCAAACACACACTAATGAAAAATTGATCCAAGAAACAGGAGTCTGTAGTGGTGTGTTTTCAGTTTTATCAGTTCCATGTACGTATTTGTTTTATGCCTTTATTCTGTTTGTATAATTTATAATGATTTGTTTCATGTACTCCTCTGTAAATTCCTGCCTTTCACTTGGTTTATGCCTACACCTGCCCCTGTCTGTCAAAGTGTCTGCCTGAAATCTACCCTCACCTGCCACTACCAATCATTCTGTGCCCCTGTCCCTGGGACCTGTCCATCACTCCCAGACCTCACCCCGGGTCTAGAAAGTTCCAGTGAGATTGTCAAGTGATTGGATAGAATCCTGGCTGTTCCCTCCTCTGCTTTATTGATTTGATATGATTTCTGTCTTTTATGTTCAGAGCCGCTCCCCCCAATCCACGGATTGGTCCCTCACTCTGCCCTTTCTCTTGCTCCTCCCCTGAATTTAAGGTGCTGTACCAGGGAGATCTCTGCTCTGACTGGCAGACTCTCAGGTGGTTGGGTGGTCCCATGTGGATCCCAATAAACGCCAGTTGCTGTTCTTCCCTCAGAGTCCTTCCTTTTATTCCTTGTCACTGTTCATGTTCTAGCAGCAGAAGCAATGACAAGAACCCACAGGATCAGAAAAGTATCCTAGGATACTGGACCGTACTTTTGCTAGTGCCCGGGGTGTCAGGGCTAGCCTGGCGAGGCAGGAGGATATTCCTGTGTGAGACACCCTAACAGCATTAGGAGCCCTTTGGAATTAGCATTATCTATGTTTTCACAAAAGCTTAAGTTTTAAACTAAGAGCAAGAAGTGGAATATTAACTGTCGGAATGTATTATAATCTAATTTGTTAGTGCTAGTTCAACTCCTTTTTGGTAAACTCCATACCAGGAATGGAGGGAGGGAGAAAGAGGTTACCAGAATTGGATGGAAGGATCTACATAGAAGAGACAAAGGTTCATATGGAAGAGACAAAATTTTCTTCTTGTACATGAGCACTCTTGCTGCAGTCTGGAAGCTTTTTGCTTCTCTGATGTTTTGCCTTTCTGGGAAGAAAGGCATTTTCTCTTTGCTTAGGTTTGACACAAAGAACTTTTGTGTGGTCTGAAAGAGGTGAGGTTTTTGAAGGCTTATAAGCTATCTCCTCTCACAAGGTTGAGGAAGCTGAAGCAGACAATCAGTCTGGCTGCTAACAGAGCAAGGAAATGATCAGATGGATGCTCTCTTTCTTCTCTGTGACATCCTCTGTCACATTTGTCCTAAGCAGGCTGTGGTAAGGCTATGTACTGAGCATAATTCTTAGGGTTTCCCTATGGCAGCACTTGCTACAGCCTTCCAACACAGTTGCAGAAAGCACTTTAACTGGCACTGCAGAAATTTAAAACCTTTAGGGAAAAGAATCTCCTCTTTGGGAGTTTTGTTTATCTCAGTCTACAAAAAACTGCTCCAGTGCTTGAGAGCAGATTGTGCCACACACTGAAAAACTATGTATGGGACAAGAAACTACATTCACATCCTGAGCAGGTTAGTCTGACCTTAGGTTGTCAGTAGCAAACTGACATATTATGCCAGAAAATCTGAGGATTTACTGCTGCTATAACTTCATCCAGGAGAGAAATTGGCTTTTTTCCCAGCAGTTCCTGGTAGATCAGCAATGTCTCTTCTCAGATATCCTATTTTCTAGATGCTGCAATGGGGAAATTAAATTTACTTTCTCCCTAGTAAAACTAAACTATTCACTGTAGCAATAAAAAAGTACTTTTGAAACGCAAATCTCAATGTTTGATCCTCACTGATGAGAGGAATATTAGGTACGCAAATTCCTTTCATTAATTTTACACTGATGAATAGATACAAACTGATGTGTGGAAAAGACAGGTGGTTCAGTGCAGACTAGTGGGAACAGTGGGTTTTCTTCAAGTTCAAGAAGGTAAAAAAGTAGTGCAATTTACCCCTCCATAAGATTCTGTCTTAATTATGTGGTGCATATCCTGACCCAAGACTCCAGAAAACACACTTCCCTTTAGAAATCAGCATCTTTTTAGTTACACAAGATACACTTACATCATTGCTCATGGATGTGGTTAAGAACAAATCTCTGCAGAGATTTTACAGAAAGGTAATAAAAGGTAATGATACTTGCAGTTGAGTTTTGTGCTTAGTATTACCATAAGTGAAATGCCTCCTTTACTTTTACCATGTGAATACAAAAATATATAGCAAATTTCAGGAATACTTACTTGAACACTTCCAATAATTAATTTGCTCCATGATTCAGGCAGATGAAAAACATTATATTGTTGTTGGGGTTTAGTTTTGTTTGCTTTTTCTTTTTCTTCTCACTTATAGAATTTTTGCCCATACGTTGCTAAGGAACTAATTGCTGGATACTTATGGGTACTTTTGGGCAGGACAAAGGGGACNCGGCCTGCCTTGCCCCGCCACCGCAGCTTCTTCTTCGGCACTTCTCTCTCTGCTCCGGTGAGACCTGCCCTCCCCCCTGCCCTGCCTGGACACCCAGCCTCTCCCAGCTGCCAGCCCATCCCATCGGACTCTTCCCAGCTCCATGCAGGAGCCACCGAGACCACCAAGCCGTCGGGACCAAACTGTCCTGGGTTTTGGGAGGCAAGGTTTTTGGGGTTCTTGGTACTACTGTTTAGTTGTTAATGCTGTAGCTATTTTCTTTTGTTGTTTGGTTTGTTATACATACTAGTAAAGAGCTGTTATTTCTTATTCCCATAACTTTGCCTAGAAAAAGCCCCTTTAATTGCCTTTCTTGTCTAAATTATAACATCTAGGAGGGAGGGGATTTGAATTGTCCAGATACCTGTCTTCTAAACCAAGACAATTGTTTTTCTTTACAGGAACACTACTTATACTGTCACAACTCTGTAGATTTTTCCTCCCACTTTTACCAGAGTAAATATAAGAAACATGGCTAAAGCTACCAAATAGCAACAAGAGTACTTTGAAAAATCAGACATGTATTTCCCAGTTGTTCAGGCTTAGCTGAAGCTTCCAGGCCCCTGTATCCAGTCACTGGCTACTCTGTATGTACTCCACTGGTAGCACAAGAGAACTCTAAAAAACCTACATGATTGATGAAATAAGATGGAGACCATGCAAGGCTTACAGCAACTGCTGCTAGGAGTGATTAAATCATGAAGGAGACTTTGATGAAGGTCTTTTTGTATTTATTTGGTTTAGAGGAAGAGAATAATTGAAGAAAACATATTAAATACTGCAGAAAATATAGTAAAAACAGTTCAAAAAACCCCCCACAAAAACTCAAAGAAAACACACAAAATTTAGATTTTGGCAAGCTGCACACAAAAACATCCTTTTGTAAAAGGAGCAGGAATCCCCATACTCCAGTGTGACAGATGTTCTTGGTAAAACACAAACTAAAACACATACTACCATTAGCTCTCAGTAACAGCATTAATAGTAGCTGCTGGGTGCTGCCTTCAGTTCCATCACTTTGGTATTTTTCATATGAATTCACTAATTACCCTCTGTGGGAATAACATTGCTGCTTGATTCACAAGCTTATGCAGTCTGTGAAAATATTGGAATGGCTGGTGGGTGCCTTGGAAATTAAATTTCTTATGACAATACAAATGTCTGAGTCTATGTGTGAAGCCATATAGCTAAGAAGTTTAAAATGAATAGCTGCATTTTTTTATCACTTTCTCACCTGCCTACATGAAGGTCAATATGTCAGGATGAGAGGTAAAAATACATACGCCGTTTCACGTTTCCTTGCCCAGCTGTAAAATGTGTGTTTTCAGGCGCCTGGGAAGATGCCTGACTACTTTATGCTCTCATCAAGTAAGAGAACTCTATAAAAAGAGAAGTGATTGTGCCAGCTGAGATGCTATGAATATGTGTGGTTGAAATGAGCTTCAGGAGACAGGGAATAAACTTGTCACACATCTACAGAGTTGGGCGTCCTTCATTGTGGTTGAAGTAGGAAGCAAAATGAAAGACCAGGACTCAGAGAAAATGGAATGCTTTCTGTTCACCCAGAGTTTACACTGATCTACTGAAAGAGGCCAGGTCATGGTCTGAAGCACAGTCACATAAGCAACCATGTTGCTTAAGTGCTATTGCCCTTCCTGGCATGATTTGATCTATGCCTTCTAGCACACTCTCAAGCAACGTTTCAAGGATGCTATTGGTTCAAAGACTGTGCTCCTAGTGGATGAAGTTTCCCTTTTCAAGAAAGGGCAAGAAAAAAATGAATTTCCCAAATGAAGAGTAAGATGTAAGGTGGCCTAGTTGATTGATGAAGGCCTAACCATACCATCAACTCCTGAGGAATGCTGGGAACCAGGAAAAGCAATTCTAATTACCAGAGATGGAAGACTGAGTTCTCTTGTAGCTCATATATTCAAAAGTCTCTGCCTGACCCAACACACATGGCCCTAAAATTTCTGATTTAAAATCAGGGAGGCAAGGAAATTTAATATTTCAGTAATATATACTGTTATATTTCAATGTAACAATAATATTAGACCTTTTTGCATTTTTAAAATTAGTATTTGGGATTATTCATGGAAATCTTTATTACATGCTATAATTAGTTTGGAAAATTGCACAATTTGATCTAGACCCATGTGTGGTGTCCAGTTGCCAGAGAAAGACTGAAATTGCTTTGGTATTTCTTCTGTTATAGCTGAGAATGTTTTGGCAGGCATTTGGGAAGGGTGTTCTTGCCACAGGTTTTTGGTTCAGAAGTTCCCATTACAGCCATCTATTCTAAGTTCCTGCAGCTTCGCAGCCTAAAATACCATACATGACATGCATTGCTTTTGTCAAGACCTGAGTGCACCACTGCCTGGCCCTGACCAACTTCAGCTGGGGCCTCTTCCCAGATGCACCCATGGGCCAAAGAGCCCCTTTCAGCATTTCTCAGCCTGGGGCTGTAGTGCCTGTTCCAGTGAGACTGCAGAAGTGCTGGTCTCAGCTGTGCCCTGTCAGAAACTTGCACAGTCATCCAGATTTTTGATCATCTTTGGCTGCCACCCTTGGGGCTTTCTTGCTTGTTTCACCCTGGGGACTGTGGGATGGAGCCCTGGAAGGTGAGACCTGTGTCTTGGGGTTCATGTTTTCATGCTGTGTCTTCAGGTGTCTGTCCCTTAATGAGCAGACAGCCATTATCCTGATAATTTTCAGTCATATGCTTATAAGTCACAATTATAGATTGAATTTTCCTTGCAGTTATTGCAGCATAAATCAGGAGTCATATAAAGAAAATTATGTGATCTTCACCTCTATAAAATCACTATGTGCTTTACGAGAAGTCCCAAATGGCCAATTTTTTATTGCTTGTGTAACTTGCTTGCCTAGTTACCACAAAACCTATTTCTCCCTTGATAAAAACACCTGAATGAAAGAATATGCATTATATTTTATTAAGTAACCTTTTAAGGCTTTGAATTCTTTCATGCTGCATGGCACAGAGAAATAAAGGAGGAAGAATGAAAACTTGGCACAAAGTTTTGAAAAGTTGAGCAGAATTTTGGATCTTGCCTACAGGAGGTAAGAGCTGGTTGAGGAGCTCTTTGGCCAAGCTGAGAAATTGTGGGAGGAAGGGAGCAGACCACACAGGGTTAGGAAAGATGAAAGAGAGCTTGACAAGACAACCAGCACAATCCTGCAGACACAAACCCAAGTCAGCCTGCCATCAGTGACACTGCTATTCCAGTAACTCACTTGCACAATTCCTCTTTACAGGTCTCTTCCAACCCAAACTGTTTTATGATTCTGTGATCCTGAGGAAAAAACAGCAACTGCCTTTACCAAAGCAACCATGATTGTATCTGTCTAACATTTTAGCACTTTATTTCATGGAGAGGGTTAGATTAGATATTAGGGAAAAGAAATCTGCATGGAATGGGTTGTAAAGCATTGGGACACACTGATCAGGGGAGTGGTAGAGTCACGATCCCTGGAAGTGCTCAAAAACCATGTGGATGTGGCACCTAAGAACATAGTTTGGAGGTGAACATGCTGGTAGTGCTACTTTGAAAGCAGATGATCTTAAAGGTCTTTTCTAAACTTAGCAACTCTATGAGTCTATGGTACTTAATTTGATACTAACCACCTGCTACTCCTAAATTTTAAAGGCTTGTTGTATTGAATACAGGTAAGATGCTTTGTGTGCATAGAGAAGCTAATCATACCACTTGTAAATCCCAAATACCACTAAAGGTATTTGATAGATTTATTACCAATCAAATGGATAATATTTAGCAGTATTTCATAGCAACTGAACCAAATGATTACCATTATATATGTACTTACCTTCTATATCAACAAGAATATTTTCTGTATGCAATTCTAATTTTCATTGTTTGAGATAAGTAATAATTCTAAAACTCTATGTTGCCTGATTCAAATTATGAAAGTGTGTACCTGTTCCTGCCAATATAGTAGAATAAATGCATTCTTTTTACACATTTTAAAATGTCTCTTCAGCTGTTTCCTCTTCCACTGTACTTTTACATTTTAATGAGCCATTAAAATCAATGGGCCATTAGAACAACTCTACAGACAGATGAATTGGTCTGTTCCAAATAAGTACATCAGAGAACTTGCTTGTTCTTCTTTTAAGCTCATTGCCATTCTCTATGAAAGGTTAGAAAATTCTTCTTCAGTTATTGATGGAAGTTTTCTGTGGGAAAGGCAACTAGGTTATTTAAAGTGTTTCAGCTGTCAGGAGCTCTTTGCCTTCTGGTCGACTTCACACCTTCTCCCTGTTTGAATGCCAGATACTAGCAAGCAGTCACTGCTTCTAATCCCCATTCTGTCCCGGGTTGACAGTGACTCTCCTATACCAATCGTGAAGTTACATATTGTTATGTCTAACAGCTTTCTCTTCCCCCTCCCCCCGGCGGGCTTTTTAGCAGAGGCAGAACTACTTTTATTGCTTTTGCCTGCCTGGCTTGCTGCTTTTGCTGGCTTTTGCTCGCTTGCTCGCTTTGGCTGGCTTCTGCTTTTGCTTTTGCTTTCTTTTTGCTTGCTTTTGCTTGTTTTTTCTTTTTTTTTCTTTCCCTTTTTCTCTCCCTTTCCCTTCCCCCCCACCCCCGAAGATCGTTGGACCGGCTCCGGACCTGACCTGGGAATATCTGGGATCTCCGGGACCTGCGAGAGAAGCTTTGTGCCCTCCCTTCACAGCAACTGCAGCAACTGCCTAAGTACCATCTGAGGCTGCTTTCTTTTTCCTTGTGTTGGGGAGTGTTTTATTCATTTGTTAATAAACAAGTTTTTTCCACTTTTGCTCCGACGAATTCCTTCCCAAACCCAGAGCTAGGGGGACGGGTGGTGGAGGTTTGTTTCCTAGAGGGTCTCTCTTTCTGAGATTCTCCCCTAATTTGTCCAAAACCAGGACACATTCTCAGGATAATTTGCAATTCATGGGGTAGCTGTCTTCAAAAAAAGGCGAGGTTACACTTAATTATTTCAGTTCTGCTGGAAATGAACTCTCTGTCATCATTCCATGTCAAATAATATACATGTTCTCAAAGTAGATTTGCTGGTTTTTACTCAGAATTGCATGTATGAGGCTGAGATTTGTTCCTTCAATATAACAGAAGTATCCTCATGAGCCACCTGAAGTTACCTGTCTCCTGAAGAAGATCAGGTGTAGATCAGTAATGTAAACTATGGGGTACCTCATTAGAGTCTGGAACTTACTAGAGAAACCAATGGCAAAGTATCCTCCAGAAAGAAAAGCTCTCTCCAGAAAGAAAGAAGGTTCTCTCCTCATATTTTGCAGCAGCAAACAGATGACTGGAAAATCACAGGCACAAATATTTGCTGCTCTTTCAATCTGAAACTCCATTTACATGCACCAGTGGTGGTATGTGCAGTTAAGATTTGCAGCTCCAAGGATTTAGACTGCATACTGGATGAATTGCCTAATAAGCTGCCAAAACTGCAGCAGAGCAAATGCAGGACTGTTACCAGTGTGCCACTTTTCCACAAACAGATTTTGTTGAACTTAGCTCAATTCTTACTCTAAGCAAGAAGTCTGCTGCTTCTTTTCACGCCACAGTAAAATCTAAGCATACATTTTTCATGAAGGACACAGCATAAATACTTCAAATTAGCCACTTAGGAAGAAAAAGATATTTCCATCCTACATACTAGAAAAATTGTGCAAAGATGAAAAAATGAAGTGATACACATTTCCACTGCAGCTAGAAAACAATGTAAAAATTAAAATATGGCAATAAAATAACATGAGATTTTTAAAGTTTTCAGTCTGAAACATGATGTACAATGTTTGTGAGGAAAAATAAGTTTAGGAATTAAAATGTATTTTTCTTTCATCAACTGAGTTATAAACAATATTGAACAGGATTAGCTAAGAATTAACTAATTCTACTCAAATTACAACTTTAATATGTAAATGACATATTTTCCTTTTCTGTTTACCGTATCCATTTATTCCAGCTTGGGTTTATCTGTGAATCCTACTACCTTTTCTCCTAGCTCCACCTTTTTTTCCTATCCTTTTTCTTCCTTAATTTTCTTTTTCTTTTTTTTTTTTTGTTTTATTGTTTATAATGCCTGCTATGAAGCTACATTTTTTCCTGACACGCATAAGTTTGTTAAAATAATGAGAACATCTATAAGCCAGACTAAACACAGCAAAAACTAGACAATGTCTGCATTTGCTTTTCATTTTTCCTATGTCTCACATATATTTTAAGTAGATATTAAAAAAATACACATTTATGTGTATTATATACACATATAATTTTTTATGTATTATATATATTCCTTTTCAACCCAAAAAATTCTTATGGCAAAACATTACAAATGTGATCGGAATTGAATTGATCATTTGACTAATTAGGGAACAAACATCAACTGAAAATACTTTTTCCTGTTTATGGTTTATTTCTAATAATGTCAAAAATTGAAGGAAAGACCCATCCCTTTTTACCAGCTGGAGTGGTTGCCTGACAGCTCAGCTGTGAGCTTTCCAGGCCCAAGGACTCAAGGGAATCTGAAAAATTACTGTCACAAACAGGATTTGGATGTTAGCTCCTCAAGAGCAGTTTTCCCACTTGAAACATTTTACAAATCACATATTTATGCATAAGTTCCGGGGTTTGCTTTTTTGTTTTGAAGAAGAAGACTATCAGTTGTTCAGCTTTGCTAATTCTCAATAGTCCAGCATTTTTGCCTTTGTCAGGACTTGCTAGACTTATTTGGAAGACTCCTAGAACCAGTATTATTTTGAAATTTTGCACAAGAAATAGCTTCATTTTTTAAAAACTGAGATATCAAGGAGTTTGTCCTCTGTGGAAAATATTTTGATTATATATTTCTCAATTACCTTTGTCAATAATAGGGGAGTGATTATTTTTTTTCAATTTTGTCACCATCCCTCTAGGAAGTAATTTTGGACTTTGTCATGTATCCTTTTCCCTCTGTAATCAACATCTCCACAGTTCTAATTGATTCTTGGCTTTGATCTTAAAAGACACATTGGTTCAATAATTTATTTGTTCTTTGTGTGTACTCTTTAAATATCTATCTTTGGATGAATTTTGATAAGCATTTAAAAGATCAAACTTTACTTGAAAAGTTGATTCTGGAATTAAAACTCCCATACCAAAAGATAAGCAAAATTGAGTTTTTAATGTATCCAAACTAGATGTAAGGATAAATTTCATATTAAAAAAAATCTGAGAGAAATAGTAGCTAGGATAGATATTTAGTACCAAATAATTTTAGTACTTCTAATTTCAGTCATGGCAAACAAGAGCTGCATACTTGCCAGCTGATTATAGTATATGTATTTTGATAGACCTGATAGCTCAATTTTGATAACAGGGTAAAGAAAAAGAGATGGAAGATATTTTCACTCTTCTGAGTATTGGGAAATATACTTAACATTAATGTAAGCAGAAAGGAGGATTTCAGACTTTTAATTCTAGAGGGTTTATTATATTTTAAGTGTTTTATTACTACACAGAAGAAACCTTCATCATACTAATAGTTGCATTTCATCTTGGCCTCAAGAAGATGATGGTTAATTGGGTAAAAGAATATTGAATCAATAAAAAGGAAAAAAAAATTAAGAAATTAATCAGAATTATTCAAGAGAGACTATTCTAAAGTGCTTGGAAATGAGCCATGTGAGTCAGGCATGCCTGAATTCTACACTTGCTTCTTTGATGACTGAATTCCAATATTCAGAAAAAACAAGGCAGATGACTTCATGTACATACACACATGTATGTACATGTGTGTACATTTGTACACACATTCGTATAATTACAAATTATAAATATATTTTTATGTTTATGAATATATATTAAATAATAAAATAACAGATTATCTCAAATTGGAGAGGATCATAAGGGACATCCAGTCCTACTCTCTGCTACTTGCAGCACAACCTGAAAACAAATTAAGAGAGTCATATATATGTTGCTTGAAATTTGACAAACTTGGTGCCATGACCACTTCTTTGGGGAGTCTGATCCAGTGACAGACCACTATCTCACTAACAACCTTTTCCTAATGTCCAATCTGAGCTTCCCCTGATGCAGCTTCATTCCCATTTCCTGCTGTCCTATCACTGGTCATCAGAGAGAGGAGATCAACGCCTTCCTCTCCACTGTCCCCCACTGAGAAAGTTGTAGACAGTGAGAAGGTCACCCCTTAGCCTTCTCTTTCCTAAGCTGAACAAGCCAAGTCACCTCAGGCACTCCTCTTAAGTCCTGACCTTGAAATCTTTCATCATCTTGCTCACACTTCTCTGGACACACTGATAATTTGATGTCCTTCTTTCACTGGGCCACTCAAAACTGCACACAGTGTTAGTGGCTGAGATGGCACCAGTGGCTGAGATGGCACTCCTCCATGCTGTGTTCGATGCACCCAAGTCACAGCTAGCCCACCCAAATGCCAGGTGACACTGCCAACTATCTTTCAACCATCAACCACTTGCCATCAACCCCTGTTCTTCAGTTTCTTGTCCCCCAGTTTTCATAAAGAACCAACATTATGCTATCTTCAGTGGTGAATAACTTGCATTTTTTAGATTTTGTTGTGATTGGTGATTTCCTAGCTCTCCAGTCAATTCAGATCTCTCTGTAAGATCTCTCTAACTTCAAGGGAGTCTACAGCTCCTCCTAATTTGGTATCACTGGCAAACTTACTAAAAAAGCATTCCACTCCTGCATAAAGATAATTAAAAAAATTAAAAATCACTGGCCCTAAAATTGAACCCTGGAGAAGTCCATTAGTGACTGGCTGCCAGCCTGATGTACTCTCACTTGCTGCAGCTTTTTTAGCCCAGCCCTTCAGTCAATTGCTCATCCAGTATATCATGGACTTGTCTAGCTGTATGCTGAACATTTTGTCTAGAAGAATATAAAGAATTACTGGAAGTTTCCAGCATATAAAAAGTTATATACATACATATATATATATACACACAAAGACTTACTGGAAATCTCATCTTTTTAAAGATAATTAGATTTTCCTGCTTATTTTATGCATTTGTGATGATTTTTAACTACTCATGCTTATTTTCAGTTATAAGTACAGATAAGTTTGCACTGGACCAGTCCATTCATATTTTCCCAGATTAACTAAAGCAAATTTTGACAGAAGAGAAAAAATCCATTCTGGGATGACTTCAGGGGTTTGCTCAGCACTGAGATTAAAATGAAAACTGTAAAATTCTTTTCTTTATGTATTGTGTGTCGTCCATCTGTTAAGACTTTTCTCATTGAAAAACTGCGGTTTCCATTTGGATCTCTCTGTAACTGTTTTGGGAAAGTTAATGTAGGCAGCAGTTTAGCCTGGTAAGTGCCCTAGAAGTGGAAAAATGGTCTTGGTCCCCCTTGACTGTTCTGACCAGTAGAGCCTCATAAAGCCAGATTTGTTGCTGAGGGAGGTGTTGGACAGTCACAGTGAGCAGTAGATAATTCTGGGGCCACAGCCAGCAGGACTAATTGTGTCTCCCAGCTCAAACTGCCCCAGGAGCTGCAGAACTCTAGCTCTTCATTCCTTCTGCTGATCGCTGGAGCAATGCATTTAAAATGTGCTATTGCTGCTGAAAATTTATGCCAGCTTTGGTTGTCTCTTCTATGACAAGAATGTCATAATGTAGCAAGGGATTCAGAAATGTATTCCCTAAAAATAGTGTCCTAATTAAATTTGCATGAAATATTTTGGCTTGTCTGAACAGTGCTGTTGGACAGCAGGGAAGTGTTACCAAACTCTAACCTAACAGAAACAAAAAAAAACCCTTCAGTGATACAATCATTTCATAAAAGTTAAGAAGATGAATGAATCATTCCTACATTGTATACTTTAAAACAAGTAACTTCAGTATCATTCCTTTTCTCAGTATCTTGTGATTGACACAGGAACTTGCCAGGTGAATCAATACATTGAATTTTTGATATCTTCCAGCTTTAGGCTCATAGCATCAATCCAGTTCTTCAAAGTTAATGGGATAACTACTTACAAATTAACTACAGTGACACTTGTCTTAGATTCAGCTAAATGGACTTTGAGTTGTAAGAACATGCATGTTATTATCATATAAACTAATTGTTTTATTAACTTTAGGATTTTCCTAGTTCAAAAACTAAAGCAATCTTTAGTATATTGTATGTCTGTTAATCATTATATTAGTTCAGGAACCAGATAAATTACTTCAGGATTTTTGTAGGTTATACATTATTGAAATGTAAGCTTAATTGCAATATTAAGTACTGACTTAAGTATAATTTATTAATCAGAGAATTAGTACTTATTTATTACAATAGGGGTTGTTGGTTGGAGACAGAAACAGTGTGAACTCACATAAACTCAACAAACAGCACTGAGTTTATTATGGCCACCCCTTTTATAGGGGGTTTGAATTTCCCAGGCTTGCATAGCCAATCGGTTGGGATTTCTGCACAGCCCAGATCTCTGGCCAGTGATGTGTCTGTATCCAGGATTGAACAGATAGGTCCAGAGGTCCCTGTTTGAGTTTAAATTCCTCTTATCACTGCTTACCTAGGGACTTGTTTTATTTCTAGGCTGGTCAAGTTTGGAGGTTTGATATGGTCAAATTTATCTGGCAGCTACAGACCAGCTGCACTGTGACACTTACTCTATGCCTCTGAGTAATCTGGATGGCCAGAATGTGGGTTATGAATGCATAAGATTCAGAATGTCTCTGCAATGCATGCATAATGGATATGCCATACGTGTTTTATATATAGAATCATAGAATCCATTAGGTTGGACAAGACCTTTAAGACCACAGAATCCAACCTTTAACCCAACACTGCCAGGTACACCACTAAACCATGTTCCTAAGTGACTCATCTATATGTCTCTTAAATATCTCCAGGTAATTCAGCCACTTCCCTGGGCAGCCTGCTTTAGTCATGGATAACTCATTTGGTGAAATCTTCATAATATCCAATCTAAACCTCTCCTGACACAACTGAAGACTGGCTTGTCTTGTCGTTATCCTTTGTTCCCCATGGCATTAAATAAAGGATGGAGATTTTCCATAACCATCCTTTTGTTGCAAATATATTAAAAGAAACTCTTTTTAATTGGGTTTTTGGAGTTTTTGGTTTTGTTTTGAATTTTCTTTTTGGTAGCAATCATATTAACTTCTTGCTGGTCTTTGGTCCTTCTGATTTTCTCCCTACAGAATCTCATTACATTTTTGTAGTGCTCCTGAGTGGCTTTTCCCTTCTTCCAATGGTCATAAACTCTCCTTTTTTTTTTTTTTTTTT